>JAQHUG010000177.1:3872608-3928984 GCA_028555095.1 Dicrostonyx torquatus
TCCTACAAATCTGAGCTTGAGTATCTCAGATAACATTGGTTGGCATGACATTGTGTGTGACATCATGTGCAATACAAATGCACATGTTGCATGCACAGAATTAAGGCTGCAGTGAAGCCACACTATGCAATGCAGTGTCATGGTACACTTGATTTTGCACTAATCTCTTTCATTGCACGTCAGAAACATTTAACTCTTGCCAAATCTTTTTGTTGCTCACAGGGTAAGAAGCTGGGCTCTTACTAAAAGCAGCTGTAGGAGGTGAAAAAAATGAAAAGAGGAAGTACCAACCAACACTGTGCAAATTAAAAACACACATTTTGTACAATGCATGATGTTTCTGGCAGGATTTCATAGAAACACTGGGCAACCTCTTTTGAGCAATTGCTAGACACCTGCACAATTAGGGAAGGTAGTTGCATTCTTATTGCTTCAATATGCATTGATTATTGAGTCAGAAAACAAAGGGAGAGCAAAAAGGAGTAAAATAAAAGGAGATTTGTTGAATGGGCATTCGATTGTTGTGTTTTCAACAAGCTTATGGACATTACTCTGGGGCCTTTGACTCACTGGCAACATATTTTTCCGTGTGTTCTGTTGTTTGCGATAGCCGATCATATTTCACTCAAAGATGAAAGGCAAGACTGACAAAAACACTCTAGTTATCAAGCCTTTGGCTATAAGGAAGCCAAGCAGTAGGTAAGCTAGTTTCCAAGAAATGGAAAAAAGAGCACAAGGGATTGGGCTACAACTCAAGCTCTAGAGTATTCTTGGGTTCCCACCTGTTCGCTCTCACTGGTCTCTACATGGTCTGTTGGCTTCTTTCCTTATCCCGCCCAGATGACTGCTCCTGATGCTACAGGGGCTACAGGGTTAGTTAACAAACTGTGCCTGCCACCTACACTTAAGGAGGGAGACTGCCCCCATGCTTCCCTCCGATTCACAGTAGGTAACTGAGCTGAACCATGTTTCTCCCATGAGTCTCCACAAGACACATTTTGTAAGTATAGCTAACCTGTGTCCCCAATGTCCTATAAAATGTGTCTTCATTCTACTAGTTTCCAGGAACATAAGACAGAGAAGATCCTATACATTAGCTCCTATATGCAGGTATGATCCCCAGGATGAACACTTTTGGCTGGAAATGGCAGGAAGGTGGCGCTGAAGGAAGTGAGCTTTGCAATAAGGATGACATTTCTATGTCACCTGGGCTGTGGGAAGAGTGTGTTTTGAGGGACTTGCTTTGTACCTTAGGCAATGAGAGAGTGTGATTCAATTCCTCATCTTCAAAGGAACGTAGGAATGGGGGAATTTCTTCATGCAATACTATATAGTGCCTAACAACATGTTAGTGTCTGCATCCTTTGATTAGAATCTCAAGAGCTGCTTATCAGCTCTGAGATTGATGCAAATATTTTAATGTCTCTGGGCCTCTGTTGTGTCATGTAGGACTGGGAACAAGAATAACTAACCTTTCTTCATGATTGCCATCTGCCAACTCAGATCAAAACCATGGGACCCGCACCAGGATTCTGTGAGGGAGACATTGTTATTGGCCCCACTTCGCAGATGAGAAAACGAAGTGGCACAGCTGGGTGGTAGACACAGCAACAAATCCAAGTAGATCATCCCCATTATCTGTGTCCTTAGTTTTGTTGGAGAATAGACAGTGCCAACCTCCTCACAGGGTTACCGTGTGGACAAAATTAGTCAGTTGCCCAGAACTAAAAGTGAGCAGTGCTACCACCCACCCCCAGGTTGTGGGTGGTAGTCCCCATTACAGTAATACAGCAGGTCATTATTACTGTAATGGGGACACTGAAGGGGCAGAGGACTTGGGGTACAGAGGAAACAGCAGAAAATGGCAAGGGAGGTGGGGTTGGCTCGGCTCTCTTTTTCCCTCTTCCTCATGAATAGTGGGGATGATGTTATTGGTGCCCAAATGTGCACACTTTTGCCTCCTACAAAATTTCACAAAGACGCTGTGTGCTCAGTCCAAAGACCAGGAGAGCTATGATCCCCAGGCTCCGGAGCTTAGAGTACAGCAGGAAAGCCACATCACTCAGCTCAGGTCCCTCTGACAGGCATTTCCTTCTTGTTTCAGTTTCCTGATGGACAGACACCCCCTTTCTCTCTGGGGGAATGACCCAGTGTTCTGCTCCCTTCGTTGGCTGCTCAGCCTCCTATCTGGCCCATGTCCTATCATTCTCGGTCCCTGACTTTGACTGTTTACCCACATTGCCTTGCCAGCTGGCTTCCAAAGGAGCGCGGCTGACAGGAAGCACTGGCAGGAAATGAGAAGATAAAGGAAAAAGGTCAGGGTATTTCTTCCTGCTTTACTGGTGTCTGACCCTTCATTGCTGACGAAGCCATCTGGGGTGCTCAACAGTCCCTCTAGTGCTGGAACTGTGTTTTCTATGTTTGTCCCCTTAGTCGGGGGACTATCCCTAGCGTCTAGGTGCCTTATCCCCTCTTTTGGCTCCCTATCCCTTCTCATAGCACGATACCCATGTTTTTCACTGTGCTCGAGAGTGAACCCAGAGCCTGAGAGTAGTGTATTCAGGAATCAATCACCTACCAGATCTCATTAAGTTGCTCGGGCTGGCCTTGAACTCACTCTGTAGCAGATTTTTGAACTTGTGATCCTTCTGCTTCAGCCTACTGAATACTTGACATTACAGCCCTGTACCACGGAGCTAGGATATATGCCTTGTCTCAATTCACACATTTCATTTCCACCATCTGGACAATTCAGATTCCTGCCAGGGCCTTGGCTGATGTCAACGCATGGGGGAGTCCCTTTACCCATGAGGCCCAGAGGCAGAGCTGCATTTTCCCCACTAATTATCATGACAAAAGTAATCTGCTTGAAAATGCTGAGTAACATAGTGTCAACGTTTACTGACATTAGGATCAGAAGGGATCAATACATACTATTTGACCATGTGATATCTCCTTATTATAAAGAGATGGCATTGCATTCCCTGTTGTTTCTTTGCGTGTGTGTGTGTGTGTGTGTGTGTGTGTGTGTGTGTGTGTGTGTGTAGGAGAGGATGGACATACATATGTTTGTGTATGCATACCTATACATTCATAGAACCCAGAGGAAGGTATTGAGAATTCTCTCCATTACTCTCTGCCTTGTTCCTCTGAGGCAGAGTCTTTTCCTGAACCCCACATGTTTTTTGCTTTTTGTTTTTGTTTGTTTGTTTGTTTGTTTCTGTTTTTGCTAGACTGGCAACCAGCAAGTCCCCGTGGTCTACCTGTCTGGTGTTGCCGACACGCTTAGGAGCATACCTGGCTTTCACATGGGTGCTGGGTTCTGGCTTCCAGTTCTCATGCTTGCTCAACAAGCACTCTTAATTGCTGAGCCATTTCTCCAACACCAGTGTCTCCTATTGCTTGTGGCCTTAAATATATTGAGAATAATTTCCTTCATTGATGAATATATTTCTAAATCAATGAATTTATCTCTAGCAGCTCTGAATGAAGATTTTTAATGATTGCATCGTTCTCCAGCAGGGCCTGAGCTACTCCTCTACTAAGGAACATTTACATAGGCTCCAGCTTCTCCTTGTTCAAAGCACTTCTTCATTTAACATCGTTACACGATACGAAGTACTTGAAAATGTGGCATAAGGGACTCAGGATGGTGCCATACATACGCTTCAGGAGTAGGGTCACCCCTCTTAAGAAATGGTCATCTCTGCTTCCCACCAAAGCTGCGAGGCTCAACTGAAACCCCGTGAGTTCTTTATAAACGGCAAAGGTAGGGCATATCTTTATTAGAAACTGCACTCTTCCACAAGTGTCCAACGCGAGGAGTTAAAGTCTTCCTTTGAGATGTTTATATAAGTATTTCTCTTTAGAAGAACCAAACTTTGTGAGAAAAGCAGCCAGCCTGTAGCAGAGTAAACCAACAGCTACATGTTGTCTCCCCATCTCTTCTAAATGACAATGGCCAATGTTCAAGGAATGTGAGTCCCTCGAAGGATGGTTAACCAGCTCCTGGAGCTGATTAGTCATAATGATGACTCTCTCTCCCTCTCTTTCTTGATAATCCCCTAGAAAGAGCACTTTAGATAACTCTGCTTGACTTTTTTTAAATGAGCAGTAGTTTAGTTTTTTTTTTAAATGGGAACTTTTATGTCAAGCGCAGAGTGCCACACTGACATCCCAAATGAAAACCACCCCATCACCCAGGAGGCACTCCATTTTGGATGAATTCTTGATTCACCTTCGATGAATATGAGTTCATGGATTTTTTTCTCTGCTACTGCTAAAGCAATACTATTAACATGTCAGAACAGCTTCCTGGAGCAAGAGTCTTAAGAGTGTTTTCAGTTCTTAATGAAAGGCACCAGACGTGATTCCAAACTCTGACTTGAATTACGCTTAATGCTATCTGTTAACTAGTGTGAAAAGAAGCAGCTCCCGTGTGGTAAAGTGGCTGTACTCTACAAGGAAAAGAATGTTCCAGGGCATGGTATTCTATCAGGTTGATTATTTTCTGTTGCAGTTCAGGTTTTACACACACACACACACACACACACACACAAAATTCAATCAAGGGGACATAACCCCACTTTAAACTGTCAAGACACAGTTTGACTTTAAATCCCCGTGAATGAAGAAAATGCACAGAACCTCCTCTTGGACTCTGTTCAGCTACTTGATCATTTCTCCCTCTTCAGTGAAGACAGAAAGGGGAAGCAGGGCATGCGTGACGTCTCAGTGCCAGATGTAGCTGGCCTTCCCTTTACAGGGCTTGTTTTCTGTCTGAGGCAAGCAGGCCCCTGCTACCTAGCAGGACAAGCCCTATGAGTGGTGTTGGCCAGGGAATGAGTGGGGGCCTTGCCGAGAGATACCGAGATTGCTTCTGTTTCTTCCCTGCCTAATTTTATCTCTGTAGATGTTTCACTGTTTCCATGCACTTATTCATTTCTATCAGCACCACTACCTCATTTTTTTTTCAGTTGTGTATTCAACCAAAGAAAATGAATAGGAAAAACAATTATGATAGTGAAGAAAAAATGGATTCAAAACTGCCTTATGTGAGACCCTTGGGAGTCCCTGATTCATTTTCATTTTCATCATTTAGTTCTGAGCTTGGCCTGTTTCAGTAAATGTGCGAATAAGTCTGGTCATGGGCTGGGTTTTTCTTACAGCTCCAGAAAACAAAATGAACCAGCCTAAGTCTCATCGGTACTGTGATGGATTCAAAGAAACGCAACTCCATGAGCAAGTGTTCTCAGCCTATAGTTGTGGCCTTTTATCACACAGAAATTCCTGTGTCCACAGTAGGTCTGGTGGATTTTTTTAGAACAATCAGTTAACCCGATTCTTCAGGCACACTTATCTAGGTCTCTACTGGGCTTTCTTGGATTTGTATTTGTCTACACATCCCACATGTTTAAAATTCCAACTCCTAAAAATATAATCAACCAACAAATAGTCGCACACAAAATAAGAGGATCCTCAAGGGGTTCAGTTGAAAAAAAGTAAGTGCCAACAAACTGCAGCAAAACTACTCATAAAAATTCAAAATTAGGGGAGTCATAATACTTTGGGGGAAGACTAGCAAAGGCTTCATATAGGAGCAGAGATGTAAGCTGAGCCTTAAGTTAGAAGGCTGGATGGGGATCCACAGGATGGACAGTAGGACGGAAGGCATGACATTTGCAGAATACAAGTTGTTAGAGGTGAGGCAATAAGTTTGAACAGTTAGATGGAGGTGACAGACTCTAACTGCAAAGGGATGTTCACGGGAGAGCAATGACAAACGATGGAGCTGGGGATTAGAGAATAGTTAGTCCAATGAAGAAAAGTATCAGGACTGAGGCTGTGCCCACCCTGTGGGTCCTAGAAAGTCACTGGGAGCAAGAGTGGCAAGGCACAAGATGTCTTTGAAGATGATTAATGTGCCACCAAGGGCTCACATGGGCACAAGGAGGCTTTTTCTAGTCCTGCCACGAGGTCTTACAGAGGCCACAGCATCTTGGAGAAAGCTGTGGTAATGAGAGGGGAGAAGTCGGTGACCACTGCCAGGTAGACTTGATTAAACTCTGGGGATTTCCTAGGGACCCTTTAAGAAATACTTAGTGGGTAAAGCATTTCCTCTTCCTCCAAGGACTGCCCTTGACAGCTGGATAATCTGTGCTTCCCTGGGATGCCGTGGGTATCCCAAGACTTAACATTGGTGAAAATTCCTGAGGAGCAATATGGAACAGTGGTCACTGTTTGAAAAAGTGACCCCTCAGGCCACTGCCAAAGACACATGGTCTTCAATATGAAGAAACAACAAAGAGTGCTTGGAGCTTTGAAGGGAGCCCTGGACAAGAAACTACCATCTCTACTTCTTTGTCTTTAAGAAGATGTGATCATTTGGACTGCGGTTGATTGCTCTGACACCAAGAAAAAGGAAGTTTGCTTGGATTAAGTATCGTTTTTCTGATCTCCTAATTACCTAGTTTGTTCAGGGCCATCGTCCCTTCCACATCTGGAGTGGAGGAATGACTCATCTGAGAGACAGCCCCAAACAGCAGTTTCTATTCTCTGCAGGAGCTCTCTCTCCAGACTGCCTGTTAAATAGGGACTGAGCAAAGCAGCTGAACCGTTGTTCAAATTTCCACCATCTGGGAGTCTCAGAGTCACTGGGCTGGACCACGAGGACCTCAGGTGTCCTCCAAGGAGAAGAACCCTGTTTCTAAGAATGTTCTTTTCAACTTCCCCATTGCCTTCCATGACAGGCGTCAGCGGGGTGACAATTAGGTGTGGTGGGTGGGCATTTCTGTGGGCTGGCAGCCTATTTTAACTTCCAACTGTGGGAGTGAGCTTTAACTCTGTGCTAAAATTAGGGGAATCCAGCAACTCCTGTGGTTATTCCAATCAGCTCCCACTTATTGAGTAGCAGCAGCAGAGTTAAGTAATAATACGGTAACCTTGCCAAGACACAAATGAAATGCAGAGCGGTGCCCAGTTGGATCTGAAGTCACTTCCATGATCTAAATGGAGAGCCAAACCAACAAAAGGGCTGCTGGTCCTCTGGGGGCAGGGAAACCAGGGGCATGGAACGGAGTCCCTGGCAGCTCCTCTAATGCCAGGGAATAAACGATTGGGGCAGAGACTGATTGGTCTGGAAATTTAGACTTCACTAAAGAAATGCCAATAGCCCCAGTGGTCTGGAAGGCTTGTTTTAATCTGCCAGAGCAGCCCACCCCAGAGCCGGGCCATCCAATACAAACTTGGCCCCTCGTGCTGGAGCCTGCAGTGTCATAATGGATGTAATAACCACTCAGGTGTGCAGTTTTCCATGGCTGCACTGTGAAGGATGCTGTTCTGACTGTGAGAGGAAGATTTTCTCACCTGGGAGAGCAAGAGGCTGTGATGCCAGCTACCAGTCCAGACAAGGCCATCCTCGTCAGCAGATGACAAAAAGAAGGAATCAGTTCTAGACGCTTCGAAAGAAGGTTCTGCGAGAGATGCACAGAAAGCCAGTGGGTCAGCAGCCCCTCCAACTTCCCTGATGGGTGGGAGTTAGAGTCAGAAAGAATGAGGACCCAGAAGACTAAAATAGCAAAGGCTGTGGGTAACGATGGGCCCATCACACAAGCTTTTGGATTGTGCAGGGTTTTTCTTCTCACCTCCTTTCTTCTACCTATTGGCCATTTCCCTCTAGATGACTAAGCTGAGCTGAGTTCAAATCTAGCCTATACTAAAGGGGCAGTTGACATACAGAGAATCAGTGTCAGGATCCCCAGTGGCTCATAGAGGTATACCCAACTCATGCCCCATCTAGTCTATCTGTGACCTGGAAAAGAAGCAAGGGAAGAAAGAAGAATAAAATCAATCCCTGGCACTAATATGTCTCATGGTGTCAACTCTGGCTGCCCTTACAAAGGAACTTTTTAAAATTCCAGTGCTAGACCCCCGCCCTCGAGAGTCAAGTGTAATTGGTGTTGTGAGGAGCTGAGGCATCTGGGCTTCCAGATCTCTGCCATATGATGCCAGTGAGCAGCAGGACTGGCACATGCTGGCACGACCTCTCCTGCAAAGCTCAAGTGAGGGACCGCCACTAAAGGTTGGTGCAGAGCAGCTGGGACAGGAAGCCAGCATGCCTAAGGTCACCTGACTGGTGCATTCTCCTTTCCCAGGGTGGACTCACCTCCATGAGCTCACCAACTGGGAACCTACCTTGATCTTGGAAACTCGGGTCCTGCCACCGTGTAGTCAAACAGCTCACAGCAGAACACAGCCTGCAGCTCCGAAGTTACCCGATTTTGAACTGATCTTGCTGATCTGTTCTTACTCCCATGCTTGGTGTTTTAGCAAAAAGGCAGAAGGAGAATTTCACATACTGCTGTTCAAAAATGTAAAAACTTGAGCCGCAGCTGTTTTATTGGGTAGTAGATTGATCCTGTGACACTGCTGACAATCAGGGTGGCCCTAAAGTCCAAAGGTGGCATTCAGCAGTTCAGTGTGCATCTCCTCTGCCCCTCCGAACTCCCATCCTATTTCCCACTCTCTCTAGACTACCAATAGCTTTTGTACTCTCTACAAAGGAGTTAGGCCTTAATATGTTACTGTGGGGCTTGTTTAAACAGTCACCTTCACCACTTCATCCTGAAACCGAGACTGTACAGGAAAAAATGAACAGCTTTTGTGCCATGAATGCACATCCCCATTTGATAAATATTTATTGAAAGCCTGTTCCGTGTCCTGACAGGTTCTAGAAGATTTAATGATGGGCAACGGGGAACTGTAGTTCTTTTCTCTCAGAAGCACTGAGGAAATAGTAAATGTAACACACTTTCTAGTCAGAGTGCTTTAGGTGTGTGTGTGTGTGTGTGTGTGTGTGTGCATGCATGCGTGCATGTGTGTGTGTGTGTGTGCGCGCGCGCGCGTGTTTATTACAGTTGCTAGCATGACTGGAGAGAGGATTATCCAACAGCGGCTGTCTGCAAGTTGGAGAATCCAGGAACCCAGAAGCTCTTCAGTCCAAGAAGCTGGAAACTTCAGAACATGGGGACCAGTGACGCAGTCTCAGTCTTAGACCTGAGGGCCTGAAGCTCCCTGGAGAGATGTTCCGATGAGCCTGCATTGAAAGGCTGAAAAAGTGAGAGCTGGATGTCCGTGCGTGATGGCTGCAGTGATTGATGGGTTCGCTTGAGAGGAATGGAGCTTGCACACTTCCCGGCTTCCTCTTTTTCTGCTTTCTTCCACCCCGTCCCAGCCTATTGGAGGATGCTGCTCCCCTTCAGCATGGGTCTTTCCCCTCCACTGCCATCCTGTTCCATGTGTCAATTGTTTCTGGAATTATCCTTGTAGATGAACCCAGAAACGTGCACTGCTATCCTTCAAGGAATCTCTCAAACCAATCATGTTGGAAATCAAAATCATCCAGCATACATGCCAAGTCACAGCTGTCTGTCTGTGGTACTCAGGGGACGTGTGCAGTGGCTTGAAAGTCTGAAGGACTTGGCCTTCTCTGAGTGTCATAGAGGTGTCTCTTCAGGAGGTTTAATGGGAGATGGGAAGGACAAGGAAACATCAGCAGCATCGTTTGGACCAGGAGAGTCATACAAATGGACAAGGCCCTTGGCGTAGATGCTATGGGCAAACAGGGAACACTATGCAGGAGGAACTGAAGGAAGAACTCTTAGGCGGGACCAAGAGCAAGTAGAGTGGGCAGAGGAAACAGTAGAGGCCTTGTGAAAATGCATTATGGCCCTTAGCATAGGAGAGAGCCATCAAGTGCTGTGTTTTTAACTGAGTGGGAATTTTAAATGTCAGAAATAGATTCCAGTAGAGGTTCCCTCCTGTGAACAATGAACGCCATTATTCTACTTTTAGGCTATGGAACTCGGAAAGCCCAAGTTGAAGATGGAAAAGCCCCTTGAACTATTCCAAGGCCTCTAATGTTTCATTCATTTTATCTGCCCATCCTGCAACTATTCCTGGGAACCCACTATATTCTGGGTACTGGACCAGATGAAGCTTTTACCGGGGCGAAGAGGACAGAGGAAGGCCAACAAACACGCTGCAGAGAGCCTGCAGAGCTGCTGATACCCACAGTGCCTCCCGGCACACACCCCTTGTCAAGCTCATATCAGTTGGAGGGAAGTTGAGGAGCACAAAAAGAGACAGTGATGGGTAAAACAAAGATCTTGTTCTTTGTGGCTGCCAGCCTGGGAAGAAGAGCTAGGTGACACATAACAAATAAACATAGATACACAAGTCACATTATTACAAATGATGTAGGGAAAAAAAGGAAATATGTAGTGAGAAAGAACCTGGTATTTTATAGACAGGAACGTGTCTGAATAAGTGACATTTGAGCAGAAAGCACAGCAGGAAGCTATATGAAAGAACCGCTTCCAGGAAGCAGGTATGGCAAGTGCAAAGTCTTGGGGTGGAAACTCGCCTGGCATGTTGTGGAACACAAGGCAGGGTAGCTGCAGGGGGGAGTTGTCAGGGGTTAGGCAGTCAGGGTGAGCTTACCTCCTGAGAGTGGAGGGTATGATGCCCAAAGATGAGGTCACAGTGTAGGTAAGAGTGAAGAGCTAGGATTTCATGCTGCACTAGGAAAGCCAACATCTGCAGCAAAGCCTCGTCCTATAGGATGGTTCCATGCGGAGAGAGAAGAGACTGCACCAGAGAACTCTTCCTTGGGGAGAGAGAGGAGACTGAGCAAGAGCAGAACTCTGGAGGGGTTCTGCAAAACACTCTTTATGAGGAGTGACCTCAGTGAGGTCTTAAATGGTTAGAAACAGCAACCAGACAGATCCGTGCAAGAGGTCATCTCCTGGCAGAGAAAATCACGCTGAAGTAGTGCTAAGCAAAACATACTCCAGAAAGAGGGGCTGGAACACGGTGTGGGAGGGAGGAAGGAGTGGGTGGGGGACCAATTGGGAAAGAGAAAGGGAAAAGGGCCAAACTATAGGCCTCTGGAGGCCAGAGGCAAGCATCTTGGATTTTCTTCTAGCTACACCAGGTACATTTGGTGGAGTTGCATATGGAGACTTGACATGACACTTGTTTTAGTGAGTTTTACTCTGGTTGCAGTGCTGGAGACAGTGAGGGCAGTGAGGACATAGGAAGCCCCTGCAGTGGCTGAAACCAAAGAGAAGCCTGGTTTGAATAGATTCAGGACCTGTTTGATGACAAACTGGCTAATTTGCATGTAGAAGTGAGGAAAACAAGAGGAAGGGATCAAGGATCTTCCTGCTTCTATTTCTGTTGTTAGTTCGCTGGTTGAGGGTTGGTTGAAAACTGGGCGTATCTGGGCAGCTGTCTTGATGGAGAAGTGTGGAGAAATGCCATAGCTCAGCACTGAGTGAGGGGCCACAGCGGGAGGGACCCATGCAGCTCTGGGGACAAAGAAAGGAAGAGAAGTCTCCGGCCTCCCTGAGGAACAACATCACAGCTGTTCTCCTTTGACAACTTCTTTTCAAAACTTGTTTGTGTGTTTGTTGTTTGCTTCAAGACAGAGTCTCACTGTTATAGCTCTGATTGCCTTGAACTCACAGGCATCGGCCTGCCTCTGCCTTCTAAGTGCTGGGATTAAAGGCCATGCATCACCATGTCCAGCTTTCAAATGATTTCTTTATTTTTTAAGGTTTATTTTAATCTACT
This sequence comes from Dicrostonyx torquatus, assembly GCA_028555095.1. Lineage (NCBI taxonomy): Eukaryota > Metazoa > Chordata > Mammalia > Rodentia > Cricetidae > Dicrostonyx > Dicrostonyx torquatus. The sequence goes on from JAQHUG010000177.1 coordinate 3,884,243, forward strand.
TAGATGTCTGTGTCTGAGTAGGTGTACATGCATGCAGCCACCTGGGAGGCCAGAAGAGGGCCTTAGGTCCCCTGGAGCTGGAGTTACCAACGGCTGTGAGCTGCATGTTACAGGTTTTGGGATCCAAACTCAGATCTTCTGGAAGAGCAGTAAATGGCCCTTAGCCACTAAGCCATGTCTCCAGTCCCTGCTTCTTAATCACTATGTACTTAAATCTACCCATGTATCTACAATCACATACCTATGAATTTCAAAGGTCATCTAAATGCACACAGCCTCCACAACAATCAGGATACAAGTCAGTTCCGTTGGAAAATCCCCATGTGACTTCCATGGGACCTCCTCACAGTTCTTCCAACTTTATCTTCATGAGACATCAACATAAATCCAATCACATAGCTACAGAGTCCTTTGAGACAGGATTCTTTCAGTAGGAATGCATTTCTAATGCCTCTGAGATTCATCCAAATTGTTGCTTTTAATCACTGAGAAAATATTCCACTGAACGAATGTTCCATAGTTTGTTCATTCATTTGCCCATTGAAGGACACCTGGGTTGTTTCTAGTTCTGGGCAATTATGAAGGGAGCCACTAAAAATATTTGTGTAGAGGCTTTTGTAAACAGCATAAATTTTCATTTCTCTGGAATATAATCTGGTGACTGGCATTATTGAATTATGTGATCGTAAATGTTTCACTTCGTAAGTGACTGCCAGACTTTTCCAGGGTGGTCGTTCCATGCTGCATCCCCACCTGCAATGGGTAAGAGTTCCCTTTGTTCTACATCTCTGCCAGCGTTTAGTTTTGTTGACATTTTCCTTCTGTTTAAGCCAATTTTTAAAATGTGGACAACCAACTATAATTTGAGAGAGAGAGAGAGAGGAGAGAGGGGGAGGGATAGAGAGAGGGAGAAAGAGAGAGAGAGGAGAGAGGAGATAAGGGGGAGGGATAGAGAGAGATAGAGAGGGGGAGAGAGAGAGAGGAGAGAGAGGTGGGAGGGATGGAGAGAGATAGAGAGAGGGAGAGAGAGAAGAGAGAGAGAGAGAGAGAGAGAGAGAGAGAGAGAGTCACATCCTGTGGAGAGAGGCAGATCTGAAGAATTGAGGAGCATGATGAGGTGTGTGGCCTGCTTGTCACCTGGAACCATGGCAATGTCCAAACCTGGGCCCATGGTCCTCTGCAGCTGTGATCTGTATTGATGGCCAAGTTACTACCTCCTGTTACTACCAAAGGCTGAGACTCCCCACCACTTGGCACCTGTGGCAGGTTGGGAGAGCTGAGCCAGCCCCACCCCATCCCTACCACCAACTGCAGCATTTGGGAGAGTGGGTCCTGCACCTCACAGTAGAGCTGCCCTGTTGACAGGGAGATGGGAGGGGTGGGAGAGTGGGGGGACACAGATGAACAGGCACCCCCAGATCGTGAGCATGAGAGATCTGGCCCAGCCACTTATTTGTCATATGGCGGCATGGGTGAGGGAAAGAGACCCCTGCCCTTCACCCTTAACCCCTTCCTGCCTGTAGTGGGTCGGAGAGCTGGCCCTGAGGTCATGAGAGCAAGAGAGCCGGCCTTGCCTCTCACCAGCAGCAGTCCTGGTGGTGTGGATGTGTGTGAACCAGCCCCACAGGCCACCCCTTGCTGCTTACTGTATAGTATAGGGTGAGCTAATCAGGGGCAGTGCTGGAGAGCTCACCCTGCTGGTGAGCATGAGGGAGAGCTGGCCGGATGAGCAACCCATCAACCACCCAGGCTCAGAGCCAGGCTCAGCATCCACCTCACTAGGACCTGCTTGTGAAGGGCCAGTCTTGCAGATGCAAAGCTGCAAGATCTCTATGACACAGGACAACAGATATCCAAGAGAAGTTCCAGGGAGGATCCGGTATTGATAGTGTAGAAAGCAGAGACATCAAACCAGACCAAAGGCCCAACACCTGAGAGTAAAGATGTATGGACTAAAGGTAAAATGTGTGATTCTCTGTGTCACACTGCAGCTTCCACGACGAGAGTTTTCTCTTTTTCTTTTAAATTTCATTTTTTCATGGGGAGGAGGCATCGCAAGAGCAGAGCGCAGATGTGAAGGGACGAGGAGATGAGTGGAATCAAGATGCATGATATGAAATCCACAAAAAAAATCAATAAAAAAGTTAAATTAGAAAAAATGTTCCTATAAGTATAATCACACAGGATTTGGTTTTCTGTGTTTGACTTGTGTCACTCAGTATGATGTCCTCCAGGTTCAGATATGGTATCAGTATGGCAGGATTTTCTTCCTTTTCAGGGATAAGTAATACTCCTATATATATATGTATATATACAATGTTCTATGTATATCTGTATATATGTGTTACATTTAGCCATCTAAAGGACATGCGGGTTGTTTCTGTGCCTCAGTCACTGGGAATAAGCTGCAGTACAGCTTTAAATTTCTGATTTCAACTCTTTTGAAGATCCAGAACTGGAATTGCTATCGTAGGCTAGTTATATGTTTAAGTTTTAAAAAATCTCTATATTACTTTTCATAGTAGACACCCTATTTTATAACCATAGCAACAGTGCGCTGGTGTTGTGGTTTCTCCATATTCTTACCAACGTGAGTCACCTTCTGTGTGGCAAATACTATCTCAACAGATGTGAAGTGTTAGCTCATTGTGGGCTTTTAAAATATATCTTTTTTAAATCTTTTACTTGTATTGTACATCAACAGAAATTTTGTGGAAATAAAGTGTTAAATAGCAATTACAAGTCTTCTGATTCCTTTTTAAAATATATTTTTAATTGAAGTAGAATTAAAACAGTTTCTCCCCTCCCTTTCCTCCCTCCAGGCCCTCCCATGTCCCCTCTCACGTTGAGAGTCCCTTTTGCTTTGATTGTTATTGTCATATACACACATATGCATATATGTGTATGTACAAATATGTAAATACAGCCCACTGAGTCTATTTTCTTGTTTGTGGATATTGATTTCATGGTGGTTTTGAATTGCATTTTCCTAATGGTTATAATCTTGAGTATCTTTTCATAGCTAGGGGTCATTTGTGTATCTTCTTTTGAGAAATGTCTACTCTAGCTCATTGAGCATTTTTAAAATAAGCTATTTGATTTTTGTTTATGTTTGTTTAGCTGCTGGGTTGTAGGGATTCCTTATCATATAGGCAGGTGGAAAATATTTTCTCCCACTCTGTAAGTTGCCCTTTCACTCTCTTTATTATACAGAAAGTTTTTAATACGATGTAGTCATATATGTCTGTATTTGTATTTCACTCTCTTTATTATACAGAAGGCTTTTAATACGATATATTAAATATATGTCTGTATTTGTTTTTGTTACTTGTTCCATTATCGTAACTAATGTTATAAGTTTTCTCTCTTTTCTTTCAGAAATTTTATCCTTGTAGGTCTTGCATGTAAGAATTTTAATCCAATGTGCATTGGTTTTTGTGGGGGGGGAGAATATAATATAATAGTTCTCATTTTGCATGTAGAAGCCCAGTATCATACACCATGACCAAGAGGGACTCACCTTTTGAGTGCAAGGATGAGTCAACAGAGATAAAGCAACTAGCATGAGCTATATGCTAAAGGAATCAAGGACGAAACCACACTACCATTTCAATAGATGTCAAAAGGCAATTGACAAAATTCAACACCATTTTGTGTCTAAAAATAGTAACATGGTAGATATGAAAGAAATTTACCTCTTACAACAAAGGCCAAATATGGAAACCCACAACTAACATCCTAGTCACTGGTGACAAGCCAGAGCTTTTCTTCCTTGATGAAGCCCAGGCTTTCTACTGCTTTTATTCCACCTAAAACCAGAAGGCCTACAAAAAGCAGTCAGTCAGAAGAAAAAAGCAAAGAACATCCACAGAGTAATGGAAAAAATGAAATTGCCTCTCCAGATGATACAATCTTATGTGTAGAATCCCCTAAGGATGCCACTAAGATAACAAATAGTTAATTATTTCAGGGAAACTGAAGGATATAGAAACAACATACACAATTCAGTTCTATTTCTGTACACTAACTATCCAGAAACACAGTAAGCTACCCTCTTACAGTAACACCAAAAGAAATACAATATTTAGAAATAAATGTAACCAAGGAAATGAAAGACCTGTACACTAGAACCCACAAAATGCTGATGACAGAAAGCAAAGGACAAACAATAAAAGACGAGCATTTCCCACTCATTAGTTAGAAGTTAAAGTGTCCATGCCACCCAAAGCTGCAAACAAGACACAGCGGCCTTTCCTATAATCCTGGACTTAGAAGGCTGAAGCAAGCGAATCACTGCTGTGGGAATAATGCTCCTGTACACTGTAAAGATTTGTCAGTCGTATTAGTTTAATAAAATGCTGACTGACCAGTAACCAGGCAGGAAGTATAGGCGGGGCAACCAGACTAAGAATTCTGGGAAGGAAAAAGGCAAAGAGACACAGTCACCTTGCAGATGTAGAGGAGCAAGATGAGAATACCTTACTGGTACCAAGCTACATAGCTAAACATAGACAAGAATTATGGGTTAATTTAAATTATAAGAGCTAGTTAAAAATAAGCCTGAGCTAATGGGCCAACCGGTTTATAATTAATATAAGCCTCTGTGTGTTTCCTCGGGACTGAACCACTGTGGGAGCGGGCAAGACAGAAACTTCCATCTACAGATCATTGCTACAGAATGAGTTCCAACCATCCTGGGCTATAGTATTACATTTTAATTATTTATTTATTTATTTCTGGTTTTTCGAGACAGGGTTTCTCTGCAGCTTTGGAGTCAGTCCTGGAACTAGCTCTTGTAGACCAGGTTGGTCTCGAACTCACAGAGATCCGCCTGCCTCTGCCTCCCGAGCGCTGGAATTAAAGGCGTGAACCACCAAGCCTTTATTTAAAAAAAACAAAAAACCTATCTTTTCTCATTTTACATACCAATCCCAGTTTCCACTCTCTCCCCTCGTCCTTCTCCCTCCACTTTCTATCCCCCACTCCACTTCCATCCACTCCTCAGAGAGGATAAGGCTTTCTGTGGGAAGTTACCAAAGTCTAGCACATTGCTTTGAAACCAAACCAAGGCCTTCCCCCACTATATCTAGGCTGAGCAAAGCATCCCTCCAAAGAAAATGGGTTTCAGAAAGTCAGTACAAGCAGTAGGAGTAAATCCTGGTCTCACTGCCAGTGGCCCCAAAGACTGCTCCAGACATACAACTGTTACCCACATTCAGAGGGCCTAGTTTGGTCCTATGCTGGTTCCCCTGTTAGGCCAGAGTTGGTGAGCTCCTATTAGCTCAGGTCAGCTGTTTCAGTGGGTATCCCCATCATGGTCTTGACCCCTTTGCTCATATTATCACTCCTCTCTCTCTTTGACTGAACTTTGGGAGTTCAGCCCAGTCCTTCACTGTGGATCTCTGTATCTGCTTTCATTAGTTGTTAATGTAGGTTCTATGGTGACATTTAAGATAGTCATCAATCTGACTACAGGGCAAGGCCAGTTCAGGCACCCTCTCTACTATTGCTTAGGGTCTCAGCTGGGTTCATCCTTATGGATTCCTGGGAATTTCTCTAATGCCAGGTTTCTTGCAAATCCCATAATGGCTCCCTCAATCAAGATATCTCTTTCCTTGCTCTCCCTCTCTGTCTTTCCCCCATCTCAATCATCCTGTTAGACCAACTACTGACTTCAGATGAATGAGAATAGGTACTTTTCATTCTGAGGGGGAAACTTACTGAATTTAGTCTTGGAGCATCATGTGCAAATGTGGTACATGCCCTAAAGGCCCACAGAGGATGTCACAAGCCCTCCTCCTCCAGGCTAGACTAAGAAAACTGGGTTTTGGTAGAGAGAAAGCAAGCTTTCCTAGTCTCTACGACCATGCACGCATGCCATGTTTCCTCACACCTGGTTAATCGGTTCCAAGTTTCTGGCACTTTGCAGAGACTTCAAGGTCAGCTTAAGCTGAGCATCCTCCCCATCCCCGTGAAGTGCAATACCGATTCTGCTGTGAGTCAGAGGGAAAGCTCCAGCAGATGGCTTCCTGCAGGCTCTGTGGAGACACAAATGAGAGGCAAAACCCGACACTAAATGAGAACCACCATCTTTCTCCCACACACCTGAACCAAAGAAGCCTTGTGTTACTACATAGGCTGTGCTCTCAAAATCTATTTCAGAATTAAAGTCAACATGGAAATGGAGAGGGTGGGTGGCTCCCACTGAATGGCCATTGTGCAGGAGGCTGGTTATCTTACCCCTTGTGCTGCACAATAAAAGGGGATCAGATAAACACAGGCATACCCTCTGCCTCCATTGATAATGTAAATCATCCCTTGTTTCATTTGTCTTTCCTTCAGGCCGGATACAAAAGGCATAGAAATGAACAATTCATGCCTAAACACGGGAGACCTCGAGAGCTGCTGAAAGTCAGGTGTTTATTCTGGGTCATCATCAAGCTCTTGAGTGAGTTTGCTTATAAACAGCCGCTATTCTGTTGATGGGAGCGGGAGAGACAGTGGTTACCATGTGGAGACAGACAGCCCTTTTAAAGACACATTGCAACTTTTCTGCCGTGCACACTAAGTTAGATGGATAATTCTTTGTACAGGCTGTGAAGAGTTGTCTCCAGAGCAGTGCAGAGCATAATGTGCTAGAGAAACAATGTGTTTTCTCTCCACTTTGTGGAAATGCCATTTTTCATTATCCCCTGAATGGGACCCTTCTGGAGATTGAGATGAGAACAGAGATGCCCCCTCCTGCAGATGGCCAGGCATGTCCTGACAAACACACAGCAAAGACCTCCATGGGAGCCTAGGGAGACCTCCCCCAGCAGCTTCCCCACAAGGAAGCTGGCAGCATCCTTTCAACCCATCCATTTCTGCCGCCCTCTGTTCTCTGCTGAGGGTTTTGTGGGCTGTTGTTTCTCCCACCGAGTCCGACCATGGCCCTGCTAAAGAAAAAGTGCCAAAGCAAACAGAACGAGAGCCTTGGGGACCCAGTAATGGGTACAGAGCGTGAGTGTGGTAATCATTCTTCCGATTTGTGCTCAGATATGTTTTCTATTTGCTTTCGCAGAGCATGCACATTTTCCCCCTGGATCTCAAATAATCGGAACCAGGGTGAAACCGTTACAAAGTGGCCTTCAAACACCATGTCTCCTCTGGAACTGAATGACTGATCAGACATTTAAATATGGAAACTGGGAATTCAGGGTGAATTTTGTTGTTTCAATTGTTGTTTTAATGCTCAGGGCTGTTTAATCTTTGCTTTCTTGGTCTCTCTCTCTCTCTCTCTCTCTCTCTCTTTCTCTCTCTGTGTGTGTGTGTGTGTCTGTCTGTCTATCTATCTCTCTCTCATCTTTCCTCCCTCTTTTTCTTCCTCTCTTTCAAAAAAAATTCTGTGCTTCCCCACCCCCGATTTTCTTTCCATTTCAATGAATTGGTTCTAAGGTTTGGACCGAATCTGGGGTTTTGAGTGACGCCCCTAGCTCCGTAATTTAGTATGGTTCACAAAGCCAAATATAAAGAAATCATTTTTACTTCATTTCTAACAGATGGTACAAGGAAAGGAAAGACGGTCTTAATTGTCAAGGTCCCAAGTGTCCGTCTCTGTTCTCTCTTTGGATCATGAGTCTTGAGGTAACCAACACTTCGCGTGTCCCCAATATAGATTGGCTAAGCATCATCTTTGAAGTCAATCACAAGGAAAAGAAAGCTCCATGCCACAGGTGAGATGATTGCTCCGCCGTTCATTGCCATCCCATCCAAAAGATGGGTGGAAAGACCAACTGGGAAATAAAGCTGGACGCCCTCCACCGCAGCAGCAAGGCCCTCATCTGGCAATGCCCCTGCCTCAGCAATCACGCAAAGGAATCCTACCATTGGGCTCCAAGTCCCAGGTTAATGGCAAGTGCTGGTTTTTCGTTTAGTTACTTAGGGATCAAAGGGAAATTATTCAATAAAAAAGAACTTAAAGGGGACTTCTGTGCTCACATGAACCTTAATCAAAACCACGTGTTCAACTGCAGCTCTCTTGACCAGCCTTGTAAATCCAGCCCTTCCACTTCTCACACACATTTGTGATTAAACCAGGATTTTCCCCATCCCAGCTCCACACACTCCCTCTCCTTTCAGCTGACCGCGACTTTGCAAGGGTGCCATGACAGGTGGTTGCTAAGGAACTGAAGACAGTGTCACAATTCAGCGTCCTGATGAGGAACAGGAAGTACTTATCAACAGATTGAGTACAGGGGTACATATAAGTGTGCTGTGTGTGAATGTGCACACATGTGTGCAGGAACAACTGGCATCATGAAAGAAGGCAGTCCAGCGTGTTCCTGTCTGAAATGTGGGTTAGCAGTCACGACTTCTGCAATAGCTGCTCCGGAGAAGGCTTCAGCTGCCTCTTCCTCCCCAGCATGCCTAGCCTGCATTTGAACTTTTCATTCCAGGGCTGTGTGCCTTCACACTGCCCTGTCAGAGATCTGTCACACTCTGGCCTTAGTCATATCCTCCCATTAAGAATCAAGTACCAACTTTGCAAAGTCTCTAATAGTCTAGGTGTTCAGCAGAGAAGACTGGAATATGAAATTCCTCCCACTGGGAGCACACCCACACCACGGCTTCTCTGAAATCTATTTATCTTAGTCACGACCTCTGAGCATGAATAGAAGAAGGTGGTGAATGTTCCCTGTAGCCCATGTGCCTGGGAACAGAATTACCAGGGAGAAGTGAAGTACTTTTACAGTATATATGTGTGTGTGTGTATACACATATATATATTAATTGTTTGAAAATCTGAACATTTAAAATATGTCCTATTTTGCTCTCTTACAGAAGACCTCAGCTTCTCAGCTTAGCTCCCCAGCTATTCATATTGCTGATTTTGTGATTGTGAGACTAGGGAAAATGGGAAAAATCTACCAGCAGATGATCCCACAAATGAATGGTACACATACAATGATAGATAAGTAAAGAGGAAATGGATACATACAGAAGAGAGAGCGGTGAGCCTTTGAAAACCAAAGATAAGAGTTTAATTACTTATATAGAAAGATACAGGAGGATGTGAGCTGAATTTGATTGAAAGGAAATAAACTTCTTGTCACATCCCTAGGTGCCAGGCCAACACTTTGCCTGAACTCCGTCTGTTTCTGCTGTGGTGGATGCATTCAGAGTAATGCGTGTTTATTCTGCCTAATTGAGGAGGCTGGACTCTAATGAGCTTTCTGAGCACTCCAAGGAAGAAAGCTGCATATGAAAGGGGAGCCAAAGTGTTCATGGAAATGGAGAGAACAGAGAGAGAGAGAGAGAGAGAGAGAGAGAGAGAGAGAGAGAGAGAGAGAGAGAGAGAGAGAGAATGAGAATGTTCTGGGAACATGGGGTTTTAGAGGGCTGGGAGAAATCTAAACGATACAGGTTTTATAAAGAGGGAATCCAGCTAAAAGCCACCCCTCATCTAAGTTAGAACTAACCTATAAACCTAGAGGCTGCCTCTGGTTGCCCATAAATGATAAAGGCTTGTACGGACAAGCGAACAAGCTTCTTGTGTATGACATGTAGAATTCCCTTTATGATTGCTTAAGTTTTGTTTTTGTTTTGATACGAGGTCTCAGTGTAATCTTGAGCCCTTGATACTCTCCCCTCAGTAGGCCAGGTGCTGTGATTACAGATGTACACCACGACAGGCAGCTACCTCAGATTTCTTTGTGAGCTCCTAGAGGTCATTTTCCTCAAACACTCTAAAAGTGTAAAGCCTATACTCGAACCCAATCCAAAAATGAGACTCTTGAAAATCAGAAATATGCAATCAAAACTGTGTAACCAAGAACAAAGGTTTTTACTAATGCCAGTATCTCTTTGGTTTAAAGTTATGAGGTTTAGGAGCACCAGCTCACACCAGGTCCACTCAACCTAGGGCTCTGCCAAGATGCCCAGAGACTGAAAGGGAAAATAAGGAACAAGATCTGTCCTGTGGCTTTAGGACACGATAGCAAACAGATGGCATAACAATGGTCCTCAGAGCAGCTTCGGCCAAACATGTGACAGAAGAAGAATCTGAGTGGTCAGAGGCGGAAAAGAATGGAGGCATCTGGGGGCAGGAGGGAGAACGGCAAGGAAGCTGAGTCCCTTGGATGACTAGGAATATTCTGGTGGCCTAATTTCTGCAAGTTATCATCTGGAGCTGGAGGGGTCATTTGCAAGTTGTCTTCTGTATGTGGTTGCCTATACCTGGTTGCTCTTTCTTTTATTCTCTTCCTCCATTCCTTCTTCCCTCCTTCCCTTTCTTCCTCACTTTTCTCTCTCCCCTCTCCCTTTTCTCTCTTCTCCTCTCTGCTCTTTGTCATCCAATCCATGATGTCTCAGGTTTCTTATAGCATGACAACTTGGGACCCTACAATTTTTTTCTTTTTTTTTTTCTTTTAACAAAACAGCTTAGTTTTCCAGGACAGTACTCCCAGAGGCACAAGCAAAATTGCAAGGTTTCCTCTGACCTTAGCAAAGCCAAATGTCACTTCAACTGCACTCTAACATTCCAACAGGTCACAGGGGTCAGCCCGCGTTCCAGGGAACAGGAGTTAGTCTTATCTCCTCAATGAAAACAACAGCAAATCGTGTGTGCTTTTAAGTGTAATCTACCACAGTAAAAAAGAATACAGTAGAATGACTCAGTGAGATGTCATGCTAGAGAGAAAAGGTGATCATAAGAAGCATGGCCTTTTTAGGGAAGACAGAAAGACTGAACACATCGGGATTTTGCTCTAAGGCTGTGGAACTGTCTTATCAGGAAAAGGCAAATGTCATAATCTTGCAGAGTTCCCAGGCAGTGGACTAGGCAGACAAGGGACACTGCCATTCCCATCAGAAGCTCCCTGACAAGACACTCAACTGTGGTTGTAATGGGCATTAGCTCATTCAGGCCATTGTCATAAAAACAAAGAATACAATAGGCAGGCATGAGAGTACCCTTAGCAGTAATGAGCTGGCTTCATGGAAGTCTGACATGCCTGGCACTGCAAACCCAGAGCCAGGGCTGCCCTCAGATCCTGACAGGTGCCTGGCGCCTTCCATCACTTTTTCAACTTTGATCTCGTGCCTGCCCTTTTACACAGGTGAACTCTCTTCGCTGACTCATCAGAACACACACGTCTGAAAACAGCTACTCCAGGCCAGTATGGCCTCGGATTACTACATAGCTGATATGCTTTCCATTCCAAGAAGACTGGGTGCTGGGAGGGGACATCTAACTGATTAGACCTATCTCTGGACTGGTTTCCTTGGAGTCAAGTGTCCGTTCTTGGTGTCAATGATGTCTAAGAGGCAGGCTTAGATGTCCAGAGAAAAGTAACCTAAAAGCATCACCTGGCTCCTCCCGCCATCACTGAGAGAATGTAGGCGGGAATTCATTGGATAGAAAAGGCATGGGCTAGATAAGTGACAAGAAAGAGAGACCATGTGGAAAACATGCCAGCCTGGCTCTGGAGACCCAGATAAGTAGATGAGTTTGGTTCCCAAGCTAGCCTTCACTCACATCCCAAACCCTTCCCTGATAGAGCTAGGTCCATTTCCCATTGAATTTGTCCTGGCAGCTTTGATGGATGGAGCAGTAAAGTAAGGCACAGTGATGGATAATATCAAAGAAGACCCTTCCTTCTCTGGCTCCCACAGAGGCTTATAATGCTTACGATAGTATTGGGGGCTCCTGGCCCTCTTCCTACACTGTCCTCCAGCATCGAGCTCTATGACCGTGTTGTAAGGGAAAGACAGATGGCGTAAGTGTAAGTGCTTCCAGACTTCCAGTGAAAATTACTAATCCCAAAAGTGAGCAAGAAAACAAATCCTCGTCAGAGAAAAGTATTGATACTGTTAATTAGCGGTTCATACTGTCACAGGGAAAAAAATGTAAATCAGAATTTTCCTTGTCCCTAATTAGCACACACAAAGCAGGGTAAATTCTGAAATTAATGAGAGCTCTTTCAGCGCCAGAGAAAGGCGCTGCCTTTTTGATGGAGTACATTAAAAATCATCATTTTCTTGATAGTCAGGCACAATAACTCTGGATTACAGCATTCCTCCAGAAATGCTGTCTGCTCAAAATGCTTCCAACAGCAGCAGGGAATGGAATTCTGCTTGGGTAGGAGAAACGTGGCCGAACAGTCAAAATCAATTTGTTCCTGTGATTGACACCAGGGACTGCGTGTCAGCCAAGCTCTTTCATACCATCTGCGCTCTGATTGTGATCAATAGGTATTTGTGATATGCCCAGGAAATGTGCTGCTTGATGACTTTTACATGGGAGGGGAGACACAAATGTCTCAACTCAGAGTCCCCTGATGTGGCTCTAGAAGCCGGTTGATGAATTATTAGAATATAGAGTTTGCACTGATAAACTTTTGAACTTTCATTGAACTTGTAGATTAAGAATAGGCAGTTTTTCCAAGAGGAGAATTCACCAGACAACCAACAATTTTTCTTTCACATATTTAAGCGAGATGTTCGATCTGGTAAGGAAATAATAGTAATTTATGTCTTTGATAATTGAGAAGGATTATAGTTCTATACGCAGAAAAAGCAACCATCATCCAGGCCCTGTGAGTCACAAACCCATTAAAGCAGAAGCCTCCAGCTTAAAAGCAAATGAAACCTCTGAATCTGGAGAGCGGTGTTTTCCAAGAGGGAGTTAAGAGAAGGGAACGAAATCCCCAGGCACTTGTAATATTAGGGCTCTGTGTCTGCCTTCCTTCCAAACCAGCATAATGACAATTATCAGATTCTGCTTGATACCCCACACTGAAAGAGAAGCATGCATGATCAGGCTCACTTCTCTACGTGCGTGTTTCTCTTGCAGATCTCTCCAAGTCCACACACACGTAGACCGACACAGACCCTTGTGGAGAGGCAGCTTTTCCAACAGCAGCAATGAAGCTGCCTCCATACAACCTGCAGCCATCCATCATTCCATGAACGTCACTTGTCCTTTAATATTTAAAAGCCTCCTAGAGGAGATTAAAGGTTAAGCAGGAAGATTGCTGACCACCTGGAAACACGTTTGGTACCATCAACTTGCTGCAAGAAATCCTTGTACTGTTGAAACAATGTTGACTGAGATCAGGTTCCTGAGAGAGAGGAATTACTAATTTCACTGCCGGTGACACTGAATAGGTTGAATTAAAAATATATGCTGGCCTGTGGCTCTTTGACTTAGTTGGCACAATACACCAGAGACATCTACTAGGTGCTGGGCACTCTACTGCTCTGTTGCCCTTATTCGTGATAATAAAGCCTTCTTTATTATCAAGATCTCTTTACTGGGATGCTTTGCTTCCTTTGGAATTCAATTCCAACCCATTCCACTAGTGATCTAAAGCACACACTGTAGATATTCAGAGATGAGACACCGTCTTACCATCTGTTAATAACTGGGATTATAGTAGCCCAAGTGTCACCAGCTAAGGCTGAGAAACAAGACTGAGGATTGCATTCCTGAAGAGGTGGTCATGAAAAGTCATCAGGAACTTGGGCAGGTATAGAATCATGTTATGCTCTGTGCCTCTACGTCCTACAGCTTCTCTGCTGGCCACATCAGCATGTTGTCTGTCTTCTTGTCTTCCCTGACTTGGGTTCCTCAAGATTTCTGTTTCTGAATCATGTGGCTTACATGACATCTCATGACATTGACCATCTCCTAGCATACAGTTTTAGCAGTCAATGATACTCACCCTTTCTGATTTTATAAAAACGAAGAAAGAGAAGTTAGCTGGCCAGCCACTGGACAGATTACTCTTGGGGTTGCTTTCCCAGCCATGGAGCAATCCTCTACAGCCAAAAGGACAAAGTCAAAGGGTATAAATAAAGTTGTCATCTAGAATGGGAAATTTGGACATAAGGCATTTATGGACAGTCTGAAGGTTGGATTCCCTGGTCCGTGGGATAACTGGGAAAGGTCCCATGGATGATAAAACATTTGAAATGAACATAAAAGGATCGCATGAATGAATGGGCAGCTGGGAAGGATACATAGAGCTAATGGGATGGGCGAGACAAAAGAAAAGTATGGAGGATGTTTGTACTTTGCTTAGTGGAGCAGTACTTCTCAAACACTGAATGCATGGGAATCACCTAGGGCCCTTGTTAAAGTATAGACTCTAACCGATATGGTCCAGGGGGAATCTGAGGCTCTGTGCTGCAGATGCTGCGGATGTGGTGGAATGTACTTTGAGTGGGAGGGCTCTACCCAAGAGTACGACAAAGCCCTACATGCCCGGCTAAGAAGGCAACACTCCACCTCAGTGAGCAATGTTAGGTTTGGAGATGGCAGGCCGACAGTGGCGTTAAAAGACAGCTGAGCTGGAGATGTTTCAGGGGGTAAATCTGAGGAGACCTGCAAGGACACCTATTATAAAATTATAAAATCCAGGAGGCCAGTTAGGACTTCTTCAGGAAATACGCCCGCCGTGGGAGGAGAGAAGAAAGGCCATATGAGACAGGTAGCCAGTGACTGCACCCTTCCCTCTGTCCCTGCCCAGTTTTGCTATAGTTGACAACAAGAAGATTCTTCCTCGGGCATCATCTGGTGACATCTTTGTATGTCCTTCTGAGAGTGTCTGCTTTTCATTTCAAATCACATCTAAAGATATATCCTCTCTTTTACCTCTAACCCTTAATTTCATTCTCTCTGCGTAACTGCATTTGCTATTGTGTGCAACTTGCTGCATGAGTTAACTATATTATAACCATGTAACTGTGTTATTTCGCTATTACTTCATTGTGTACCAGTAACCAAATTCAGTAACTATATTTGTTCTGCCGAGGAGTTTTGTAGGAAGCGTATCTGAAGGGCACTAGGCAATGAAGTAAAGTCTATTACTGCCTTCCCGCCATCAGGAAAATGATCTGTTTGTTTGCAGTTCACTGGAGTACATAGCAAAGAAATTGAAAGAGGGCTTAGGGAGCGTCTGAGTGAAGTCCAGATATGGAGATGGATGGGTACTCTAAATACTATGCTGTGCTTCAAGACCTAAATATATATATAGCAATGGCAATATGCGGCAGAGAGGTTTCTAGATAATCTATGGGCAATAGAAAATAGATAAGGCAGACAGACCTTATATTAGAATGCAGAAGCCCTATTATTAACCAGTTTACACAGTCCCTACTAGCCATTTAAGCCAAACCCAAGACAAGCTTGGTGTTAAATAAAAATCCCCACTGAAATTTTCTTAAGACTAAAGGCTTCATAATATCCTGAGATTGTAGTATAAATGCAGAATTCTATGCTTACCTATTGGATTATTCGTGCCATTTTCAGATCAGACTCTTGATGGCTGAACTTTGGTTTCCCAGGACCCTGCACAGTAAATTGCTTTTATACCAAGCAGGACTCTAAGTTCAACCCTTTTATACGTAATTGGATGAGATTCTGTGCACACAAGTGTTTCTAGAGTCCAAAACCGAATAGTTGTTGCTGATGAAAACAAACTAACAAAACAAGCAAAATAAAACAACAGTGTGTGTGTAAATAAAAAAAAAAAAACAAAAAAAAGGAGAAAGAAGGAAAGAAAAGGGAACTGTCCAGCCCTAGGGATAAGGGGCTGGTTTGATTATGGGAAAACATAATCAGAATCGGAACACAATGGAGGAAACATTCCCAGAGGGAATCTAGATTAAGATGCACACTTTGGCCTCTTCTTAGAAGTACCAACCTCCTAAGCCCACAGGTCATTTTGCTTGACAATGTCACATCGATTCACATTCCACAATGGGCTCAACTTTAGAATCTTAATGGGCTGGCTGGAATTAGCTGTTTCTATGAAGACCATCTTAAGCGGACTTCCCTTTTGGAGAGACTTCCTGATTGGTTGACTGTAACTGCAAGACGCCTTCTTATTCTGGTGAACGAAACATAGTAATAACAGCATTTTATGCAAATACACAAGTATATAATTTACACCTAAACACATTTGCTTATATCCTAGTACGTATATAAATAGATACACATACACGTGTGTGCAGGTTACAAGCAAGTGTGGAACTAAGCATGCAGAAAGCACATCTTTGTGAGACACTGGGAAGCTGCTTTAGAATACGGATCCCAGGAAAGGGATCCATGATGCAACGAGGAGATGTGATTATTATGGGTCAAATGCATTGCTCCCAGAAGTAAAGTGACATCCAGGTCACTAGGCAGCTCCAAGGGAGAAAAAGAGGACTTCAAAGCAACAGTGGAAACCCACGTGAGTGGGCAGGGACAGACACAGAGATACTACCACCAAACTGCTGCGGACCCTCTTTCTAGGTTGAAGCTTAGGATTCTGGACCCTTTCCTGAACATCTTTTTTTGTTTGTTTGTTTGTTTTTTGAGACAGGGTTTCTCTGTAGCTTTGGTGCCTGTTCTGGAACTAGCTCTTGTAGACCAGGCTGGCCTCAAACTCACAGCGATCCGCCTGCCTCTGCCTCCCGAGTGCTGGGATTAAAGGCAAGCGCCACCACCGCCAGGTCTTTTCCTGAACATCTTAACGATAGCAGTATGTGAGTGGAGCAAAATGGGATAGCGGGGCATGCAGGCCACCTCCGCTTATTTCAGGGTTTTTCTTCCAATGCAATCCAGAAGGAAACACCCTAAGGCCCCCTGCTGTCCATGCCATCTCTTTTCCCAGACCTATGCCACCAAAGAACCATTTCCATCGTAAGTGGCACCATTCTCCCAAGAGTTGACGTAAGCTAGGTGTTTGGTCACACAACTATTAAGAGGCTATCTCGGGAAGAAACCCAGTTTAGGCAGGAAGATACAGGGTGTGAGAAGTTAAGGGACACCATAACATGGCTATGACCGAAAGGTATGACTGCAGGGGCAGCCAGCTTACCCAAAGCCAGCACAGACAAGAGCCTGACCATCAAGCAGAGAGGCCCTTCCCATTTCAGAGCCCCCCAAAGAGACAATGCTGTCCAGATACAGAGGAAGCTGCGGCCTGCTTTGCTTAGCCGCCATCTTAGGCACCTTCAGGAGTTCACCCAACCATGCTGCAGACTCTGGGAAATGAGACGCAAAGCCCCTCTTCCCTTGTTGTAGACAGAGTCGCCAGAGCCAGGTGCACTTGCTCAAGCCTTCTCTATGGGGTCCAGGTGAGCGGGTAAGAGACAGGACACAGGGTTTTTACTGGCTAGCCTATAGTGCCTCGGTGCTAATCTCTGCAGTGAACAGCTAGGGACAGTGTTCTCAGTCCGGTCAGGGACAGCGTTGTTCTGAGACCCGGAATTGGCTGAGTCGTTCAGCCTTCCCCAGACGTGTGTCGACCAGCACACATCTGATCCTTCATCACCTCCTGCTTCGAGGAGCTGTCTTCTGCTTGGTATAGGAGCGGCCTACCACCCCCGAGAACTGGACCGTTTTTAAAAACACTCTTCCATTAAGTGACAAAACTATTTTCAGTGATGATCTCGTAACAAACAGTAATTGTTCTCCTCGTGACTCGTTCGTTAGTTTTAAAAGATTAAATTTCAATTTTAAAACATTCATCAAATTGATCACTTTTATGTATGAATGAGTAAACTTAAACACCAATTGAGATTCCAAGTGGTTGTGTTGAAAGACAAGATCAAGTCAGGCTGCATGGGTTTTCCTTTGCCGTCTTGACGCCGTCACCCAGTGTCAGTGTCTAAGCCCAGACAAGGCTGATACTGCAGTGACACAACCTGAGCCCGAAGCCGGCCCAAACCATCTCCCACTGCTCTTCCTTAGTGGTACTTCTCTTAATTAATGTCCATGCAGATACCGTATTCATTAAAAGATAAGTAACAAAATAAAACATGCTAATTATATATATAAACATCCACACATGTATGTATGGATATATATAATTAAAATTCAACAGTCGCCCCCAGCAATTGTTTAGCACATGGACCAACAAAAGATTTGGGGAGAAGATTATTTTATCACTGATGTTGTTTAGAATTGCTGGCCTGGGGATAATAAAAAGTCAACTGACTTACAGTCAACTTTATTATTGGTTTAAAATCCCTTACAGACGACGCTGGTCCACATAGTGTGCAGCAGCAGGGACAGTTCCCGCTGCCCAGTCCCTTAGGTCACAGAGCCTAGGTAAGCAGGTAGGGCAGTTCCAGAGAGAGGGCTCTCTGGGGGAAGAAGGGCCCTGAGACATCAGGAGCTGTCGCCAGGCATCCCTAGCATGTGATAGGCGCAGCCTGTATCCCTAGTGATACCCTAGATTTCAAAATGCTACTGAAACACAAAGAGCCCCTCAAACATGCCCTGAATTTCTGAAGCCTGGGGTCAAATTCTCATGCAGGGGAGATTCGTGTGCCCCATGAAAAGGACATGTACACTTCAGTGCAACCCCAAATCGTTTTGTGTCGTGAGGGCACCCACAAATAACTGACTCCACACCTATTAACTCACCCAAAGCCAACACCGCTTTCCACCCTCTGCCTGCTCAGCCTTCTTTTTCCCGAGGCCGTGAGTGGCAGATGGAGAAGCTTCAGGGCCAGGAGAAAGGCCCTCTGAGGAAGTATACCACCCTGTAAAGTGGGGTGCAGCCCCCGCCTGAGGGAGAGAAACTTGCCTCTCTCACACCCAGTTGCTGACCACCCAGGGGGATGGTCATTCCTCTTTAAGGGCAGAGGCTACAATTGCTTCAAGGTCCCAGAGAGAGGGGTCCGAGGAAGGTTACTTTCCTAGGTCTAAGGAGAGTCCATGTTGTCCTTTTTCCTGCTGATGAGGGTCTTCTAACATAAAGGTACAGAGTCACATGGGGGAGCTAAAAACAGAAGCCAGTTTGAACACTGGATCCCACAACCTCATGGGAATCCAGCGGAGGATACCACCCCATTAAGGAGAAAGTGGGCTGCGTGCCAGTCCTTTTGTCTGGCACTGTCTAGGAGGACACAAGGCTTGGGACTAGGAATCTAGGCGTAGAGCATCGCCCCTAAATTCAGAACTGTTCTTTACTGTCAACTGGCCTTAAATCAAAAGACTGACATCCTCCATGACTCCAAGGCACAGCCCAGTATGCAAATGAATGTTACAATGACCCTTTGTTAAAAGGGTCCTTGTCCCAGAGAAGGGAATGACTTCTGGCATTCATTTGTAGACAGCAGCCCAGTGTGGAGATGTCACTTGGGTGTTTTCAGTAGACACAGTCAACTCAGGTTTGCTGCTGGTGGGACCCAGGGTGACGTCACACTGTGACAATACGTATGAGCATTGCCCTCTCTTCCCATTCAGGAGGCTCATACACCAGGGCTGTGAGGTGCTGAGCATGCCTGGCTTCCTTGTATCCTGACACAGCTAACCGTATTCATACCCAAGCCTGGGAGGTATAATTAACTTTTCTTTAATTGTCTCCACCCTCAGCTGTCCCATATACAGAGAACAAATATATTATGTGAAAAGGAATGTGGGGGGGGGTAAGAAGTTTCTTCTCTCTCCTACCCAGGATCCAAATGTACCCTCTGAGGTAAGACTCAGAAGCTCTCTTCCCACCAGAAAGGCTGAGGACATCACCCCACTGAGACACAGAAGCAGATTGATGTCCCATGGTCAGGCAAGATGGTGCTCACAGCTGAAACTTGGGTCATGAGAACTGGACTTCCTCATCAAAGCGTCAGAATCCAGATCCCCAGACAGTGAGGAAGGTACTCGCAGGTCCTCAAAGACTTTCCAGAGACAGACACAAGCTAAACTTTGGGTCTCCATTCTCTAACTCCTGCTACTTTCCTGATCTTGATTCTGAAGCTTTCTGTCAATTCTGCAAGCTCCTGCTAGCCTCTAGTACACTCCCTTCCGGCTGGATCAACCGACTTAGAGTCTTTTGTTTGACACCAAGAGGTTTCACCTGATGCTGGAAAAGTTCCATCCAGGAAATAAAGTACCCAAAGTCAACAGAAAAAAAATTTAATATATCAACACATTATCACAGGATTAATTAAAATCATGAACACAGAACCAAGAGGGGTGGCACATGCCTAGCATCTCAATGCCTGGGAGATGGAGGCAGGGGGATTGGGAGTTCAATGTCTAGGCCACACAAGTTTGAGGCTAGCCTTGGCTTTATGAGACCCTGTCTAAAAAAGAAAGAAAACATTTTTTTTAAACTAGGGGCTGGAAGGCATGAGGAATGAGAAACAGATCTCATGTCAAAAATAGTATAGTTAATTGAACTCTGATTCATTTGCTTGGAAAAGTGAGCAACTCGTCAGAATAAAGGGCGCAAAGGTAGCAGGAGCGGCATGCGCACAACATAGACAGGAACGTGAAAACAAGACCCAAAAGTGCGTGTGCAAGAGAGAAAGACGAGTTCTCAGGAGCTAGACCTGCTTTTGTTTGGGGTTCCGTTGCCAGCCTCTGCTATAGTAGGCATTGAGCTAACTTTTAAAGAATGAATGAATGAAATATTTGTACAGGAGGGGTGGGGGAAACGCCATCAATTGCTATTAGCGACTATGATAGATCTGTTAGATTTTCTTTAGAAGTTGCTTCCCCCCCCCCCCTGTTTCTAGATTTTTTTTCCATCATGTGCTTTTGGTTTCCTGAAAAAGAGGGAGAGGAATAATGTTTTTCTTAGCTCAAACCACTGATAGGTGACCCAACTCCCCCTAATATTTATGTGCCCTCTCTAGAGCCCTGAGATGCAATGGAGCAGGGTGATAAGGCCAAAAGGAACAAATGTTCCCTTTGCCAAGTGGAAATGCTTGAGGAGGCAATCCATTAAGAAGCCTGGCTCTGCCTCCAGCAAACATTGTCTTCCTGTGGGCAGTGAGCGCCAGTGACCTTCACAGCCCACAGCCAGACCCTGGAACGAGAGAGGCAGTCTGGAGAGTGATAAGGTGTAGCCAGGTGCCCAAGCCAAGCTGAAGTCCTCTCTGCCCTCCTCCTTTCCCCTCTGGCTGTCATCACCCTGCCCCCTCACCTGTCACCAGTCAGTGCACAGAGAGGAATCTAAACAATGGCAGATTTAATAGCCAGAGGGAGTTCAAAGGGGTTGCCTGCCATCAGATTGGCATGCAGCAGAAGTTGCTACCAACTCAGCAGTGGGATCCAGTTCCACCCCAGAATGACTAAGCAGGGAAGTGGAAGAGTCAGCAGGCTGTGGAAGCCAGGAGGTCGGCTTCAAGTGGTCCTGAGCTCTCTCAGCAGAGGAGACGTTTGAATCAGCCAGGTGATGGGAGAGGAACTTCAGGGTGCAACAAAAATCACCAAGGAGAGCCAGCTGCACACCTGCCAGAGCCATCTCCAGACCATCACTGCACTCTAGACTGACTGATAATCTCAACCTCTCTCCCTCTCCTCTCCTTCTCTCTCCCCTCCCCCAACACACACACACACACACACACACACACACACACACACGTCTTTTATGATGTGGGAATCTTACAAAGGAAAATGTTGTGCGCACACAGGGCACCATCCTGAAGGCCCCAATTCACTAATTCTGTCCCTTTGCCTCCTTGTAGCTTCCACTTCCCTTTATCGTATTCTCTGTCCATCAGCCCCTGCATGTCACATCCCGTGACATGTTTTCTTCCTGATGATGACGGGCCATCATCATGCTTAGCCTTTACACTCAGTGCTACATCAGCTAAGTGCAGTCCCACTAAGCGCTGTCCTCTTCTCCAAGCTCAGCAAGTGCTCCTTCTCCTGAGTTCTAGCTCCCAGCTCTGGAGGCTTCCTCCTCCAAGATTCTGCAGTGTGGGGACCAGATATCTATGTCTGATTCTATGGCCCCTCCTCTAAGCAGCCAGGACCCTAAACCTTCACAAGCACTGAGTACATAACTGCTTCTTGAAGCTACTGCTTGGAGATACCTAAGGCTTACTTAGCCTTTTGTTTAATAATATAAATTAAATTAATTCCCTTTATTAAATCCTCTTAAAACAATAACTATGATCAACCACTTATCTAAATAATGTTTACACAACCAAATGACCTTCTCTAGTAGCATTAGCTGGTTGGGATTTTTGTTTTTGGTTAGTTGTATTCAATTTAAATCACTTTTATGTTTAAATTTTATAATCATTAAATAAATGGATACTTATGTGATGATTGTATAATATATGCTATAATTATGTAAATGTATACATAATTATTATACATTTGTGTGTATATATATAGTGTTTTTATGTATTATAAAACATTATAGTGTGTTATATAGTGTTTATTATAGTGTTTTCCTCATTGGACTCCTACAGATACAGGAGAAATACTCATTGAAAAAAAATTGTCAAGTTGGACTTGCTAGTGAAGACAAGTCTCTGGAGGCTCTGATGGAAGTTCACTTCTTCCTTGCCTGGGGTGGGAGGAGAGCTTTTCATTGGTCATGTTCAAATGACCTTTCTCAAGAAACTGTGGTCAAGACCTAGTTGGAAGTTACCACCCACTAAGTTGCTACAGTTGATGTGGGATGTCCTTCTGTATATGTGTTGTTTTTATTGGTTAATGAATAAAGCTGCTTTGGCCTATGGCAGGGCAGAATATAGTTAGGCTAAAAGAGATATAGAAAGAGTAGGCAGAGTCAAAGAGACTTCATGTAGCTGCCAAAGGAGACAGACGCTGCTGGAACCTTTCAGGTAAGCCACAGCCTCGTGGCGATACACAGATTGATAGAAATGGGTTTATTCAAGGTGTAAGAGCTAGCTAGAAATATGCCTGAGTCATTGGCCAAACAGTGTTGCAATTTAAAAAAAACTGTACAGCTGGGAAATAAATGAGCAGTCTCTGTTTATAACCAGTCATTGCCATTTTTCAATTAGATCAGAGAGATTTCCGTTAGGTACAGTCGAGCAGTACAAGAACTCTTGCCAAAATGGCGAGAGTTTCCCCGAAGAAAAGATAAGGAGAGAGTTCTGAAGAAAGAGATCTGCTCATGGAAAACAAGGCCCAATTGGAGAAGGGATTGCCATAGAGCAACACACAGAAGGAGCAAGCAATCTAACTGTTCATAAAGACCAAAGCGAGGCCATTGCACTTGAAGCCGGGAGGGGGAAGCCTATTAAAATCACAGGTGGTTGCAATAACCACATATACATTTGGTGCTGAATTTCTAATCCCCATCTCCTTACTTTGGGAGCAATTAGTCTCGGGTGAAAAATTGCACTTGCAGCTAATTGCACCTGCAATTACCTACTTCCGGGTGCAATTAGCCACTTGAACCTAATTCTGAGTGTGCAAGTGTTTAATTGCCTATGTGAGGAGGTGATTCCAGACACAGTTAGTCGTGCCCTCAGTCTTTGCACCTGCAACTAATTGTGACGAATAAAACAAGGCCTCATGCAAGTCAGGTTGGAGGCACATATGGTGACCCCATTTGAGAATCCAAGAGTTTGATTGGCTGGGATGATAGAGAAACAAGTGTGGTAAGAGGAACAAAGGGGCAGATGATTAGAAACTGCCATTGTTTTTCAGATGTGTGGTGGTGTTATCCTGTCCCCTTCCAACAACAGTCATGTTCCTCCCAGACTGTGGAACATCAGGTCAGTTGATTATAGACAAGTACTCCACCTTGACTGACACACAAGCATTTGCAAAGATAGGGGTAACTCTTTTGCTAACATTGAGGAGCATTCATAAGCCCTGGTAATAACTACATTCCAGCCACTTCCCCATTTGGGGGGTTAACCCCAGTGAGGTTGTTGAAAACACTTAGGTGACAGGTATATATATGTGGCACAGTCCTACTGCTTACTAACTCATAACGTGAAAACAGAAATTATTAGACAAGGTTCCTGCCTTAAGGTCCATACCAATTTTATAAAGAATTGTTGAATATCTACTATCTGCTTGGTATGGCAAAGTATTCAAGGGCTCATTGGGAAAATCTGTTTATTCCGTCTTTTTACAAATATCTATTTATCAAGCCCTCTTGGAACTCACATTCAAGTGAGGAACACAGATGTTAAATAACTATTTACACAATTAATGTCCTCATTACAGGGATTGTGAGAGCACATGATTAAGGTCTGCCCTGGGCTGAGAGTTTGGGTTAGGATTCTCCAAAGAATTGGTGCTTGAACTCTTGCTTAAAATAGGACTAGAAAGAGGGATAGGGGAAGAGGTCTCCAGACAGAGGGAATGAAGACGCAGAGGCTCTGGGGTAAGGAAAAACACACCAGCCTTGAAAATGGGAAAAAAAAAAAAGTCAAGATGGTTGGAGTATGTACAATAAGGGGGAAAGGGAATGAAGCTTTTTCCATGAGTAGGAAGAGGTTTTCTTTCCTTCCTTCTTCCTTTCTTCCTTCCTTCTTTCCTCCCTTTCTCTCTTCCCTCATGTCTTTCCTTTTTCATTCTTCTCTCATCCAATACATCTTGCCTGCAGCTTCCTCAAGCACAAAACCACAATATAAAATAAGACCAGACACAAATGCTCTCATCAAGGTTGGAGAGAGAAACCAGTATGAAGAAAGGGTCCCAAGAGCAGATGAAAGGATCAGAGACACCCCTACTCCCACTGGCAGGTAAATCACCAAGCCAACAATAAATATGCAGAAGACTTAGTGAGAACCCATGCAGGCTCTGGCTTCTTGATTGCCACTTCAGCCTCTGTGAGCCTTAATGAGCCCTGCTTAATTGATTCTACAGGCCAAGCTCTCCCAGTATCCTCTAGCCCCCTGGTTCCCACAATGCCTCCTCCTCCTCTGTGGGGCTCCCTTTGCTCCAGGAGAGGGACTTGATGGAGACCTCCTATCTGAGTTCTTTCTTCCCCTAACGTTTGGCTGTGGGTCTCTGCATTCACCCCCATCAATTATAGAAGGAAGCCCCTCTGATGTTGACTGGGCTAGGCACCAATCTGTAAGTATAGCAGAAGATCATTAGTAATCATTTCATTAATTTTTGTTTTTTTCTTTTTCAGTCAGTCGTGTTTGGTTCTACCCTAGGTATCTCCAGCCTCCTGCTCCTGGTCATCCAGGCAGTGTAGGGCACAGATTCACTCTCCTGGTGTGGGCCTCAAATTAGACCAGTTGTTAATTGGCCACTCCCACAAGCTCTGAGCCACCATTACCCCCAGCACATCTTGCAGGTAGGACAAACTGTAGGTTGAAGGTTTGTGGCTGAGTTGATGGGCAAGTCTCGCCACTAGAAGCCTTGCCTTATTACAGAAAATGGCCGATTCAGGCTCCATATCCTCCATTATTAGAAGCCCTCACTAGGGTCACCCTCAAATATTCCGTTTCCATATGACCCCCTAAATGTCCCCAGTTCTAGTCATCTCTCCCTGTATTCTCACCCTCCATCCTTTTCCACCCCACCTGATCCCTCCTAGTCCCATCCCCACCTCTCCCAGTCCACATACAAAATCTATTTTATTTCCCTTCCCAGGGAGATTCATGCTCCCCCCTTGAGCCCTCATTTCTTAGCCTCTCTGGGTTTGTGGATCGTAGCATGATCATCCTTTACTTAAAGCTGATATCCACTAATAAGTAAGTGCATACCATGTTTGTCTTTCTGGATCTGGGTTGGTTACCTCACTCATGACTTTTTCCTAGTTTCAGCCATTTTGTCTGCAAGTCTCATAATGTCATTTTCTTAAACAGCTGGGTAATACTCCACTGTGTAGATATACCACATTTTCTTTATACATTCTTTAGTTGAGGTTTTTAAAAGTTCGCAAAACTCAATGAAGGACCAATGGCAGTCCACTCGAATAGAGGGCATTATGTGGTCCATCAACCACAGCTAAATGGAAATCTCGGCGGGAGGTATTCTTGTCTATTTTTCTCTAATCTTACTAAACACCCCAGCACCCTGGAATAGACAGAGAAATGAGGTGGAGGACCAAGTTGCAAGTCAAACTCTGCCCTAAACTAGACAACTGTGAACTTCAACTTGGGCTCTATACATTTAGTTTGGGCAAAACATTTGATACTTGAAAATAAATATTGTCATCAAATTGATACTGTCATAACTGTCACAAGTAACCCAGAAAGCTCTTGGATCTTCATGATATGACTCTTACCGATGGAAGTAGGAACCCACCTAAGTCTAAATTGGAGAAACACCATCTCTCCTTGGCTGCACACACTTGAGCTGACCCATGAAGGCAGCCAGGGGTATAGAGTACTGATGTTCATGACCCTTCTAGAACTAAGGGTGGGCAAGTTAGGAAATGGTCCATGATGATAAGAAGGAACATTAAGATGAGGATGGACCAGGTGTTGCTGAGGAAGAATGGTGGGAACACTCAGGATGGTGGGAAATCTCCAGGACACAGGTCTGGCTAGGGTGGACAGTGTGAAGTGAAAGAAGCAGGGATGGAAGAAGACTCAAATGCTAGGCCATCAGGGTTAGGAATCCCGTGCATCAAATCCCTGGACTCTAAACAAAGAGCACACTGACGTGGTTTCAACTGAAATTGAAAGGTTTTTGCAAATGAACTCCTCCTGGGGGAGAATTTATGACCTTCCCATGTGTTTCTACTATGCACATTGTCTATAAGGTTGGTAACATGAAAGTCCCTTCCCTTCCCAGCCCTATCACCAGTTTCTGGTCAAGAACATAGTTCAGCAAGTTATCAAGGTTTGGGGACAGGCATTGCTCCCTCTCTAAGCTGGCCTTCCTCCTAGAAGGTTCTTGTACTTGCTCTCTTAGCTGGCTTCTCCTCAGTATCAAAGACACTTTCTCAGGTAAGGTTGTTGCTACCACTGAGCATACAAGTTACCATCTCCACGTTCTCCTTGACTGACTGTCAAGGGTCTTCTCGTCCACGAAAGAATGCTTCCGTTCCCTGTCTTTATCTTCATAGGATGCCGTCGGCAAGAAAACAAAGGTGGAGTTTCACATGTTGTCGCCTTCATGCCACAGCTTGTCCTCATCTGCTCAATAAATAAGTGTTGAATACTAAATGAATGAATGAATGAACGAATTTAAGTGTCCCAAGCTCCAGCTTATCTTGTCTCACTCTGTTATAGACGAGGAAGTGAGGAAACAGGAAAGCCACAGAGGCACTGCTGCTCCTGGAATGCTGCACTTGACTGCTACATATTCAAATGAGAACTCTGAGGGAACTGTTTCAGAGGGATCCACTTAAAAAAAAAAAAGTTCTCCACCTGGAGAATTAACCCAACCTTTGAGCCAGTTTCAAAGTCCAATTCTTT
This sequence comes from Dicrostonyx torquatus, assembly GCA_028555095.1. Lineage (NCBI taxonomy): Eukaryota > Metazoa > Chordata > Mammalia > Rodentia > Cricetidae > Dicrostonyx > Dicrostonyx torquatus. The sequence continues at coordinate 3,911,330 of JAQHUG010000177.1, forward strand.
AATTCAAATTTGACAAATTTGAAATCTCTTACACAAACCTATTTTTCACAGTTCAAGTCAGAGCTTTTTAATGAGGTAAAACACTTCTATTAAAAATCATCAATATGCCCGGGCAATGGTGGCGCATGCCTTTAATCCCAGCACTTGGGAGGCAGAGGCAGGCGGATCTCTGTGAGTTCAAGGCCAGCCTGGTCTACAAGAGCTAGTTCCAGGACAGGCTCCAAAGCCACAGAGAAACCCTGTCTCGAAAAACCAAAAAAAAAAAAAAAAATCATCAATATGCCTAAACCAAAACTGATGAGTTTCAAGCATTGATTCTGTCCCCGAAAACACCAGCCTTGCCATTGGCACCATGAACACTTCTAATAAAAAAGCAACTAAGGAGATATAGCGAATATCTAATGAAGCATTTTGTAGGTCTATGTGACTTCTCCCACTGTAAATAAGCCAATGAGCCTTACAAAAAATGCATATTTTAGTGGCAAGTTCATAAACAATAACCTTGTTTTCCCATCATGGCTTGAGTGCCATTCTTTTTATAACACAACTGAAAATTTTATTTTATTTATATATATATATTTTTTATTTATATATATATATTTATATATATATCCATATATATATATATATGGATATATATATATCCATAACCCAGAGCTTTAACCCATCCCACATATGAGTTTTACAATGTCCGTGGGGTATGGAGCATGCAGGAAAACCAATGCACTCATCTTCTAGAAACAAACAGTAGAAGATGAGAAATATCAGTAATTAATAGCACCATGGAAACTCACACGACTGCAAGGCCAGGATAAGACTTAATTAAGCACTCTGGGCTAAGTGAGTAACAGCAGTCTGATGGCTTCTGTCCCGTGGGTGCTATAGCTAGGTCATGCTCTGTGGGCCGTGACCCTGGCCCCAGGCTGGGTCAGCCGAAGGCAGTCTGTCTCAGTCACTGGAAATTCTCCTCTGTTGGCGTGGAGCATACACCTGATCCCTGCCAAAGGTTTTCGCTATGTCGTTCCTCCCACTTCCTCAACTGGAAATGGGATGGGATAACTGCCTCCCCTCCTATTGGCTCAGACTCTGTGACCCAAAGCCATGCCTGTCTATCTTGCTGACTTCCCTTTCAGAAGCCAAATATAACCAGCCCTTTCCCGGATCACAAAAATTCCAGTCAGACTGCTGTGCACGGTGACGGTGACCAGTGGGTCAAGAACCTCTGGCCAACCCTGCCCACAGCCAAAAATAGCAGGCCACTAGTTAGTACAGGCTGGGAATTTTGTTTTTCCTGTTGTTGAGACTTCATTGGAAGTTCATTTTATATTTTTGTTTTGGATTTTGTTTGGGTTTTAAAAGTAAATGGGGTAATTATGTCTTTCTTTCTTTTTTTCTTTCTTTCTTTCTTTCTTTCTTTCTTTTTTTTTTTTTTGCTATGTTAAATCCCCACACGAGGCTCGTTGGTTTAGTCACAGCGAGTCATAACTGGGAAGGTATTCACCACTTCAAGTTTACCACTCGTCCATAAAAAGAGAGCTTGACAACTTTGTCTAGCATCGCTTCCTGTCTGGTCAGGGTCATGGTGAAACCCCCGTTCCATGACTGGCTCATCCACAGTCTACCTGAAGACAGGCCGTGAACTTATATGGGGACCTTTCCATGCCTACACCCATAATGCACCTGGACCTTAGATAGGTTTTGTGCTGCCTGGGCGGTCAAAGTGTCCTCCACAAGTACCAAAGTAACTCCAATTATTCACTTAATTGTAATAAAAAAAAATGCAGTGCTCCACCACCAAGCCCACTTCTGATCTGCCTGGTGACATGCAAGACTCTTTTCAAGCAGGGTTTTCTGCAGGCCAACAGACGCATCTTATTAAGTTGTACCTAACGGCTGCAGTTAAATGGAAGCATGCTAAAAAGACCTAGGCTGGAGAAGATGATTATCTTCCCTGCGCCCTGTTTTCAAATGCGATGAATAGCAAACAATTTTGCAAAACTATAACCTTCAATTCTTGGAACACCTTTGTACTTTTGCTCTTTAAAGACAGACTGTATTCTGGCATTATGTTTCCACCTAAGAAAATAACAACACTCCCTCAATTTCTCCATGAGCACGCTTATTGCACAAATATATTTCATTTCTTGTCATGTTGTGTGCCGTCCCAGAATCAATAAATAATTTATGTGCTTAATGCACTTATCAGCTCTTCAGTTTCACAATAACAGCTTGAATAAAGGTGTTCAGTCTTGTGGTTTGCACTGCACTGCACACACGCGCACATGCGCGCGCGTACACACACACACAGGATTTCCTATATGCCCATGTCAAATGTCTTCTACATGAACAGAAAACAAGCAACCTCTCGGGTGTTTCTCCACCATGAAATTAACTTCACATCTTATCCTTCAAAGGAGTGAAAAGTGGTAACAGGCCCCCGACTCCTTCAGAAGCCAAGAGCTAACCTACACCAAAGGAGAGCTTAAGCTAAGAATTCACATCACGTATTTTCTGAAGTTACTTCCCTTCTTTGTTTTTTTGTTTCGTTTTGATTTTTTTCCCAAGAAAGGTTTCTATTACTCCAGGGCCACTTAGACTGTATAATGTGCACAGTTTCTAAGTTTCCACTTGTTCTATCTGAGTTGTGTTTCCTTTGCAAAATATCGTGTTTGTCATTAAGATCAGCTCCTGAGCTCCTAGCGGTGCCAATCGTGGTACCAGGTGCATGCGCTTGGCACACCTCACCTCTACTGCCGTCCACAGGCTCCAACTTGGATTTAAGCACCTCATCACTCACACCCTTGTGGCAGCAGCGTCTAGGGGTGCCACCATTATGACGACAAGCAGCAGGCAAGAACACAAGGACAGCAGCTGCTTCGGGGACAGCCAGGTGACTGCACCTGGCTAGTGCCTGTCTTTCTGTTCCACCACCTCCCCCCAGTCCTTCCCATTTGGAAGGCTTTAGTGTTTAATTATACCATAAAATAATCACCAGCGTTGTTGACGCTTAGAAAAAGGAATCTCAAAAAATCGTCTAGTCTAACCTATTCATCTTAAAGGTAAAGAAATGGAACACCACGTGAGGTAGAGGGAGTGGGAGAGCAAGGGTTAAGTCCTTGGCCAAGATCACACAGGTGGCTGTTTGCAGAACAGAGGCTGAAATTAAGCATTTGAAGTTGGACTGCAACACTTTTCCCACTGCCCTGGTGGCTTCCCAACTAGTGGCTTTGCTAGCACGGTCCACACTGCAAACTCCCTTCATGTCATGACCCACACAGATATGCGCACAGGTAACTACTAAGTTTCCCAGAACGATTCTTGCCTCTGCCGTGTGATGAACTTTACTGTTTTCCATGGCAATATCCCCAGTTTAGTTTACTCTTGAGCTTGCTTAATGGCATGTATACTAAATTTGGAACGAAACAGTGAAGATTGGCATGACATCTACACAAAGACAACCTACAAATCTTTCTGTTTTTGTGTATTTGCCAAGTGGTATTTTTCTTTGCAGGGGTAATATTTCTAGGTGTTCAATCTTGTGTTTTGCATCACCTAATGGCTATATCTATGCGAAGTCTAAGAAGAAGGGTGTTGGATTAGATGTATCACTGGGCCCCTTCCAGTTCTAACTTATCATGTATCAAATCAGGAACAATCTTACAACCTCTCCTCTGTGCTGAATGGCAGGATAATCCGGAAGAGAAAACTGGACTCAGAGCCAGGACCTTGGCTGTAGTCCTGGCTGCACTAAATGTGCCAATTTCAATGAATTTTCTCTGGCTTTCCTTTAGCTTAATCTGCAAACCACGCTGTTGCTAATTGACCAAGTTCTAAGAAGTAAATGAGATAATGCAAATTAAAGCAATAAAAAGCTCTCTACACAAGACCTGTCCTGGAATAGCAATGGCGTTCAATTCTCACACCTCAAAGAAGTATAGTATCTCAAGGTGTTTCTGAGTTCTCATGAAAACACCTGCATAATGCATCTGAATGCATTTGCTCGAATAAAGAAAAACCATACCCTGAAACTGGCTCATTTTTAAATGCTTTTTGCAGGTGTTTGGAGAGGAGGGATGCCCCTAATTTTCAAAGATGGTGAACATCCCCTTCAAAAAAGAAAAGGTCCTTGTAGCCAAGAGATAGTGCTAGCCTTGGAAGAAAATGGTGATGGATCTTAACTCACAGAACATTCACAAAAGGCTGTTGGTGGTAAACAGAGAGAAAAAGAAGTGGCAGTTTGGGGTGGTACAGACACGCAGGAGGAGGCTGGGGGACAAGTGAGGCTCAGCAAATGAAGAGAAGTGGTTCTAGAAGCAGGCAGTGTGTGTCCAGCTGCATGTGAAAAAAAAATGCATCTTCCTCGGATGTGGCTGGCCTGGGTCAGGGCACACCAGCTTCAGACTCGTTTAATCTAAATAACAACAGCAACAACCAATCCTTTTGTAACACATCCAACGTGCTTGTGGTCGCTTCATCTGGAGGAAGCATTAGAAGGACAGGGGATGGGTGAGCACACTGCAGTATGAATGAAGTGGCATTTCTGGGGTCAGGGTGGAAAGGCATGAGTCCTGCTACGGTAGGAGAGGTCACGGCCACCGTTGCCACCACTGCTGCGATAGACAGAATCCAGGTTGTTATGCAGTTCTTAAAGAGAAGGAACCTGGCATGGGTGGAGTAGGAGAAGGTGGCATGGGCGGTGGCATGTTCTATTTCCTAAAATAGTACGCTATCATTATTCATGAACAGCTACAGGAAACAGCACAGAAATCACTTGGAAAAAGAAATTTAAGAGAAGGTTGTGTGTTTTCCAATGGATGGCCTATGACGATTTTTGGCTGCCATTGTCCATGTCAACAGAGAGCTGATTTTGTGTTTTTGAATGACACCTTCATTTTAATGATGTTGCTTAGTTCACAAAGGCCTCCTGTGTAGAGCATTTGACAGCAGAACACCCAGAGTGGTGGAAGATGGCTCAGGTCTTAGTACCCCTTTGCTGTTCCCTTTCCTCCCATAGCCAAGTCTGCCTTTATCTTCTCTGATGCCTTTTCCCCAGAGTCCTACTGCAAAGACTTTCCCAACTCCTTCATAAACCTCATTAGATGGCAAGCAACTCCCTCTGTCTTGGTGGGACTGCAATTCCCTTTCTAGTCCCGCTTCCCCTGGAACAGGGTTCTAGCCTGTTCCATCCCCATTCTCCACAAACGGTGTGCCTCGCCCTCCCATGCCCTTCAAAGACATGATCTGTATTTGACTTGTCCCTAAAGAGACCCGCTATCTTCTACTTGTCTCCTTTACAGTATCTTCTTGCCCACCAGCATGTCACATCTCCATCCCCGTGTTAAAGGATTAGTCTCCTCTGTAGCTCAGCCTGTGCCATCACATCAGAGACTTCGATATTCATGTGGACAGCACACCCAACACATCTGCCCTCCCCTCCCTTATTCCTGCTCTCCTGACTCCATGCCAACCTTGGAAATCACCCGGGATCCACTCGCACCTGGAACAATCTCTGTCTTTTGGTTTTGTTTTTCCTTTGCTGTCCAATCACAGCCGTCTCTCCTGAGCCTTACTCACTCAATCCCACCAAACCTCATTTCAGCAACCTCAAGCCCTTCTTCTCCCCACTATTTCCACTTCCATTTTCCCCCATTTTCTCAGCTCCCTTGGGATTTGCTTCCTTCCGCTGTCTACCTAGCGACGAGTACCCAGCACTTCAACCCTGCTTTTTCATGGTACCCCAAGCCAATAGTCCATGGCTCTGTTTCATAACGCACATGCAACAGGGAAGCAAGGGAATAACTGAGCTCATATTCCCGTCACTTTATTTATTTTTAGATATTACTAATAGAATGGCATTTTCTTCACTTCAAATACTCTACCAAAATGGAAATGTATAAAACATAAGACTTTAAAAAGACAAAAGAAAGTTCCTCGGTGTTCTCTGTCATTCTCAGTGGATAATTTTATAAAACCCAGGTGGTATAGACATGGCTTCCAAGCCCTGTCTTTCCCTTCTGCCTGTGTCCACAGCTGTATTTCAAAGCCATTCATGTAAACATCTGGACACAAGTGTTCTGGGCTCTGCCACGTGATTGAAAGGATTTCCAAAGGTCAATACTGTCTCAGATGACCTCACAATGTACTCTTCTAGTTCAGGGATAGGGAACTGTTGTCCCTCACAGGGCCACAATCAAACCAATCTGCAAGAAAACTTTTTCCATCTCCACTTGCCACCGGTACCCAGCACTGTGCCTGATGTTTGTCTGTGACTATAAATGTTCACTGCATTGAACTGTGTTCTCTTGTGGTGACTCCATCCCAGTATTTCATGACCACAGGAGACATTCTAATGGGTCAGAAACTTCTCGCCGGATGCTGGAGAAGTTCTGAAGCTGTGGAGGGGAGGGATGGAGGGAGGGATACTTAGCCTCTGCATCCTTTTGTTTTCCCAAGTTATTTAAACAATGAACCTAACTAAACCTGACAGTTAGCGGGTAGGACAGGAGCACCATGGTGGACTCCAACTCAAATTATGCTAGGGGTGTTTCTGCTAATTTAGTTAAGGCCATTGTCATGCCTTGATTATTATTCTAGGGAGTTGTATTGGATGTGGAGAATAGGATCCCTTCTAGGTAATCTTTTTACCCAAATGCTTACAGCAGCCCCGGCTTTAGGACACAATTGCACCCCCATCTCCTTCAGATTTAGCTTTAAAGAAGGATATTTCTATCAGAATGAAGAGATGAACACACAAAGGCAAATTTTAATGGCACAACCTTGGGTAGACACAGTGTAGAAGAGAATTTAAGTCCACCTCCAGAGTAAGTGCTTGGAGGTGTTGATGAGAGCCTAAGAGATGTGCATGTGACCAAACTTCTCTCTATAGCTGTACACGGCACCTTTTGCGTGCGTGCGCGCGCACACACACACACACACACACACACACATACACACCTGATGATGCATCCCTAGGTAAACAGGGTCTACAGAAGGCCTCAAGACTGCTACAGAACTGTCTTAGAGGGTAAAGCAAAACTCCCTCACTCTCTACCAGTCCTTCCATGTTCTCTTTCTTCCCTTCTTCACCCAGCACTTCATAACAACTGGTCTACGGACTGTTCCTTCGCATCTGTATGCCTGGAAGTCTGTTATAAATGCCTGCTCTTGAGTCTCATCCCAGAGAGACTGAATCAGCAACTGGGAACTGAAGGCAGAGAATCTGCATTTGGACTTCGCTTTGACGTCACAGTTTGGGAACCACTGAAAAGTATTTTCATATCTCTTCTTCCAACTTTGCATCCTTAGTCTATGGTCCCCGTCCATTTGAAGATGTGTTACATTTGCTTATGCTGTGGAACATTTGTTTAATGATGCAGAGATGTACTGCATTCCTTTATGTTACATCTGTTTAACTCTGTGAAGCTGTGTTACTCTGCCTGTCTAAAATACCTGACTGGCCTAATAAAGAGCTGAGTAGCCAATAGCAAGGCAGGAGAAAGGACAGGTGAGACTGGCAGGCAGAGAGAATAAATAGGAGAAATCTGGGAGGAGAGAGAAGGAGCAAGGGAAGGAGGAGGACTCAAGTAGCCAGCCTCCCAGCTACACAGTCAGCCACAGAATGTAAGTGAAAATAATATATACAGAAACAGAGAGAGATAAAAGCCCAGAGGCAAAAGGTAGATAATTTAAGATAAACTATCTAGAAACAAGCCAAGCTAAGGCCGGGCATTTATAAGTAAGAAAAATCCTCCATGTATTTATTTGGGAGCTGGGTGGTGAGCCCCTAAAGAGTCAAAAGAGTGAAAAGAGTTTTTAAAAAGCCATATTCACACCACCCTACAGCCTTGAGGCCAAAATTATACAGCCAATGGATGGTCACAAGAAGGACCTAGACAAGAACAGAAGTATCAGAAATTTCACTTTGCTGGGTTGACCAAGAACTCCTCCCTCATGGTACCTTTACTTCAGTCTGTGAAAACTCACTTGTTCCTTCTAGAGATGCCTTGCCTAAGTGAATTTGGTCTGCATAACCAAGAAGAATACTGGGCAAGTCTGGGAATGTAATACACAGAATTCAAATAAAGTTGCCTGCAAGAGGCCTGGAGAAACATATAGTCAACACTTCATCTACTATTGATCTGTCTTTGGGCGAAGCCACCACGTACTAATAGATCTCTACTAAAAGACTTGCCAAAATGGAGGTCTTAATCTAAATAAGGGAAATGCATAGTGAAGATATTTTGCCCTCTGCTCACTGCCCAGGGATGGGGTGTGATTAGGAGAGTCTACCATCCAAAGCCCTCTAACCACAGACAAAATTCTCTGAGCCGTTCTTCCATGCACAGAATTCCTGCCCAAATAGCCTTTGCTGGTTTGACTAGTGAGCTAGTATCAGAACAAAGTATAGTTCTTGCTCTCTCTTCTCTGAATCAAGGAAAGAGACGTGACGAGGAAAAAAAGAAGGCATGGGGAGAGACGCAGAAGCGCATGGCAGCAGAGAAGACCACGGATGCAGAAAGGAAGGTGCCAGATGTCCGTCCCATGCGTGCGTGCGAGCTCAAGTCAATGCAGGACTTCTCAGCAGCCAGGCGACTCCCCCTCCTTAAGAATTTCACAGGCGCCTAGAGGGACAGAGACAGCAGTGTACATCCAAGGGCTTTGTAAACGGCAAAGCGTTAGCCTTACCTGATGTGGCCAAAGAGCAAATGCCTCTTTCCAACAGCCCTACCCAGAGACTCGGAACACTAGAACCTTAAAGGAAGCATAGTCATGAACTCATTTCCATCCAGGGATACCAAGGAGCTAGGAGAGTAAAGAATGGGGCCCTCTCCCAGGGCTTAGATACCTCATCAGAGCTTGAAAAGGTGCTGTTCTAGCAAGAAATCAAAACCAAGCACAGAATATGCCCTTGAACAGCTTATATACCGGCTTTACACAGTAGCCCAACCAGTGTCAGCGCTCCATACTCCACGCGTGTTCGCTTGTTCACGCATATTTACTTAGCAGGCCAGCAGGATCTCTAAGCCGCAACCTCTTCCCTGTGTTGCGATTGGTCAGAACGGGCCCATGCAGCTCTTTCTCTTGCGAATCTAAGGCTTGAATTTTACCTCGCCACTGAGAGAAGACATTTCTTCAGCCCCCACTTCACCTTGTTCAGCTGCCCAACTAGCCCATGACCAAACAGGCCTTGCCAGGGTGAGCTTGGCACCAGGACCTGGCCACTTGAGGGAGCCAGGGAGTGACGAGGGCTGAAGGTTAAGCCAGGATGACCAGTTGCCACACACCTCTCCCTGCTCCAGCACAGACAGAGCCCAGTCTCTGAGAGTTTGCCAATCCAGAGGCAAAACCCGTAACCTTCATTGCCCAGTGTCTTGGTAAACCCTTATTTTCTTTATCAAGTTTGGATAGAAAACAAAACAATTAATTTAGAAAGCAACCCACAAGAATATAAACATTATTTATGTCTCTAATTATCTCATTCTAGTGGGTATTTTAGTCCCTGTCTGGTCAGGACATTAATTATCTTCATAACTACAGCAAAAGTTAAATAATAAGCACCCACGGCTACAGCAGTACTGTAATATGCAAGCTTAAATGAACTTATAAATTTTATTAATGGATGCTTTATACAACTCCATATATTATAAATCAAACAAGAACCCTATTCCTATCTTTTAAGGGTATGGTGAAAAGGCTTTAACATTATTGAGGATAATTTTTATTAAGTTTAAAACTCTCTCTTTTTTTCAGTAATGAGACTGTTATGAGGATAATTTAATCTAGTTTGTCACGAGGCACCCTGGCTTGTTAAATAAGTTAATAAATGACTGTGCATTAATCAAAGTGACAAAGCTATGAAGAGCTGGGGATGGGAGACAATTCTGGTGATAGTATTAATTAGTATTTAATTAGAAACTTAGGTCCCATAAATAAAAAAAAATCATGGTAGAGACATTTATGCAAATTGCTTGGAGCCTGCAGTGGCGTTCTCTGCTTTCAAGAAACATGATTTTTTTTTCAATAACGTACTGTACACAGCAGCCCTGTGGCCACGTCACGTGGCTTGAACGAGCTCTTCTTTTGTTTCGGATTTGTTCCAATTACAGGCCTGTAAACCCAAATCATTCTTTTGACTGTCCTGATTGAAATGTGGACTTTGCATAGTTTCTGTTGGGAGTTCTTTCTTTCTTTATCAATAAAAAAGAAGAAATTTAAAAGAAAAAAAAAGAGTTTCTGGTTCTTCTTTCATTCTATTAATTAAGACGTGTGCCACCATTTTTCAAAAAAAACAATTGTGGATTGCATTTAGTGTTCACACAATGCCTCTGTTTTTAATCCTGGTGCGCTGTACCTGGGTTTGTTATATGATATTATACTGTATACCACATAGACTCACTTGCCATCATTTTTATGATAATCATAGTACTTCTACCTTTTCTCTCAATAACACATTTTTGATAAATGGGCAATTTTTGATGGCCCAAAAGGATAATAACCACTTGGTTCTGAATGTCCCTGCTCCTCTACAGTGCGCTCCCCCCTCCCCTTCAGGTTTTATTATTTGTTACACTTATTCAAGAAAGGTTAGCCACAGTAAAACTGCTTTTTCTATTCAACAGTCTATCTCTGTCATGGTTCATTTACGTGAAAGCATGACAGACTGAAACCCGCATTATCTACAGCTGACAAGTGTCAGGGCGACAGTTCAATCAGCCCTTCCTTGAGACGATGCCCACGGCCCTGTGTTTGAAGTAGGACAATAAAGCAGGCGACACAATCGGGGCCAAACTGATGCAGACCCTGTATGTAAAAGGATTCTGCCTAATAACACAGTGTGGGCGTTTTTTTCTCCTCTCCAAACCCATTAGTCCTTAAACAGTAACTTGGCCCTTAAGAAAATCTGTGACTGACATGAAAATGCTAAGTTTTAACGTGGTTGGTTTATCCTTAACCTCATGGGGCTGCTACCTTGTGCAGACTGGTTTTGTCAAAGTCAGAAAAATAATGTATTCGGTGTCTGATCATTTTTAGGGAGCTGTTTGGATGGGATTTGAAGTCAGACATCCCGATGTTGACACGGGGATCATCTTCTTGTCCTTTTGTTTTACGTTAGTGGAACAGACCATTTGCATCAGCTAATAAAATTAAAGCTCAAAAAAAAAAAGCCAGCTCCCTTCTGCAGCAAATCCTTAATCTCCTCCAGCAGCCCCATAAACAGAGTTGCTGGGCCTGCTTCTTTCTGAGGTTTCTCTAGAACACAGACGGTAACGCAAATAGATGTGCAAACTTAACACCTCTGCGGCCTGGGTAGCACTTAGACACAGGCATATATTGAAGCATTTTTGTACAAATCCTGACAATTAGCAGCATGACCAAAGTCGACAAATGCTAATAATGCAGAGGCTGCTCTTTCAGGGACCAGGGCACAGTTGCCATCGCTCTCCTGCAGCCTCCATGCCAATGCAATCACCATGGACAGGAAAAGGTTGCTCACCTCCTTAGAAGGAGTCCAAACACTGAATGCCTTTAATAGGGAAAGAGCCCAAGACCCTCTTCAAACATCATAAACTGTTAAAGCCAGAAGGTGCCACAGAGAACAATCAAATCCAACTCCTGTGCTTTATGGATGAGGCCCAGGAACATTTTGTGACTTCCAAGGTCAAAGAGCTTGTAAGCCGCAATGGAGAAGGGAAGTTAACAACAGAGTGGTCTGTGTTTCTTTTGCTTCTCTTGATCTGACTTTGGGAGGCAGAGCTGAGTTAGTGGGAAAAGATCTAATCAAAAGCAAAATCCAGATCAGATGGTGAGTAACTGTGCCTGGAGCTACCAAACATGACAGGCCAGTTCCCTCTGGGGCAGTTGAGGCAGTATGCTTGGTGTGTGCTGGTTACTCTCCACCCGCACCGCTCTGTCCCACGTCATCTGTTTACCCACATTCCCTACCACTCTATGCCCTGCCCACCACGTCGTGAAGACTCACGGTGCTGCTGGCTGCCAGGGCAAGGCAACAGTGATCAGCCAGGCCTTCTTCCTTTGTCCCTCTCTGGAGTCCCCTAGAGCTCTGCGTCTACTGAGTGACAGTAGCCATGGCAGGCCCCAGTGTCCTTCTACAGCCCTAGATAGTTTTACATAGTTCCTAACCTGGAGAGGCTGCCTTCTCCTGTTCGTTCTCATGGCTCTGCCCAGACTTCTGAAGGTGGTCCCCTCCTTAAAGTCTCCATCTGTATACTCCCAGGTCAGTTCCATTTCTGATAGGACCCACAGAGAACCTTGACCCACTGGACTCGTAACTGGTCTTCCTACAAAACTAGTCCAATGGTTTTGAACATATTTTGGATTCGCTTGGAGCATCTGATGAAAGCTATGGGCTCTCATCCCACAACAAAACTGATTACACACATACATAAAATGTTGCATGTAGTGACAGAGCGTTCTCAGATTCCTCAAGGCTCTCTCCAGATTCTTCAAAACTCCCCCAAACTGCCAACATGTCTGCTAACTGAATGTTCTAGGAGGCACCTAGGAGAGCTTCATTGCCCCTCGGCATGCTCCTCCCGAGGTACTTTGAGTGGAATGTTCCACAGAGAACAGAACGTGAGGCCAGGCCCCAGACCACAGCAAGTAAGGCTTCATCTGACAGGGTCCTACTAACAAAAGAGCTGGAGAGAAGGCAATTATTGCAGGGGAGTTGCTACAGAGCGGGGGGGGGGGGGGGAAAGGGCAAAGGGGAAGGAAAGGCAATCCAGAGACTGGCACCAGCAGGAAGCCAGTACTCAGTATTACAGGGACAAAGGGGAGAGGTGAGGCCACCAGAGCCCAGGAGAACCACAGGAAGACAACCTAACCCCACAAGAGATGGCCAAAGCAGAAAGATGGCCCATTGTTTTTCCTCCCACTGATCATCAATCCCTCAGAGACCACACTCTTCATAAGTCCGCTGGCATTGGGAAGGCAGGAGCACAACCTGAGATTGAGCAGGTAAATAATTCCCAGCAATCCTCCACGACCTGTCTGTCCCTTCCCATGGACCCCTGACCCCTGGAACCTGGGTACTCCTGGAATATTCATTCTTCTCATGTCTCGACTGCACCAGGTAGACGCCAGGTACTAGCTCCCAGAGAAAGGAAAGCTGGAGAATGCTACCCAAGAGTTACAAATAAATATTTAAGACTAAAGCTGGCAGACTGTTCAGCCATAAAAGCAGCGAGGGTGGTTAATTAGAACAGAGGACCAGGGAGGCTTTTGCCAGGGTTGCAGAACAGTGATAACTCAGGCAATGCACGCTTAGAAGCTGATGAGTGGGATAAGCAGAAAGAAACTTGAATGGCTTCATCAGAGACTTCTGATAATGGAACCCACAGGTTTTGAAACTCAGGCAACCATGCACAGGGCCAGATGCACTGATAACTGAGGCTGTACCCAGGAATCCCCTAGGAAATTTTGGAAAAAGTAAAGATACAGGGTCCTACCCAGTGACACACTAGAATCTGTTCTTAGTTTACAAAAGATGGGGGCAGCTATATTTTTGGAATGGTTTGGAGTTGATGGTTAAGCACAGCCATTACTAAAAATTGGGTTGAATATGCTAAAGATTAAGGAGCTTACTAAAAATATAATGAGCAAACACTTTAAACACTTCCTCATAGTAATCGCATGGGCCTTATGCCTTTGAGTGGTTGGCTTCCTGAAATTCATGGAGACACTACATCATGGCGTGCTGTTCTTTCTGATTCCGTGAACAACGTCACTATGGGGAGAGCTCATAGAACACTTCTGCCACAGGAATGAGGCAGCACAGGGCTTGGGTTTGTGTGTGGTAAGTGTCCACCTCAGAGGTCAGCAAATCACAGCACATGCACCAAATCTAGACAAACATCAGTTTTGTGTGACCTATACATTTTTTTAAGAGATGAGGGGAGAAAAGGGGGAAAGAAAAAAGAAAGGAGAAAGGGAAGAGGGAGGAAGTAGATGAGAGGAGAAAGGAAGACAGGAAAGGGGAGAAGAGGGAGGAAGGGTAGGAAAGAAAGGGAAGAAAGGAAAGGAAGGGAAAAGGGCAGAGGTGGAGAATGAGACCTCTGTCAACCACAAACATAAAGATGCATAAAGATTTGCAATATAGCACTTGATTAACTTTGTCATCCTCTGGCCTAGACTTACAAAAATGTTAATAATGCAAATCAAAATGTGTCACGTTTGTGATGATTACCTTGTGAATATCACAGAAAATTGGGGGAAGTTTCCTCTGCTGCCAACAACTCTCTATTACCCAATTGGCCAAGAAGGCTGACCATCACTAATAAAGGAATGAAGAGCCAGCTTCCTTGCTTCATTCATGATATTTGTTGATGCTGACAAGAGCTATCAACCACCATCCATGTTAGGACTATTCATGCAGATGAGCTCTGAAGTTGGAATGCAGCCAAGCATTTAACTGTAGCTGGATTTTGTCAAGTCATGATGGAACTACAGCCTCGGGTTAACTCCGGACTCAAATGTTCTACAAAACCCAAGGATAGCATTGTATGGGAATCATCTAGCTGAGGTGTGTAAGTGGCAGAATATTACCCTGTGGATCTTAGGAGTAAGTAGGATGCTACTCATGCCTTCTATCAGTAAATATATACATATACACATGAGCAGAAATCCAGGTACTTAAACTAGAATCTGATTTCACCGGTCTAGCATTTAGCATTTAGAAAAAAACAAACCTCTTAAGTTATTCAAATGTGTAGCGATATTGAGACTCCTTCATTAGCAAACAGTCAAAGAGCAGGGAGAGAATGCCTTTAGGAATTTGTCATCTTTACAACGGATGTAACTCAGCGAGTACAGTGCTTCCCAAGCAAGCACCAAGCCCTGGGTTTGATCCCAAGCACCACATAAATGGATGTGGTGGCACACATCTGTTATCCAGAACTCCAGATGTGCAGGAGGATCAAAGGCTCAAGGCCATTCTCTGATTGGAGAACACATTGAAGACTGACCACAGTGCATTGCAAATATGAACATGGAGAGGTCCCTCCACTCCCCTGAACACATTTCTCCTAGAGCAGAATTTTTACACCTCTTAGATTTCTGTTATTGCTTTCTCTCCCAAGGTGACTCCCACGGCAATTCCACTCAGGGTCCCTCTTCTTCTATTGCCTACCTAAATCATACCCGCTGGGATTCCACATTAGACAGTCCCTCTTCTAACAGACCTCTCTGTCGGTGGCATTTCCCACTCCAGAATCTACTTGATCCTTTCTAACAAAACGTTCCTTATTCAGCATGTTTACTTAGCTTACTCGGTCCTGGGTCCCACTAAGTCCTCTTTTGAGGACTGTCTGGTAGGCAGTTGTAGCAAATGTGAATGTTTGGGGTACAGAATCCTAAACTGAAGCTGGCTGAGGACATGGATCAAAGCTGCTCTCCCCTGATGGACCTCTCAGATGTGGCCGAGGCACATCAATCCCACTGATGGACACCCTGCAGTCATCGATTCAAGAGCGAGAGGTACCCAGCCAGCATGCAGAAGACGGAAGACTAATACAAAAGGGAAAGGAGCTGGGCTTCGGAGCCATCAGATTCGCAGTACCAAGTCCCTTTCTTTCTGCTTTTGAAAGTGTTGGTTTGTGTGGAAGATAATTCCCTGATTGTTCAAGCCACTCCTCTGGCTTGAATATTCATTCTGTGGTGGCAACCAGATGCAATCTTAATGGGCACGCCAGTCCAGAAGCCGCACCAAAAATGTCCTCCATTAACTCTGCACTTTTCCATGCCTGTTCCGAAGCCCCTAAAACTATTATGTGAATGGGTTGCATTCCAGTTTTTTGAAATTTGGATGTACTTCTCTATAAGACTGGACTATTTCAGAGAATCGCGAGCAAAGGTTTGCAGGAGTATAGACTTCTGTACCTGTAGCTTCATATGGAAGTTAAGTCTCCAACATGATTTGTGAACACATGATGTAAAGGACAATTTCCATGGGTTCGGCTTTTACCGGCAACGTACTTTTGAAGCAGGAGAAATATGTGTAGATACAGCATGTGCTATGTGGGTGCGTGCGCTTGAACTGGAATATAAAGGGCACTGGGCACCCAAAGGCCATATTTGAGTGTGCTTGGAAAGGAGTGTGTGGCAGCTGTGCATGGAGCTTGATAGACCACATTAGGAATAACGATTCCATACACAGTTGCATTCTATTTTTGTCTCACATTAACGGATATATTATTGGTAATTGTTCTTAATAGAATCACAGAAATGAGAGATGGAAATGCTATACAGTATGATGGAATGCTGTTCCTTCACCGTTGATCATTATAATAAGCCTGCTCGGTCATTACTTACAGCCCATACTACAACTTTGCCAATGAGGCAGACCAAAATGAGGAGATAAACAAAATTTGTTTCCCTGATAAATGTGAAGCCCAAGTTTTGAGATATTTTGCTGAAGTTTTAAACTGATTGTCAATTAGTCAATGAGCTATGGCAGGCAGTGTATTTCTGGGTAATTAGTGTGTGTCTTAGGGGGGTTATTTGGCATGAGGCTGAGGGCAAAGTAATTTGTATCTCCCAGGAAGTGCAATAATTGCCTCAAGCTGAACTGCTTGGAAAGTGTATTAATTCTATTAGGAAACATTTATGTTATTTTATATGGCATCCTGTATATTCGTGAAGTATACTCATAAACCATAAATTATTCATTTTGGGGGTCTTAGCATATGAGGACGGGTTGTGTGTACCATTGAGGAACTCAGGCATTGTCAGGAAGATGCACATTGGCTTATGAAATCCACCGTATTAGGATATCACCGGATCCTAACCATACTAGGATGCCATGGAATCCCAGTGAGAGGAAGAGGAAGGTCTTGGAAAGATAAAGTCAAAGGTCAAAGGTATGTCCAGTCTCAGTAGGCCAAAAGGCATTCTAACCAGAGTCTGCTGTGTTGGCTCTGAGAGATGGGCTTGATCTTGGTATCTGAGGGATTTTCTTCCCCATCCTTATTTTGGAGATTAAGGAGGGCATGAAAAAAAATTAACCACTCACTGATTTATACAATGCTTACAAGTGAATGTCCAGACTGCTAGTTCTCCACTACTGTATAACAAATTTCCCAACCGAGCATCCTACGACCACACTCATTCATCGCTCCCTAGCTTCTGTGTCAGAGTCTCATTCCTGGTCTTCCATCTCAGTCTCTGCAAAGCTACAGCAGGGAGACAGTACAGGGTCTGTGAGCCGTTCAGAATTCTCCACTTCCAACTCAGTTCTATGCCCTCAGATTCCTGTGGGTAATTGTGCTGAGTACCTAAATTCCTTGATGGATGGTGGCCAGAGGCCACCCTCAGTCTCTTGCCACATGGCTCTTTTCAATATGGAAGCTAATTTCATCAAAAGTCATCCTCTTTGGAAACAATATTGTAGAAGTAGTATCCCTTCACCTTTGCCATATTCTATTGACTCAAAGCAAATCACTTGATTTGAATGCCATTGAAAAGAGGGAGACACACACACACACACACACACACACACACACACAGGATCTTCAGGTCTGTCATGAAGCCTCCTACCATACCCAGACTCAGCCCTCAAACTCTCTCATTTACTAACAACTCTGAAGCCTAAAATAAAGCATTTGGAAAACTCTAGATCCAACAGGAAGACTAGGAAGA
>JAQHUG010000177.1:3929374-3958998 GCA_028555095.1 Dicrostonyx torquatus
AAAGAAAGATCGACAGGTCCTGGATCATGCTGGGTTGGAGGTCAGGATAGGAAGTTAAATTTTATTCTGAAGCCACTGAAGGTTTTGAGCACAGAGTGATGTGGTCCAGTTTGCATTTGTAAAATATCAGGTGCCCAGCCACTGCAAAGAGAATGAGCTGGAAGCATGCAGACCAGTTAGAAGCCAGAGGTTGTGATATCTGCAGCAGGAAGGAGGCTGAGGGTATGCAGAAAATGGATACATGTGAGAGAGCCTTTAGAGTTTAAAAGGAACATCCTTGTGAAAATACATGTATCAGCTTAAGTACTTTCCTCTTCATCCGAGTTTGAAGGGAAAGCTAAGGGAAGGATCAAGTTTATGGCAGGAAAAGAAGATGGAGAAAATAAGATGGTTGAGCATTTGGAGTGAGGATGCACAGGCTCTCTGAAGGATCCAGACACGCCTGTATTTCCTCTGTCACATCATGTTGGACACAGTGTTTTATTCCCATGCGTTTTCCTCTGATATAAAATTATCTGCCTTTCAAGATTGTTGAAAAGATCAAATTAAACAGCATCATACAAATTCCGGTAATTTTCTTCATGAATCATTTGACTTACTGTCCAGACAGCGATCTACTCAGCTGTTAAACCTTACGGACCACCTCAAGGAAAATGGTACGACCCAGGCATCCCCTTCTCATTTACCCATTTTAGTCGGTTTTGGAGCATTTACTACAACCTGCATGGCTTTGTGAATCCTTTGTTCTGGGAGCCAGGGGAGCCCTTGCATGCAGTGGGAAGTCAAATGTCCGCTGAGTGTTGCAGGGTGTGGCTGCCGGACAAAGGCATTCTGTGCCCTTGTCTCTAGTGTTGCCTAGCATATTAGACACAGTGTGGACCAACCTGCCTTGGCCTCAGAGGAGAGTCACAACCGTACATGCATCTTAGGATAACTTACAATGGACAGATGCCTTCACTTGACCACATTTTTGAGTCATGCTGCAAGCTGGCCTTTGAGATAGATATTATTCCCATGAACAGATGAGTTATGGAAAGTGTATGAAATTTTTAAAAAAAATCTCCCCAAAGGTCAGAAACTGAAGATGCTGAAAATAAGCCAGGGCCATGCTTTAATATGAACTCACCAGTTGAATGTAATGGCATCCCAACACATGGGAGGCAGAGGCAGGCAGGTAGTCGTGAGTTTAAGGTCAGACTGGTCTGCATAGTTAGTTCCAGGACAGCCAAGGCACGGTAAAACCCTGTCTCAAACAATAAAAAAGTTAAAAATATAAATAAAATATAAATTTACTTCCCAGTGAAACAAAAGTCAAAATGTTTCTCCAACTCCCTAATAGGTGTGTTGACTCACATCAGACAGAATCCTGGGTCTCATGTCTGGAGTCACCTTTCTCTGCACATCCCTGACTCCTGCTATTGAAGTAGCTAATATACAACCACCAGTGTGAGGCACCCAACTGGACCTGAAGGAATTGCTGGAAGATAGACAACGGGTATCCAGCCAACTCCTCCACATTCCAACTTCATCCTTGTGGAGGAACTTGCTCCCATACTACATTTCCCAGCTGTCTGTTGGCTTGGTCCTCATCTCACATTCGCTTGTCATACAACTGCTGAGCATCTGTGTGGTGCCAAGTCTTTGTGCTAGGCAACCAGATGGACATAGTCTCTGCCCCCTGGGAGTTATCATCCAGGAGCAAAGGCAGGCTTTAATAAGGAGTTGATGTAGAACACTGTGGTTGGTACAATAGAGGGGACATAAGGGCATAAAGAGGCATCCAGGAAAGCTTTCCTGAGTAAGAATCATTCAGCTGTAGCTAAAAAGCAACTACACCCATCCAAACAAGAATGGAGACCAACCCAAGAACAGAGAGCAGTAAGTGTAAAAGATCCTGAGTGTAAGAGACCTAAAAGAGTTTCTAAAATACACAGAGGCCAAAATAAAAGTATAAGAAGAGGCTGAAATGGAGTTTGGTGTCAGATGGAGCCAGAAGAGGAGGCAGCATCAGGACCTGTGTTGCACATCCACTCCCCATTCTCTGGGATGCTAATGAATAGCATGGCCATAACTTTACCCTCACTTGATAGTTTCAATAAAGCATCACTGATGTGTGCCTAGGAAGCTGTGCACTTCTCTCTCAAGCCACATCTTCATCATTCTCTGTTCCTGTGATCAGAATGGCTACGTGTGTCAAACCATTCTTGTCTTCCCACTGACTTGCAAATTCAACTTGGAGGACACAGCCCAGAATGGCTCCTTCCCAGGGTTCTGGAGCAATGTGATTCTGGAAGCTTCTACTTGCACTTGTTATTCCTTCTTGGTTCTTGTTAGTGGTTGTCAGGTAAGCAGGTGAGGGTATAATAGAAGCTTGGGAGGCTGTCTTGATTGTTTCAAGGCTGTTTGTTTTGTTTTGTTGTATTTCTCTACATAGCCCTGGCTGTCCTGGAACTCCCTCCGTAGACCAGACTGGCCTTGAACTCAGAGAACTCCCTGCTTCTGCCTCCTGAATGTGGGGATTAAAGGCATGAGCCACCACTGCCTGGCTACCATTGATCTTATTGGGTCCAGGGTGCCACATGACTTTGAAGTCCCACCAGGTATGGATGCAGGTTAAAAACCTATTTATCATTTCTGAGCTCAGAGACTAATTGTGTTTTGCATAAAGTTCAGTATTTTTACTCAGTGTCAGTATGCACTAAATTATCCAACAACAAAACTACAGTGGAAATTGATGAAGATATAACGTGTTCCTTTCAAACTTTCCCCAGGATTTATCACCAAAGTCAAGCCATTATATATTTGGCTCACCAATAGGTTATCTCTGTATAAATTTGTCTTTGAAATTGTCATATTCCCCATGATTTTATACATATACATATATGCCATATAAATATACACATATATATGTCTTACTCCAAAATGTCAATTCTAAAGAAAGTATCATCGCTATTCAGTAACAAGTACTTTACTCCTCTGAAATCTAAATTATACGAGGAAAGCATTGAGTGTTTCCTCATGCACTGGTTCCTTGCTTGTTGGGAGTGGTCCACAGAACAAAGATTGCATCACGATTGGAGAGCTGATTAGAAGGGATAATCACAAGCTCCGCCCAGATCCACAGAGCTGAGTCATTACTGCATATGCTCTCCAGGAGATATAGATGGACACAAACATTTGAGATGTTGTCTACTATGTTCCATAGAGCCGAGGGGTGAAAGAAAAAAAGCAGTCACTCACTCTAAATTACTTTCATGTAACTTTGTTACAGTTAAGACACTATACAAATGTTTCAGATTATATGTAAAGATGGGTTATTCTATTAATGAATGTTATTTCAAGCAATGAGAGTTACAGAGTCCATTTTAAAGAAAGAGGGTGTTGAGTTTGATAGGTTGACAGTGTTGCCCTGGGATCCCCAGAATAGTTAAGTTATGAGGAACTTTGGAGTAGCTAAATGAAAATAGACAGCAGAGTCTGTTGATAGAGATTTCTGTCCCGCCCGGTCCTGCAGCAGTTCAGTACCAAAGAAATACACAGAGGTCTACATTAATTATAAACTGGTTGGCCTATTAGCTCAGGCTTCTTATTAACTCTTACATCCTACATTAGCCCATTGTCTAATGTTAGCTTGGTACCTTTTATCAGTGAGGCATTCTCATCTTGCTTCCTCTGTATCGACTGCAGATTGAGTCTTTCCTCTTCCCAGAATTCTCCTGTTCTCATTGCCCCACCTATACTTCCTGCCTGGCTACTGGCCAATCAGGGTTTTTTATTAAAGCAATACAGCTGACAAATCATTACAGGGTACAAGTCCATTGTCCCACAGTACTCCTCCCTCCCTTTTTCAAAACAAGAACTCTGAATCTAATCTCCTTTGTTTAGTTTTTCTCCTGACCATTATTCATAACAACTTGTAACCAACACTCTAAACCAAGACAAACATCCATAACCCATTTTTTGGGAATGTGAGTGTAGTTTTCCTGGCTACTTCCTGCTGATTGGGAGTGATGATAATCTTATGGGGACCTAAAGAAAATTTAAGATTATGGTCAAGCCCTGACTAGAATATTCTGTAAGGCTTGATCATCTCAGTCAGCAGTATTGAGACTGTTCTGGATGTAGGAATTCAGACATTTGGGCCATCCAGTCCTATCGGAGATTTCTCAGAGGGTCTTCCTTGATCAAATCTTGCTTTTCTTAACCCAGAATGAGTCCACAGCCTCTCATTTCCTGTGGAAACAAAAACAAAACCTCTTCTCCAAAGTAACATATCTTTTGACTTAAATTTTGAAGTCAAGGCATTTTCAAATATATAGGTTGGATTAATCCAGCAGCATTTATAATCAAATGTCTTTTAGCAGTTATTGTTCCTTCCTCAGCCATCAAACAATTAAAAGACAACATAATAATATACATTATCCAGACTCTGTGTATTTTCCATTTAACATGGCTTTATTTTAAACTCTATTTCTTTTATTTTTAATTTTGGGTTTTTGAGACTAGGTTTCTCTGTGTATCTTTGGCTGTCCTGGCACTCACTCTGTAGATCAGGTTGTCCTTGAACTCACAAAGATCTATCTGCCTCTGCCTCCCAAGTGTTGGGATTAAAAGTGTGTGCCGCCATACCCAGCTACTCTCTTTCTTTCTTTTTTATTTTAAGGACCTTATCCCTTTTCTTTTCTCTCCTAAGTCTACATATATTTTTAAACACACTGTAAATCATTTAGAGGTTTTCCTCATCTGAATCTATCTTTACTGTATATCTCTCTTTTTCTGGTCCACATGAGTCTTTAATTTGCTAAGCAATATGGCTAGAATTAAGGCCATGGCTTTGATGGCTGGATCCACTCCATTTCTTTGCTTTCTCAGAGTCTAGCCTCCTGGTGGAGGTACTAGCTGAAGCCATGTTTATTGCCACAACTCTATGGAGTTTCAAGGAATATTTCTGCCACTACCAAGAAGCATGATGTCGGCTATTCATAAACACCATTTAAGTGTTTTGTGGTGGGGTTAAAAGAGTTGCATGGTTTTGCAGCTAATGATGAGTCAGGAAGCCTCTCTTAAATGAGACGCACTTGCCTCTAGCAAACAGAGCAGACCCGAGAAAATGCTGCTACCAAGAAGCTGTGCTTAACTCTCTTCATTTTTGTCTAGAATTCCTTCCCAAGCTCTCCCAGGCTACTAAATCCAAAGAGTCTCTCAGACTTGTCTTGCCATGTCATCAGTAGACCCTATTAACTTCTCAAAGTATAGACTATCACCAGGTGGGACTCTCACCATTGCATCCTTGCACCCCAGTCAGTCCTTCTGTGGCAGGACTGCCTGCTAAGATAGCTCCTTCCTGCAAGAATCACTCCTTCCATTCATTGCAAGGCCAAGATCACACACATTTCAGCATCTCTCAATGTCATTTCCTAACTATTGTCCAAGTCCATCTTCCACTCAAGGTACAGGATTTCCTTCTTCTTCACAGCCAAACTTCTTTTAAAAGAGAATGTTCTCTCTCTCTCTCTCTCTCTCTCTCTCTCTCTCTCTCTCTCTCTCTCTCTCTCTCTGCCTCTCTCTTTTTTTCTTTCTTCCCCCTTTCTCTGCCTCTCTTTCTTTTTCTTTGTCTTTCCCTTTCTCTTTCTCCATCCTTTCCACCCTCTTTCTCCTTCTCTCCTTCCTACATCTCTCATCTTGTTTATTCTTCAAACCCTGCAGTCAACTTCTAAGCTCACTGCTCACTGAAACCCCCAACATCCACACCTCCACCACTCAGCTCTTACTAAAGCCATCCAACTTTTTTTTGGTTTCCACTCACTAGAAATTTCAACAGGTCAGCTCTGGATGTACCTATCCTTTTTGTTTTATTTTGTTTTGTTTTCCATGACTCTACACAGACTGTATATCTTCCTGGTTCTCTGACCTGCCTCTCCTTCTCAGCCCATCCCTATGCATCTTTCAGAAATGCTAGTGTTTCCTGAAGTTCAAGATTCTCTGACGTTTCCTCTGATTTGACTGCATCCTGTAATAAGTTATCATCTCATTCAGAAAACGATGTTCTCAATTCTTTCACATCAATCAAAAAGTGGTTCACTTCACTCGGACTGGAAACTGGGACCCATACCCCAATTAAAAACTGGCTCCGTTATCTAGCATCCTCAGAAACTGAGGCCTCACTGTGAACCTCCATCCTTTCCTTCTCATTTCTGTCATTCAGACTTCACATTCCAGGTCCAGCCCAGCTCGTGGTTTTTGTCTCAGGATCAACAATGAGCAAGACAAGAAGAGACAACTCCTATTTACATCTTCTACCTACTACTCTCTCCAGGAACCTTTAAAGCCATGCCCTAGTCTTGTTGTCCTTCAAACCTGCCTTCCCTTTTACTCCTTCAAAATATGCACGTCCATAGGTCCCATTCTTCATGATGAGTCAAGGATGAATTGAGCTGTGCTCTTGATTTGGAAACAAATGGCTCTACTTGTATACCGTGGTAGAGAAGAAAAGACAATTGATCAAGCAGGGTTTGGGTGCTGCCTCATCATGCACAAGTTCCCTAGTCCCCTGGGAACTGCACTTATAAGAAGAGACAATCACACACTAAAAGTCGAATGGCAATACAGGTAACTGGATAAGGTGAGGGTCAAGTGTCTAGACAAACCCAGTGATTCTTAAAACCCTAGTGTGCCTAAAAATACTTGGTATATAAAGTCACTAAAGATACAGGTTCCTACATTCTACACAGGAGATTAGACTAACTAGGACTCTGATTGATCCCAGTAATCTGCATTTGGGATAAGCATCTACATAATTCTCACACCGGTTGAGATATGAATGAACATCAGTCTGGCTAACAGTTCTCTGCTGTCCAAGGTGGGAGGGAACTCCATTAGGCAGACCAGAGGAGAGCTATTTTAGAGTTTAGACATTCAAAAGCTCACAAGGAATCCTTTTCATCCCTCTCCTGCACGGCTGGGTGTCTTGAAGGGGAGCCAGCACCTTGTCATTATGGGGAGGATGCACAACTGGCAGCAGAAATAGAAAGGGCCGTGTCCAGCTGAGACTCAAGCCAATGAGACGGGTTTATCTGCAGCTGATTCCAGGGTCCCTGGGTGCTGAAAGGTGGTGTTATGATTCACTGACGTTTTCACATCTATTGTGTTTCTTTTACTGGGTGGCATTGCCAAGGGCCTTGTAGATATCATTATTTTCAGATTACTGTTATTACATTCTTCTTGAATAAAATACTACCGTGTTCTTATCTCCATAGAGTGAGACCAAGTTTCAGTTGTCTTCTTATCTTTTCATGTAAAACAATCCCAGCAGTGAGGTCTCAGATGAGAAGAAAAAAATTAGTAAAAGCCTTGTAGGGGGGTACACCCGCCCGAATTGAAGGAGCAGGCGGACAGCCTGGAGCCACCTCCCTACATGCGTGCCAGCAGCTGGGCTTAAACTGCACCATGAGCAAATGGCTCAATTTAAAGAAAAGGCATTTCTGCAATTTAGCAGGAAGGAGTGATTGACGAGTAACTCTACCCAGAAACTGACAGATTGTCAAATCTGCCTGCTACCTCTGGGTCATTTGAGCCATAGAATTTCTGGCCCAGTGAGAGCAAAGTCATTACTTTCTCCCTCGGCGCGTCTCTTTCTCCATAGAGAGCTCAGAGTAGAAGAAATATCCTCAAGCCCTTTGAAAGTCACAGGCAGACTATGAGATTTTGTCCTCTGTGTCTGAATCGGGCTTCAGCCGTCTCCACGGCAGCTCTCACTGGACATAGTTATCAGCTTATTTGAGGCTCAGTGGTGAGTGCCACTTTAAGGAGAGTGAATTACAAACTACGACTCAATGAATGTTTGATGGCAAGTGTCCTGCTGACTTGAGGTCTGGCTTTTAAAATAGACCCTTGGCTGAGGTTGAGTTGCAGCAGACACCTGCTTGAGTTGTTCTGGCTCGTGCCTAAGCAGCCAGTTTTATACGGGCTATGTGATAGGGTAGCTATGCAGATTACAGCATGTCCTGGTAAATTCAAATTTCATTTAGGAAGAACAATACAAGTCCATCCCATGTAGTATTTGGAAAGTGCGCGTATGAAATTTTGTCCATATTTTTTCCTGAGATTCAAATTTAACAAAATGTTTTATGATTTTATTTGCTAAATTTGGCAGCTCTGCCCTGAAACTGTTTGAGCATTGTTGTGGTTTGAAGATGAAGTGTTCCCCCTACAGAAGACTCATGCGTTAGGGACTTGTGTTACTACTGAGATACGCTTGGATCTCGAAGACACTAACATCACCAATGGGCTCTGCAGAGGTGGGCTCGGCTGAAGGAAGAAAGTCATTGGGGATGTGTCATACATATGTGTGTATGTACACACACTCACACACACACACATACATACACACACATTCACACACTTTTTTGAGATAGGATCCCTCTATCCCTTTATGTATCCCTGGTCTAGGACTCACTATGAACCCCAGGCTGGCCTTGAACTCACAGAGACCTCTTTGCCTCTTACTCCGGCATTCTGGGGTTAAAGAGATGTGCTACCATGCCTACAGAAGGGTGTATCTTACTGGGCTGCTTCTTATCTTTCTCTTTGATTCTTCTGCAGGACAAGCAACTCTGCTCGCCACATCTTCTTCATTGCTCTGCCTCTGCCAAAGGCCCAGAAACACAGAGCAAAGTGACCCTAAACTGAAAATCCCAAGGCTGGGAGCCGAAATACAAAATTTCCCTGAGAAGATGCTTCTGCCAGGCCTTTTCTCATGACCTTGGAAAGAGGACCAACTGAAGTGCCATGTCCTCTAGGTTCTTACTCAATTGAAGCCCTCTGTCAGGCTTCTTAGAGTGGGAATTTTATAACATGGGACACCCTAAAAGGTGTCATTAGTGGTGGGAAAATGGATGGTGCAAGATGGAGACCTGACGGCCAGTTGTCTGTGATTCTCCATTTTTGGGATGAATAGAGATGGAGACATAGTGATGATTCCCTACTCTTCCACAGGGGTATATATTTCAGGGACCCCTGTGGACACCTGAAATTGGGTCATTCCAAATCATGTATGAACCATTCTTTGTCCTGTACATACAGGCTATAATAAAGTCCACTCTATAAACCAGACATATTATGGTTACATCTGTAATAGCTACAGCTAACAATAACTAATAATAAAATAGAACCATTATAATGCACCTTGACACAAAAGCTCCTGAATGTGCTCTCTCTGCAGACGTATCTTATATTCCATTCACTTCTGGGAAGCACTTCACAGCGTCTCTTCGGTATGTCCTAGCTACCAGCATCACCACTCTTGTGCTTGGGGGCCATTATTAAACAAGAATTTCTCAAGATAAGTACCGCTATCCTGTGACAATCTGATAACTGAGCAGGCTACTAAGTGACCAATGAGCAGGCGGTATGGACAGCACAGATGTGCTGGGCAAAGGGAAGGTGATTCATGTCCCAGGTGGGACCCTGGTAGCGTGATCTGAGATTTCATTGAGTTGCTCAGAACTGTGTATCATTTAAACATGGGTGAGTTGTTTATTTTTAGATATTTCCATTTAACATCTCTTGACCACAAATGATTTAAAATGTTGGAAAACAAAACTGTGGATAGGGAGGTTAGTGTGTACTGTAAAGGCCCTCTGTCTGACACAGGGCTTAAAACACAAGGCTAGTCTCAAAGACTACACGCTGTTGACACCCATCACTTAGTATGCTTGACTTAGTGTGTTTGTCTTATAGACTGAGTCTGCCCAGTTACCTGAGGAGATATGGTGAAGGTATTTTTGAGCTTCCATTTCCGAGCTATGACCTTAATTCCTAGAAGTCTCTAACTCCCCGAAGTGGCTCTTTGGGCCATCCCTTACACCAGCAGCTCTGGCGTCTGTCATTCTTAGCCACCGTAGTCCCGATCCCACAGAAGATTTGTCTACTCACCTTTCCTGTCTTTCCTTATACATCCGGGTAACCTGACCCAGATCCAGGCTGCTTGACCCAGGCACCAGTTGGCTGTATTTCTGGGTCTTTCTGCTGGGATTATCCCTGGACTCTGGAACATGCCACCTCAGCCAGCCCGGCTCCCATATCCTTCCAGGTACCCTGCTCTGAGAACAAATGAAACAGCAAGACTATTCAGTATCTGTCCATCCACATAGCTCCTGGGACCGTGGGTTTTATATTATGGCCACATAGTTCATGAATAATGCTTCTCTCTATCCCCCTAAAAGTTCCTTAGTGAAATTCAATCCTTGTTGCTAGCATTTCAGAACTGTCTGCGTGCCCTAGTTCGTGTGGCTTCCCCAGGGCCTTGGCCAGCCTCCTCATGCTAACGCAGAAGCCCGGGGAGACACCTTAGAGGTGGAGACTTCAGACCCCTCAGTCCCTCCAACATGAAAGGCGTCCCACTCCAGTGGGACCATCTTTCTAGCATGACCCCCTCTCACAGTTCTGGGGTCTGATCTGTGGGGCGCTCTCACCCCATCCTCTGAAAGAATCACCCAGGATTCCGTGAATGATTAGTCAGGCTGCTGCCTTGTGGCTCAGAGGAAGAATAAAGTAAGACTGTTGTCTACTTTTGTTATTCTGAAAAAACATAAACCTGCCAAGTTTGGGGACCCAGAAACCCCTTGCAAGCAGACAGTGCCTCCTCCCTGACCCACTTCCCTCGCCTAATCATGGGAACCCAGCTCTCAACAGAAATAGACAGGAGAGTGAGTCTCAGTGTTATTTTCTCGGGCTGAAGCCATGGTTTTCCTGATTGGACCCTTGCTTATTATTTAATTGTTTATCTTGACATGCAGACTTGTACCAGAGGGGAATGCTTAAAAAGTGGTGACGGCACTGGAGAATATAGAAAGGAGCGGATCCTTTAGTATCTCAGACTCCCCTGCCAGGCTCCTCCCAATTATTCTGCAGGCTTCTTTGCCCTGAGGGCAGTTTGCAGCTCCAGGGGACTGAAATTGGCTTAAAAAAAATTCTTTCCTCCCTCTGCCCCATGTGAGGGGGCATTGTGTGCTCTCTAAATAATAAGCCTGGCTTTGTGTGACCTAATGGACAGGGCCTTCAGAGAGATTTTCCAGCTGAGAGCAGTCAGCTGCACCCTAGGAAACCAAGAAGTTTCTAGACCAAGGAGAAAATTTGGGGCAGTGCTATTTGTTTTCCAGAATCTATGTTATGAACCAATTCTTCTCTAGCTAGTGTTTAGGGTAACTAGGTAAAAGTGCAACAGAATACCCCAAATGATCTAATAAATAATAGCATTTAATCAGATATCTCACACCCCACTCATTACCACCAAAATAACAAATAATCCACAAATCATTTTAGAGCAATTACGGTGTGCTAGCCATTGTCATCGATCAAGGTAATTATTTATTACATTTATTTCCTACTTGGAGCTCAGCAATAGTTAGAAGCTCAAGGGATCAGAATGGAGAAGCCACAGTTCTTGGTTTCTGGCTTACAAGTTACTTATCAGAATAAAATACCTTCAGTGTACCAGGCACAGACTAGGGAATTTACATATATAAATCAACCACATCCTTCAGTAGCCACTCAGGGAAGACAGTCATTCTCTTTTTCCTATTGGTGCATACAACAGATCCAAGGAGTCACAATAGATATGAAGATGCTTCTTCCACTCCCAAGATCCCAATTCTTGATCTCAAATGGCAGAGGGGGGCTTCTCAGAGGTGAGTAAAGATAGGGAAGTCAAGAGGTGACCTTGGCTATCTTGGGGGGCCCAATAGAAACACAGAGATTCTTATGAGTTACGAAGGAAGGTCAGAATCAGAGTGGAAGAGATATGACAATGAGAACAGACATTGAAGAGACACAGAAAAACAAAGGCAAGGAACAAATGCTCCCGTGGGGCCTCCAGAATGCCTGGCCCTCGTGCCCAGTGTGGACATATGACCTCTAAAACTTCTGCGTTATTTTAGGCTATCGAATTTGTTGTATCAGTCACCATAAACCAATCCAGCACACTATCTGTTCACACACCTGCCCTTACCACGTTCCGTGGCAAATGTAAGCTACCCAGAGAAGCCTACATCCAAGCGGTCAGTCCAGGCAGGGCTGCCACACCATCTAGCCTGACGCTGCAGCATTACAATGTAGAGGTCCTTAAATTCCATGTCTCCCCCGTACCATGTAACATGATATGTTCAGTGGATAAGAGGGAGATGGACTCTGAATAAGAGTTACCAGATGAGGGGCTGGAGAGATGGCTCAGTGGTTAAGAGCATTGCCTGCTCTTCCAAAGGTCCTGAGTTCAATTCCCAGCAACCACATGGTGGCTCACAACCATCTGTAATGAGGTCTGGTGCCCTCTTCTGGCCTTCAGGCACATATATAGACAGAATATTGTATACATAATAAGTATATAAATAAATAAATAAATAAATATTTTTTAAAAAAAGAGTTACCAGATGGCTTGTGTTCAGCAGCATAGGGTGGGCTGATAGTAGCGCTGGGAACAAAGAAAAAGCATTAGAGATGGGGGAGTGGCCTGGTATAAGACATGCTATTGGGCTGAGGAAGGATAAAGCCCCTCCAGCTCTGTACTCCCTCTTCTGCCTTCAGCCGTACTTTCCTGTGAATCCCACTAAGTCTTCTCACCACAGCCCCTGGACCATGGCCTGTGGTCCCCTTAGCTTGCAGTTAGCAAGACTTAACCCAGTGAAAACTAAATTGTTTTCTTCTTCGCCATCACCTAGAATACCAAGTCTCCCAGTGTACTGTCCTCTGGCGATCGGGGGGAGAAAAAAAAGTATTTTCCGTTCTTCAAAGTCTAGAAGCCATGCTCTTTGTGAATGTGGCTGGTTTGATTTAGCATGTCCAAAGGAAGAAAGCTTGTATTTGAATCCCAGACTTCCGCACAACAAGGAAACATTTTTAAATGCATAGACAGTGAGTTCCGAGATTGCTTTAAAAACACCTTTAATTTATCATTCATTAAATTGTGAGAGAGGCAGACCACAATAAAATGACCCTGGAGCAAAAGGCGCAATCGCTACTGCTGAGCTCTGTTATCACTTGAGCAAATTCTGTGGCCATCGTCTAGAAGATGAGAATTTTCTAAGCAGTCTTACCAGACAAATTGCTGCTGGATATTCTGACTTCTAGACCTTCAAAGTTCCCTTCAAACTTTAAAAATTCCATAAGTTAAAAACTCAAGTTTGGACGAGAGATATGGTTCGGTGAGTAAAGAGCTTGCCATCTGGGCATGAGAACCTAGCTTGAACCGGCAGCACCTCTGTAAAAAGCCGGGCACGGAATCCCACATCTGTAGTTCTGGAACTGGGAAAACAGTAATTAGCATATTCTTGGAACTTATTAGCCAGCCAGAGAAGCCGAATCAATGAGTTCTAGGGTCCGTAAGGAAGACTGTGTCTAAAAGAAGGGGAAAGCCGGGTGGTGGTGGCACACGCCTTTAATCCCAGCACTTCGGAGGCAGAGGCAGGCTGATTTCTGTGAGTTCAAGACCAGCTTAGACAGCAGAGCAAGTTCCAGGACAGCAAAGCAGGGTCACACAGAGAACCCCTGCCTTGAAAAACCAATAAAATAAAGTAAAAGAAAGGGGAGGGAGGATGAGGGAAGCAGCACACAAGACGGAGAATAATTGAGGAAGATATTTGTCTTTGACCTCCAGCCACCACATATCTGCTTATATAAATGCATAGACAGCACCATACACACACACACACACACACACACACACACACACACACACCATTTTGGGTCTGTGGTGCTCTTTAAGCCCAGACCTATGTCCACATAGGGCCCTGCCCTGGACTATGCCCAGAAATACTGTGAACAGAACAAGTTTTGAAGCCTTCTTGGGGCCCTGGCCACTACACACTCATGACAACCCATCCCATTGCTTCAACACTCTCAGCTGTCAGCCCTGGAGGTGAGAAAACTGTTGCTAATTTATTCAGTTGAAAATGCTGGCCAAACACCATCCCTACGCTCTCCTATCAGACTCTCCAAAAAGAAGAAAAGAGAAAAACCCGGTGATATCACACAGAAAGAAAGGGTGATAGATTGGAGGTTTTCTATTTCCTTCCAAGAAAATTCAAATCGGCTGTGGGAGTTATTGACCTCACATTGACCATTGGCGAACTGTGTCTGTTTAAACTCAGTTTTGAAATACTTGGCCAAGGAATGACATTTTTCCCCGGTGTTGCCCTGGTCCCTAGAGTCGCTTCCTACAGGCGCAGGGACTATTCTAAGGAGAAAATGAAGATGGATAGCTGTCTGATGGGAAATGTTACATCCTCTTGTTGGTCTTTCTTGGTGCGGCTCAGGGTATTTGCTCAGGTCCAATTACCTGTGGCTTTCTTCTCTGGTTGGATCAGCAACTACTTAGTTCAGCCAAGGCATAGAGCAACATCACCGAGATGATTGCTCTCCTCCCAGAAGGATACTTAGATTTTGACTGAGTAATCAAACTCGGTACAAAATTTCACCAAGACACCTATTACATCAAGCAACGGGAATAGGAGGTAGGCTTTGTTGTATAATGTGTTGAAGCTGGCTGGAGGAAACAGCCCAAACACCTTTCTTAAGCTTCAAAATCACATTGCCCATCTTCCTTAGCATGTGTGATGATCATCGGATAGCCCTCTCTCGTGACAGTTATACTGGTGACCATGAGAAGAAGAAAGACAAAATGATAAGCACGAGTAAGTAAAATAATAATGTGTGCTTCACGTTCTAAAGTTTTCTATCAACTCCTTACTATCAGCTGTTGAGGTGGGGGTGGGGACATTCTGTATCCTTCCAAGGTTGGGATTTGTTATACAAAGGTGGGCCTCGACATCACACTGAAACAGCATCCACAAAGCCCGCAGGAATAATGCAAGTCCCTTTCCTCCCACCAGGCCTCTGAGCAGCCCCCCTGCAGATGTTACATTGAGCAATAGTTACTCCCTTGCTGTGACAAAATACCTGGCAGAAAATGACTTAAGAATGAAAAAATTTCTTTTGGCTCACAGTTTGAGGGTACACCCATCAAGGTTAGGAAGTCAAAGGGCAGGAGCTGGTCATACATATTGCCTCTGTGGCCATACTGCACCTGCGGTCACATTGCACCTGTGGCCACATTGTACCTATGGTCACAGTGCATCTGTGGTCACACTGCACCTGTGGTCACATTGCACCTGCAGTCACATTGTACCTATGGTCACATTGCACCTGTGGCCACATTGTACCTATGGTCACATTGCACCTGCGGCCACACTTCACCTGTGGTCACACTGCATCTGTGGTTACACTGCACCTGCGGTTACATTGCCCCTGCAGTGGTCACATTGCATCTGCAGTGACATTGCACCTACAGACTGCATTTATGGTCACATTGAACCTGTGGTGATCACATTGTATCTGCAGTCACATTGTACCTGCAGTCACACTGCATCTGCAGTCACATTGTACCTGTGGTTACATTGCACCTGTTGTGGTCACATTGGATCTGCAGTGACATTGTACCTGCAGTGGTCACACTACATCTGTGGTCACATTGTACCTGCAGTGGCCACACTGCATCTGTGGTCACATTGTACCTGTGGCTGTCACATTGTACCTGCAATCACACTGTATCTGCAGTCACATTGTACCTGCAGTGGTGACACTGCATCTGTGATCACATTGTACCTGTGGTGGTCACATTGTACCTGCAGTCACACCGCATCTGCAGTCACATTGTACCTGCAGTGGTGACACTGCATCTGTGGTCACATTGCACCTGTGGTGGTCACATTGTACCTGCAGTCACACCGCATCTGCAGTCACAAAGCAGAGAGGAACAAATGTTTACGCTCGGCTTGCTTTCTTCCTCAGTACAGTCAGGCATTCCAGCCCATGGAGCACTGCCACACACTGACGGTACGTGTCCTTCCACCTCAATTAGCCCAATCCAAAAGCTCCTTCGTAGACCTACCAGAGTTCTCTCTCATCGGTGGTTCTAGAGCCTGTGAAGATAACGATCAATATGAGCCATAGCAGAGCCTGTGAGATCACAGGGCAGGGCGCATTGGCCTCAGGTGGAAACCTCTAGCATCCTTTGCTGTTCACTCTCCCAGTATCTGTGCTCTTACTCTTGTCACTCTAGTCAAGTCCCATGGGGGACAGACTAAATAACTCTAACAATGGGCACATAAGCCCAAACTAATGGCTCCTTGACTCCAAGAAGAGGCAAGGTCTCCTACAAGGTGATGATGAGATTTTGCTTGAATGCAAAGGGCTGTCATCAGTGTGCTGGACCCCCAGTCCAGGAACAAGCATCTTAGCTTAGTTCTCTACTTAGTTTCAACCCCAGGACAATTGTCTGGTTAAGGATTGCTCTAGTGTTTGCTTTAAAGAAAAAGAAAGATCAATACGTGAGAAGACTGTGGCCTTGAGCTGTCCCACCCGTCAGGACACAAGTGCAGTCATCCACCCTGTAGGAGCTTATCTGCAGTGTAGGAGTCCAAGCCTATCCAGTCCTGGAATCTGAAAGTACCTTTTAAACAAAATTTTCAGATAATTCTTTAAGATTTGAGAAATGTTTGGCTAGGATAAAACTTCTTAGCAACACTAACATACAGGCCCCACTATGGGCCGATTTAATCCATCTTTCTGAAAGCGGGGCCTACATCTATATGCTTCAGAGCCTGACAGCCTGCTCCAGTGTGCAGTCAGACGAGAGAGCCACTCCTTAACTGAAGCAAAACTCAGAATCAAAGCGGAAAACCCTATGTACTGTGCATGAAGCTAAGTTCCACTCCCTAAACAGCAATCAGGCATTTGCCTAGTAACAAAGGATTCCTAAAATATTTGCCCTTTTCCAAGCAGAGGCAGCACCAGCCTTTTGAATGGCTATTCATTGTCCATGCCTCATAAAAATATGCTGGGCCTCCACTGCCTGGAGCTCAAGAGCAGCGCTCCCATCCCTTTGCTAACAGAGGTCTAGCCCCGGGCCTGCCCGACATGGGAAATAGACCCTTTGGACGCAGCTTTTCTTTTTGCTTTCGCCGGCCCTGGTATTTGCAATTCTGGACAAGACATATGCCTTCTTACCATGTCATTTTCCTCATTTGCAGAGGGAAAACACAGTGTCCATTGATTCCTTTGGTTAAGCTGACTGGTGTCCCTGGCTCGTGTCCAGTGACTGTTTCTCTGCAGCAATCCTCAGCTGGGGTTGAGCCAGGAAGGGGATGGCTGCTCACTTTGAGCACAAGCTCCCGGTGCTCTCTGTCCTGTGAGCTCTCCAAGTGCCGGCTTGTTCCACTGATTCTCCCCAACAGGGGCAGGTCCAGCGGAAGCCTTGGGAGTGGCTTGCAAACAGAAATACTACAGGAGCCTGTGAAATCCGTGTTTAGTGCAAGCCCAGGATCCAGCAGAGCCGGACTTTAGGGATCTAAGCCAGTTTCCAGAGAACCCTCCTCCAGATGACTAGGACAAGCTCTCTGGAGCTATATAGCAATACCTTTATTACCGTTGTAGCTACAGTTGCTGGTGATGTCTGTATTTCTTTTGCATTTTACCATATCACACATTGCTGCAGTCATTCTTCATGGCCTGTGTCTGCTCAGTACCATTCCCATTTCCACTGCTCCAGGCATTTAATGTGTACATTACCGTTGGATCTTCACCGTCATGTGGAAAGATAGTTAGTTGATATTATTATTTTTGTTGTCGTTTGTTTTGTTTTTACGGGGTTTCTCTGTAGCTTTGGAGCCTGTCCTGGAACACACTCTGTAGACTAGGCCAGCCTCAAACTCACAGAAATCCTCCTGTCTCTGCCTCCTGAGTGCTGGGATTAAAGGTGTGTGCCACCACCACTCGATGATAGTTGATATTATGCTCTTTGCACAGATGCAAAAACAAGATTTAAATGGTAAGTCACTCGGGCCAGGTTCCAGTTAGAGAAAGTGACAGAGGCTAGATACTATCTATGTGATTGTAATGTATGTAGCTCCAACTTGGTTCTAATTCCTCATCTCCAGTCTCTAGTGCTTCTTGGGAATAAGGTCCTCACTTCTAGCTTTACTCGTTTGGGAACTGACTATAATATATGTCAGGATCAAAATTATTCAGGACCAATGACGAAGACTGGAAAAAAACTTATATTCCATTTCAAAAAAAATACCAAAGTAAGTTTAATATGAAATATTTTTCAAATAAAACAGAAGCACCACAAGGAAATATAGTTGGATAGTTGGAAAACCCTGAAGTAGAGAAGGACTTTATAAAATAATATCAGAAGCAGAAGCCGTGAATTAAAAACCTAAGGATCTTGGCTGCACCAAATATTGAAATGCCAATCTAAATGTAAAAGCAATCAGCAGATGGAGAAGGAGCACAGTGGCAGGGCATTTGCCTGGCTTGTGCAAGCCCTGGGTTCAGTCCCCAGTATGGGGTGCGTGGGCAACTGGCAAGTTGCAGGAAATTGTAGATTAAGGAAAAAAATTAGATTGAGGACATAAAAATGTTCTTCCAAACCAGTAAGAAAAAGATGAATATTCCACATTAAAAGTAAAGTAGGCAAAAAGTATATACATAAAGACTCCATATTTGTAGCTCGGCCACAGACTTTCACATTCTCTGCAGGTGGGGTTGTAAGTTGACATAACCTTCCCAAAGGTTGATTTGATAAAATGTAGTGAAACTTTTAAAAATGCAGAACAGTTGACCCAGCCATTTTGAGCACTACATCTTAAGGAAATAATTAAGGACCTGCATGGTGACACAGCAGGGAGGTGACCCCAAAGTGTTGTTGACAGAGGTTTTAAAAATTAAAAAGTGTCACCATCCTAAACACCCAGTAAAGGAACGGCTAAAAATATCACACTACATCCTGGCAACAGAACTACTGCTTAAACATTAAGGAAGCAGTACATCCATTGAACTGTAATCATTGAAAGGATGCTCGTGTGGAAAGATGTTCACAGTGCCTTGTTTAGAAAAAGAAGGAAAAAAAACAGTTATCCTACAAAATAGCTGTGTTTGTACCACTATGTACAAGGAAGACTAGGTAATGAATATGTTTACTTTCTTTTGTGTGTTTGTTTTTTCAATAATTCTATGATAAAAACGTACTGGTTTTGTAATAATAATAACAATAACAATAATAATAATAATAATAATAGCAAAATACAATCGAAGCCATTGGCATCACGGAGACCCAGTTCAGCTCCTGACAGGTGGCCCAGAATAGAATGGTGGGGTTAGTTAGTCATGACCTTGACCCATACCTCAGGAGACGCTCCTCCCAGCAGCTTTGTGGTGGGCATCCATAAGCCCTAAGAAGATTTACCCTCCCGGCCGTCGTCAATTCATCCCCAACTCTTCTCTCTCTCTCCACTCATTTACAGGAACCTGGATCTTTACTCCACGGATTTCTGTAAACTCGTTTGCAGTTAATTAACGACTCTCTGAAAGGGGTCTGGGGTCTCCGCCAAAAATCGGTCTGTGTGTGGCACCGGGACCGTAGGTTCCCAAAGATCGGGAGACCTGCGCCCCTTACCTCCGCCACGAACCCCACCCCAGATCATCAGGTGTCCTCTGGATCAGACGCCCTTCCAGAGGGAGTCCCCGTCCCGCCCGGGGTCCCCGACTCCGGGGTTCCTGCGTTGCCTCCTCCGGTACACTTGGCTTTCTCTGCAGCCCTGTGTCCCCTCTTGACCAGCCTAGGGTCGGTCTCGGATCCCACCACCTTCGAGGACTGGGGTCAGGCACCAGAGCGGGTTTCAGGGACTGGGTCTGGCAGGGCGGGGCCTGAGGCTGTGGCCGGCGGCCTGAGTTTCCACTGTCCCCACTGTAGGCGGGAGGGAGGTGCACCCAGCCCAGTGTGGCCGCACACCGCAGGTCCGCCTGGCACTGAATGGGGAGGAGGCAAGGGGCCCTGCCGCCGCCATGAGGAGGGTGCGCAGCGAGATGAGCCGGGGAAACTGACTCCGGACTCGGGGAACGGAGGTGAAGATCCCGCGATCAAACTACTGCAGCTGCCGAGCCCACGGAAGACCAGAACTCATTCACGGAAAGATGAGCTTTTAGAAAGAAAATGGAAATAATAATAGCAGCAAGAGCGGTGGGGAAAGGGAGCGGAGGGGTGTGGGGCGGTGAGGGGTAGTTGGTAAATCAGGCTTTCGCGCAGGGACTCAGATTTTGCAATAAGCACTTAATTAAAAATAAAATACACTGATGCAGTAGGCAAGTCGCGTTCTCTGAGAAGGTAAAAATACAGTGGACTGACTCCCCCACACCCCAGATGCTCCACCTGCCTGCTGTAATTACAGGGCTTCAGAGAGGAGGGAAAAAAACACGGCACAGAAATCTGCTTGCATATTTTCCCTCTATTGTGCTCGGCTCATTTGAATTATAATGTGTTTCAGGCCAGAGTAGAAAATTTTGTGCCTTGAATAATGAATCCCCCTGGAGCCCCCGGTACCTGTACTTCTTTTTAGTGTCCACTGAGAATAACGTGTTCGACATTCAAGTGACAACACAGAAAAGGATTTCAAAGCCCCGGAGCCCCAGCACGCTGTACACCCCAACGGCTCTTCTGCCTGCCCCCTCTTTGCCTTCCAAATGCGGCAAGCTCTTTCTTTACTTAGAATGGGTTCTTCCTTTCCGCCTATTCTGGCTGTACCACAGAAATGCGGCTAAGACAGGAGGGCGCGCAGTTCTAGAATCCGAACTGGTTCTGCCCTGCCTAAAACTTCCTGCTAGCTGACTATCCCGACGACGATGCTAAACGAAAACATTGCCATCCCAAGCCCAGGCGGACTTTTCCGCTGTCAAAATCACTCTACTGTGCTTAAGCGGGCTTTCTATTAAAATAATAATAATAATAATAATAATAATAATAATAATAATAAAAGGATAACAAGCCAGCAGTAATTTAATATAGCAGAGAAAGTTTGAGTCACAGCAGTATCCCAGCCTTTGGCTACTCACTAGATGGCTCCGTGACAGAAGTTTTCCGGGGCAAATGCTGGGGGTGGGGCCCGGGCTATGAAAATGTCAGTAAGAGGAGAAAATGGAGGATTTGCAAGTAATAAAAGCAAAGTGGCCTCAAAGCAGAACTTTGCCGCAAGCTTTTGTCATTCTGCTTTAGACTTCTTTCTAGTTTGATACAGTCCTTTTAAAAGCAAGTCACTTTTAGCTACCAAGACTAAGGTTTAGACTATATGCTGTGACAGATCTATTTGTCAAAAAAGAAAAATGAAGTAATGTGGAAGGATTTCCAATATACATTAGTAAAGAAATATATGTATGTACGTATGTATGTATAGACAGTATATGTGTGCACCTTACCTAGTGTGGGAAAATTATCTATACTTTGTTATGTTATATTTGATGCTTTATTGTATATTTGTATTTATTTTATTATATTTAAATATATAGTAAATATATACTTGTATTCAGTGTCTATGATTCTGTGACCATGGGGCCATCTCTGCATGGGTACTGGCTTTTGGGAGGGAGGGTTATGGATGCACAGAGTTCCCCTTTTACAAAACTCTAACCTCATTTTGGTTTTAGACAATACAAATGAATTAATTGTTGGTTTAAAAAAAAAACAAATGAGATGGAGTGATAAATATTGCAGCTGTCCCCTGTCCTACGGCCAGATGAAGACTTGGTGCTGCTGCGAGGACATGTGGTGGCTGTCGCTGCCCTATGGGTCTGTCGCTATAGGTACTTGTGGTCCTCACTTTACCTTTTCATCATGTCTGCTAAAGGCTTCCTAAAGACAGCTGCTAGGGAGTTTTTGCTTCTGCCTGCACTCTGCTCTAACGCGGGCATCAACAGTGAGGGAAGTGATGCAGAAATGTGCTATTGGGAGGAACAGGAAAAGAAACAAAGACTGAGTTTAATCAGTCTTTAACAAAGGACACCTGACTACACTCATTTACCTTCTGAGTCGGGACGGTTCCTTTGTGTCGGAGGATCACTTCAGGACTTGCTAAGTCTCTACTTATTAATATTCTCAGAGCTTTGAGCTCGGAAGCAGAGAACCCTGAAGACTGGGAAGGACGAAAATTCACCAGAGCTTTTGAGTCTGGCTGAACCATCGAATGCAGTTCTGCAGAGCCTGCTGTGGCAGTCCCAGCAGCCAGTGGTAGCTGAATTCTCTGAGGTGTTCCATCAAAGAGTGCTCCTTCCTGTTGCTCCAGAGCTCAGTCCTCCAATCCTGCCTGAGCCCAGAGCACCCAGACAGTAACCTCAAAGAGCCCAGAATCCTGCAGTCCTGTTGATACCCAGAATGCCCAGAGAAGGAGCCTAAAGAGTTCAGCAGGGAACCATACTGCCCAAAGACAGAATATAGACATCTCCATAACAGGTTCCTTCTGCACAAACCAAACTTTCCTTTCCCTACTCTGCCACTGCTATTAAGAAAACCAAACCTCACATGTACAGCAATTTTCTTTGTGACCTCAGCACTCTTGGCTCTTCATAGCAGATGGAGACCAAGCTGAGCTCTGTAGGGAACTTAGCCTGGCCCCTGTACACCAACAACACCCCTTCAGAGCAGTTCCAACCCAACAGTGTCTCAGGACCAGGCCAGAAGATCCCCAGGGAAGGGGCCAGATCATTCCCAGCTAAGAATATTTGATTTAGGGCTAAAATCCAAAACTTAGGAGAGATATGGTAACTTTTCTTCCTGTGGTTTGAAAAGTGATAATATGTTACAAAATTTCTAAATTGGGCTGGGCAGTGGTGGCGCACGCCTTTAATCTCAGCACTTGGGAGGCAGAGGCAGGCAGATCTCTCTGAGTTCAAGACCAGCCTGGCCTACAAGAGCTAGTTCCAGGATAGGCTCCAAAGCTACAGAGAAACCCTGTCTCAAAAAACCAAAAAAAAAATTCTAAATTATATATATAATTTATTATATATATGGGAAGTATTTCGAGGCAGGTTTCTCTGTGTAGCCCTGACTATCCTAGAACTTCTCTGTAGACCAGGCTGGTCTCAAACTCAGAGTTCTGCCTGCTTCTGCCTCCCAAGTGCTGGGACTAAAAGATGCACCACTATCACCCAGCTGGTACACAGCTCTAATCCCAGATCTCTGTGAGTTCAAGGCCATCCTGGTGTACACAATGAGTTCCAGGTCAGGCAGGACTACATAGTGAGACCCTGACTCAAAGACAAACAGAACCCATGGAGAGAGAAGAGATGGCACAAGACACAGTAATGCCGCAAGTCTGAGGGATGGTCAGGCTGAGGGGGCATAAAGATGCCATTCCAGGTGTGTTCTTTGCTCTACTTATCAGCCTAAATCTGTTCTTCCCTACTCTGTCTCAAGGGCTGAAGCATCCTTTGGTGGCATCGACACATGTGTTCAGACCCTCCCAACCAGCCAATAGGAGAACTGGACATGGGGTTACAGGAAAAGAACACAATTGAGTACTCCACACTTCCCTTGGCCACTTGTTCTTATCTTAGCAAGTTAGCTGACTGCATCCCTCCTCCACTGTTTCTGTGAGGCGCACTGCCAGGCTCTCTTCAACATGAAAGTGGATTTCCTGTCTTCGGCACTTCAAACCTGCATTTTAGTGATTCTCCACTGCTGTTGCTCTAGGATACTGCACTGTCCCTCACCAATATCCCAACTCCATCCACATTCCTCTTTTCCACAATGCTGGGTGTTCTCCTAGAATCTATGCATGCTACACAAGTGCTCTACCACTGAGCTATATTCCTAGCACTTGGTTTTTTGAGACAGAGTCTCTTGCAATAAAGCCCAGGCTGGCCTTGAACTTGTGACTCTCCTACTTCTATCTCTTGAGAGCTGTGGTTACAAGCTTGAGTGATCACATGTCACTCTGTCCACACTTTCATATTTCATCCCTTGTTGGAAGTTTCTCCAATTTCTCCTCAAGGTTGCTCTCTATTTCCCTTTGGAGTCTGATACAGACGATGTAAAAGAGCACTTAGAGGAAAGGAAAGTCTACAGGAGGATTTAGGGATTCTTGGGACCTTTGACCAAATGCTAAGCAGGTTGATGTGCCCTGCACTCTCAGGAACCAAATCTAGGCTCTGTCCGCCCACATTGGTTACTTGTAGCAGCCAAGAGCACATGTTCCCTGACCAAGAGAGGAGGTGGTAGTCCCAGTCATGTCTTCCCCTCTCAAACAGGGCCACAGTCAGGGACTGAAGAGCCACAAGAGAGAAAAGAGAGCCTAGGAGACCAAGCTGTGTCCCCTTTATCACTTGTACCACAAGAATGAGTGGTCACTGTCCTTGGGAAGTGTACTACCTAAAAAACAAGAGGAATTTGTTTTCCAAGGTAGCACTGAAATTATTTTTAGGCATAAATATGCCTCCATCTTCATGCTGACATATTCAGGATGAAGGGTAAAAACATCTGGCGTGTGAAATAGCTGGGGACCCACTCTACCAGTCCTGGGTTGTCTGGATTAGGCAAGACAAAACCTACTGACCCAGGCCTAGCATCCAGGACAGAGGAATTAGGAAGGCAGGTGCAGCAGGGAGCTCAGGCAGCCAGCTCGTCATCTGGCAGCAGTGCCTCTGTTCTGGGTCAGGACAACAGTCTCGATTGTCCCTCCTCGCAGTGACTATGCTGCACCCAGAGAAAAGAAAGCTAGGAGGCCTCCTGGACCAGCCTCTGAATGAAGAATGCTGCTCTTTCTCTGCAGCTCTGGAGCCCAGCATCAGAGAATCAACTGCTCCAAACTGGCAGCTTCCTCAGAGGCCTGGACAACCTCTCCTGTGGTCACATGGTCCAAGACACTCTGTTCTTTGTGACAGGCACTTGGCCAGGTGGGCAACAAAGGTCCTTCAGGTGCCCTGGATCGGGAGAAAGTGATGAAATACTGGTTCTCATCTGTGCACTCAGCATTTGTACCTCCCCTGGCCTCATGGTCACCCCAGGCTTGACTGTCATTCACAGTAGAAACAAAGACCCTATCCAATTCAGGGCACAAGGGACTCAGAAAACTCCTTCAGGGTTTTGCCTCATGCGGCTAACGTCAGAGATGTTTTATAAAAACAAGATTGGAGGTCACATTGCTCCTTGGATAAAAGGAATTTTACTTCAAAGAAATTTACATAGTAAACAAAACTAGGGAAATTGCCAGGACATCACCAGGCAGAGGACGAGCCGCTGTAAGGTTGCCTAGTGCTTCTTGAATGGCCAGCCAGATCCTCTATACTACTAGGAATCCAGAGACCTGGCCACCGGGCCTGTGGTTGTCCTGCTGAGAAAAGATGGTGACTGAATCTTGCTCAAGCTGAGCCTCAGCTCTTGCCAGCTCTGCTCTCTGTGACATTAAGAATCCCCTGCCTCTTGGCCCTTATGAAAGAGCAGTTAGCTGGGAAAGAAGAGATAAGAATCCAAGT
Organism: Dicrostonyx torquatus; assembly: GCA_028555095.1. Taxonomy (NCBI): domain Eukaryota; kingdom Metazoa; phylum Chordata; class Mammalia; order Rodentia; family Cricetidae; genus Dicrostonyx; species Dicrostonyx torquatus. The sequence goes on from JAQHUG010000177.1 coordinate 3,954,725, forward strand.
CTGGAGTCAGGCTGCAGGTTTGATTCCCAGTTCTACTACTCACCTGCTGTACGACACCAGGCAAGCAGTTTCATCTCTGTGCCTCCATTTCTTCATCTGAGAAATGGGTGTAGCTTGGTTCCCATTTCAGAGAGTTCTCATGCAGGTCAAATACAGGCCCATGGGGAGTGGGGGTGGGCACTTAGAGCACATGGTGTCCTAAGTAGGAGCACCCCCAGCACTTATGGTCTTTAGTGTCCTTATTCACCTTCACAGAAGGTCATTCCAGCGAGTCCTGCCCCATCACCCATTTGGTCCTCATGAAAGGAGGTTGGCAAATAGGTTCTCAAGGGGCAGAAGGTGGTGTTTTTCTGGAGCGATTGTTCTCCTAGGCTGGACGGCAGAGTTGGAGCTGTGTGTCTTGCAAAATCGAGCAGGGTACCACTTCTCCCCAAATGGAGGTTGGAGTGATGGAGAGGCTTCACACGAGCCGTGAGCAAGCTCCTGTCCAGATCTGGAGCTGTCTATGGTACCTCACCGGTCACCACATTTTCCATCAAGAACTTAAATCATCTATCCCTGCCCCCTCCCCAGCCCCAGGTCTGTGCTCAGTGTTGTCACTGCCAAGGAGTCATCTGGATGATCATTTCTGGTCATCCAGAAGTCACAGTTATGACCACTCAAGCACTGAGTAGCAACAGAAGCCAAGTAGAAGGTGAGGAATCTCCATTCTGTCGACCAGACAAACCACAGAAGGCAGAGCACATCTGAAATCCACCAGGCTTGTTCACTCCCTAATAGGCAGCATAGGGTAAGAAAGGGCAGTACTCTTAAAGTGCCCCAAGAGTTCCTACCAACTGTCTGTAAAGATCACAATATCCCATTAGCAAATTCCTAGGAGCCAGTTATTGGCCATGTCTCTTTTCTTCCTCATAACCTCCTCACCTCCCCACCTAATCCACCCTTTGTAGAATGTGCCTACAGGCTCCTGCACCCTCTGGTTTCTCATTGGTTTAGACCCACAAGAGGTAGGAACCGGAAGATGGATGAGGGTCACAGTGAAGTGAAGTGTCTGGGTATGTGTCTCCTTGGCCCCCAATCACTACACCATGCTCTATCCTTTCCCCCAAAGCCAAAGCTGAAAGCAAAGCTCTTGTCAGAAAGCTTTTACCCATGCCTCAGTTCCCAACCCTTGGGGACCCAGAAGTGAGTGGGCCTCTTCTTGCCACTGACCCTACGATTTCCCTCTTGGATCTGCCCATGCCTCCATCAGCAGCTTCCAGTTCTCCTCATCAACCTCCTTGGAGGAAATCAAGCCATCTATTTCTTGAGAGAGGCCAAAGGTTGCCTAAGGGCTTATCACACCACTGGCATTGTCTCACCTTTTTCTGTACCACAGAAGCCTACACGCAGCATTATATAACCTAGGAAGCCACCGTTGGTGTCTTCACTGCAGTGTATGCCTACCTCCGCAAGGTTCTCTGTGTTTTACGGCCCACTCCCCATCACCAGAGGCACCCACTCATTGCTGCGCATACACATACAATTCACTGGAGCAGAAGCCTCCAGGAGAATGACGGCCTGCCTTCCCTGCTCATCAGCTAAGAGCTGAGACTTTACATACCAGCTGGCCCAAGAGACCTCCTCCCAGGGATGGCGTGGAGGCTGGCAGCCACACAGTCACAGTGAGTGGAGCACTCAGTGGAGGAGAGAAAAAGAGTGTGTACACATTGAAGTCATTCTGGTCATTGCTTCTACTTTCTCATGGGAAATGAGGACAGAATGCCACACGTGCAGGATTTGGGGGGTGCTTTCTTTCCTTCCTGCTGTGATAACTATTACTGTACGTGGTCCAGCAATTTGGCTTCTCAGTAACAGATTCCTGGTAGGTGCCTGGGCTTGACCACTCTAGGTGATATTATGGCCATGATTACAGGATGACTGATTGGTCCTGCAAAGTGACCAGTAATTTGCAATCTAATGGCCATTCAGTGGTGGTAATATTATGGATCTTACCCTGCAATTGCAAAACAACCAGCCCTCTCTAATGTAGCAGTTTTCCCATCAAAAGCTTGGCCTCTGCTTTTGATTTCTGCTAATCAGTCACTGTGCCAGCTTTGGCTTTCGAGTTGGAAAAGCTAAACGAGGGCTCATGAATGATACACTCCTCTTTTCAGCTCCAGAATGGGAGGTGTGGGAAGTTCTGTCGAGTGGAGGGGGGGAAACAAGTACAAAAAGCATCTGAAAGGCAATTTCATTTCTTAAAAGAGCACCAGAGGCTGGCCCCAGAGAACTGCAGAACACAGCAGTGTTGCCTGGGAATCTGGGAAACCAAGAGAGCCAGGCATGTCATGCTCAAACAGGCTCTACATATATATGGGTATGTAAACAGGTGTAATTGGGTGCATAACACAGCCCATGCATCCATGCACACAAGCATGTCCATGTGCATGCCTGCATACACAGATGCATGCACCGAGGGGGAACAATTCCTTTAACCATAGGGTTACTTGTTGACAGACTCTAAGGTTAGGTGCTGAAGGTCTCTACTGAATGTTATCCACAAGTTATTCTTGAGAAAACAGATCAGGGCTATTGGCCCTGGGGTCAGTAGGTTTTTGTCTGCAAAGAAGACAGGTAACATTTGGGTCAGAGTCCATGAGACACCTTTTCAGAACTATATAACACAGCCAGTAGAAACTATTGGGCACCCATGAGTTCAAATCCATCACCAATGACCAGCTTGACCTTGAGTGGTCAATTTAAGGAAATCAATTTGGCACAGAGCAGGGCAAAAAACTCGTGCATCGCTAATGGCTAGATTTTTCTGAGTCTTAGATTTCAACATTGTCAAACAGGGATTATAATATCATCCTGTCTTATCCATCAGCAGGTATCTGTGAACCAAATGAACTTTTATCTGTGTGTTTTCAAAAAATAAAACAGTATTTACAGAGACCAGATGTCACTGTGTGTTGGCCTGATGGAGGTTGAATGACATTCTGCCTAGCTAATCTACTGTCCTTCCCTGGGGTGGTGCTAATGGAGAATGCCCTGTTCTTAGTGGTTTGGAAAATATAACCTGTGTTCTAGGGTGGCAGATGTCTGTGAGTCCAACCTTCTTTATACACTGCCTCTACAGTGCTACATTTCACTTCTAAGGAAGGGAGGGAGGGAGGGGGCCAGAAGCGAAGAGTAGCCGTGAAAAAGTAATAGGACTCATTTTAGGCATTTTTTTGACCTTGAGAATAATGTTGAAGAGTAGTGGCTCTCCTACATGTGATGAAATCTTGGTTTGTTTTCTTCTTCTCCTTCTCCTTCTCCTTCTCCTTCTCCTTCTTCTTCTTCTTCCTTCTTTCTTCTCCTCCTCCTCCTCCTTCTCCTCTTCCTCCTCTTCTTCCTTCTCCTCCTACTCCTTCTCCTCCTCCTCTTCTTCCTCTTCCTCCTCCTCTTCTTCTTCTTTTTGGATTTTCAAGATAGGGCTTCTCTGCAGCTTTGGAGCCTATCCTGACATTCACTTTGTAGACCAGGCTGGTATCTTCCTCCCAAGTGCTGAGATTAAAGTCATGTGCCACCACCACCTGGCAGATCTTGGCTTTCTAGCTGTTGGATTCTTCCACAGATAAAAGAACAACTGGCCATGCTCCCCACCACTGCAGAGCATGGTGGAATAGAGCAACATTTCATGAGCGGTGAGTTCATACCTTCCATTCTAAGCCCTACAGCTGCTCACTCCCAGAGCACAGAGTCACTGGGAGTCACTTCCATGGGGACTTAGAGATGAAGTAACCTGCAGCTATGACCACAAGCTATCCACATGGAGATGATTACAGCCTGTGACATCTCCCACTTCCTGAGGTCCAGCCTGGTTCTATGCCTCCTTCTATGACATGTCCCACTCAGAGGTACGAAACTATTGAACATTTGCCTCAGTGGAATGGGAGCAAAGCCCAGAAGATAGGAGGGTCAGGTCAAGAGAAATGCTGAACAGCAGACGATTCCTACTACTCCTGCCTGGCTTCAGGAGGATCTAGATGTGGAGTATTCAGTGATTTTGGTGGGGCTTCCAATGGAGCTGGAAGGAGAAAGGAAGGACCATGATGAATTGCTAAAGAAAAGATGGGGAGTCAAACAAGAACTCAGAAAGCTCAAACTACTCCTGCATTGCTCGTGGGAGTGCAAGCTGGTACAGTCCCTTTGGATGTCAGTGTGGCGATTTCTCAGAAAATTAGGAAACAACCTTCCTCAAGACCCAGAAATACCACTTTTGGGTATATATCCAAAGGATGCTCAAT
>JAQHUG010000177.1:3959495-4014728 GCA_028555095.1 Dicrostonyx torquatus
AAGAAAGCTTAAACTGTCAACCAAAGAGTTACTGTTAGAAACCATGCAGGGCTTTGGTCATCTCCTCCAGATCCATTCCAGCATAGAAGATTACTCCAGACAAACTCAGTAAACCCAGAGATGCTTGGGAAGAAACCTCTCCTTCTAAGGGGAAGTCACAGGCAGAGATGTCCCTCTTTCTCTGGATGTCATCACATCCATATGTGATACCTGGAACAGCTGCAAACACCTTGCTAGCAGCCAGCTGATGAAACAACTATCAAAGAGGACAGAGGGGAGAAGCACAAAGAACATGGGTCCCTGGTGAGGTCATTAATCTAAGAAACACCCAAGCATGGCATCTCTCCAGTTAAAATCTTCCAAGTATATGAGATAGTGGTGTATCCTTTATTTAAGTCCCTCTCCATCAGGTTTTCTGTTAATTGCAGTGTAAAGTGCCTTAGTTGACAGATCACAAGCCAGAGGAGCCGGAACATTAAAGCCAGCATGAACCTATAGCCAAACTCAATATTTATCTACTAAGGGCTATTTTCAACTCACTCATGTAAGCCCTGGAGCAGCCCCCAGCAGCCTCCAGCCAGCTGAGCCTACAGGTGTGCTGTTCCCAGCTACAGCTGTCAGAGTTGAGGAACTGCAGAGCCAGACAGTCCATTACAAGAATCCATTCAAGAGCTTCCGAGAACACAAATGGCCAGGCCAGTTGGACACTTCCCATCTCCTCTGGGGACCCTCCCCTGGCCTCATTAGTCAAACTCCACAGCTGCCCGGCATAGAGCCTGACTCCAAATGCAGAAGAGTCTATGGAGCTCCCTCTCAAATGCTATATCCCCTGAACAGCTGGGGCTCTGGGGCACTAGTCCCCTGGGGAAACTCATTCCAAAACAGTAGGAAGGCGCATTTACAGGCATTGCAACTCAGAATCCCTGCTTGGCAGATCAAGTTGAGCATGATGCCAGCAGAGGTCAGCAGGCTTTCTGACCTGCAATTTAAAGGCCTTCTGGGTTCTTAGACTATTTGTGACTTTATGTCTTCCAGTGAAATGAGCAGTCCAAAGGACATCGTAGTTGAATTCCTTACCCCTCACAGTTACACAGGATACCAAGGGTGGGACAGCTCACCAGATACAATTCTTGGATAAATGGGGATATAAACAGGTGAGGGGTGCATTTGTGCCCAACACTGGCAACTGAAGTGAGGCTGGAGTTCAGGTCCTCCCAATCATGGCCAATCTTTCCTTGGCTGGATCACAAGATCAACACAGGAGTGCTTAGAACAAGAGATTAATGCCTAGAAATGAATAGTGCTGCTTCACAGCCATCTATCTCTTGGAGATGCAGCTCCCTTTTCACCTAACTTTTAAAATTATAAGTCATGAGCCAGTGCTTCTGCAGCGTGCTTCTCAATGACCAACAGGAACTGACGTAAGTCATAGGATGTCCTGATTTCAGAAGGAGGAAGAGGGGTAATTGCCTGAGGATATAGAATCAAGGCTGTATGTAATCCCAAAACACAGATGATGTGGGCACAGAACAAGCCAAAGGGTATCCTGGTCTCAGCAGTCACACCTCTTCTAAGTACAGGTTCTGGGAGACATCAGAGTCTCAGAGTTAACTCCATTCTGTTGTCTAGATTCCTGGGAGCCATGATCACATCCTTGGTAGTTTGGAACTGTATGCTCCTAGAACTTACATGCACCTGGAAGCTGTAACCATCTCACCCCAATTGAGAGGACACAGACCAAGCACAAGCGTAGCACTTTCCAGCAGGCTGCAGGCTAGACTCACTGGGGGGCAAGCATCGCCATCCACTTCCATCAGAATCTCACGGTAGCAGTCTGGACATCAGGATTGTCCTAGTTACATTTCTCTGTTGTTGTGATAAACACCATGACCAAAACCAATTTAGGGGAAAGAAAGGGCTTATTTGACTTGCACTTCCACATCACAGTCCATCACTAAGGGAAGTCAGAAAAGGAACTCAAAGTAGGAACCCAGACTCGGGAACTGATGAAAATACCATGGAGGAACACCGTTCGCGCTCCATGACTTGCTGAATCTGATTTCTTATACACCCCTGTCAATCAGCTGCCCCTGGGATCTCAGTGGGGATCTAGAGTCATCTGGGAATAGGGGATCTCAATGGGGAAAATGTGTCTATTAGATTGGCCTATGAACATATCTATAAGGTATTTTCTTAATTTTTGGATGCAGAAGGGTCCAGTCCACTGTGGACAGTACCATTCATAGGCAGGTGACCCAGATGTAGAATTCTGGACCAGACTGGGATATAGTATATAGAGTCAAAAGAAGGGAGGGGGCAAGGAAAGGAGGGAGGAGAAGGAATACAGGATAGGAAAGAAGAAGGAAGGGGAAAAACATTGATGTGGGCTTCATATGGCATACAGTAGGTCTGCTGAACAAACAGCCTTCATGATACCGGGGAGAGCATCACAAAGAAGACTGTCAGCCCATCATGCAATAGCACACTAACATCCTGACTCGGCGGACAGGGTGATTTTGGCAATGGAATGTCTGTCACCCAGCATGGAAGAGGACAGAGAATCCCTCCAAATAGTCATCCTTCACTGCTGCCCCCTCTCTCCACTCCCTGATTGCTGAGAGTGTGGGACGTGCTGGAGCCTGCTGATGCAAAGTTGGAGAAGAGGCTGCTCTTCCAAGAACATGGCATCAGGGACTAAGGCCGAGGGGCCGGGGCTGCTGATTGAAATGGCTCTACAGAGGCTTTCTAGCTGCAGCAAGTCAGTCCTTCTAGGACAGTGGCTCTCAACCTTCCAGAGGCTGTGACCCTTTAACTCATGTTGTGTTGATCCCCAACTGTAACATTATTATCATTGCTATTTCGTAACTGTAATTTTGCTACTGTTGAGCTGTAATGTAAATATCTGATATGCAGGATACCTCATCTGTGATCCCCAAAGGTGTTGTGACTCCCAGACTGGGCACCACAGTTTCCCGTGTTGCTATATTAGAGATGGGGCGCAAAGCCTTGCACATGTTCTGCAAGGACTTAAACTGAGCTCCACCACTAGTTCCCTGTGTCTTACCACACTGTGACTGCACATGTGATCGTCTTTCAATGCACCTGAAGCTCTGGCAGTGGAGGGGCTCAACACACTTGACCCCTACTCTCCAGGGCTCAGCACTACCATGGGGCAGATGTTGAATACATATTGTCTAGTGAATGAGTATCCGCACTCACCGCAATTCTACGATAATCTAATACAGTTTGAGCCTAGAAGGTCCCTCTGAAACTTAGGTGTTGAAGGGCTTTTTTCTTAGCCAAGGGTAGAGTAGAGCATCTAGGAGAAGGATCTAGATGAAGGAAGCTGGGCCACTGGGCTCATGCTGTAGAAAGAAATAATGTGTCTCTGGTTTCTTCTGGTCTCTTCCCGACTATCATGAACTAAACAATTTGTATTCCTGCCATGACATGTTGCCTCATGACAGGCCCCAAAACAATGTGCCTACTGACTGTGAACATAAACTTGCAACCTTCCCTCGCTTTAAGCTGAGTTATCTCTGGTATTGTGTGATAGAAAGCTGACTAATATATTCTCTACACTCAGCAGTAAGTAAACTATGGCAGGTGCTTAGACTAGAAAGATGAATGGCGGGACGTCTGGAAAGAAGGGGAAACTGACAGGGGAAAAGCCAAACGATCCCGAAATTATTCTCTTCTTTTTGCCATACATTCATTCAGATCAGATTCTAACCAGATTTGGGGACACAGCACATCACTGTCCAACAGTAACTCAGAGCAAAGGAAAGAGGAGAGAGATGAGATCCTGACACCAGGCAACAGATGTCACTGATACCTAAGTTCTTCCGAGGAAAGTCATAGACCATTTTAAAAATCAAAAAAAATTGAAGAAATAATATCTCCTAGGGGCTGGAGAGATGTCTTAGTGGTTAGCATATCCCAGGTCCCGTTCCCTGCCTTGAGAGTAGATGATTCGCCACCACCTGTAACTCTAACTCCCAACAATCCACTCGGTGGGCACCACTACTCGCATGCACACATGTCCACCCACACATAATTAAAAACAAAAGAAAGCATCAAAGAAGGGTCTCCTGGGACAAATTCATTTAGAGAAGAATGTGAGAGATGTGGAGTTCTCAGTGGTGTTGAGAATAGGGTCCCTCTACACATACTTAGATGCCACGCATGCAAGGTGTGGTTTAGAGTGCGGTTGCCACAATTTGCAACATAGTGCCTGAATATCTAACGCTGGCAAGAGCCTTTAACGTTATAGAAAAAGGAAGGATTGTGCTGACTTTCTATGCCCAGCCCAGTCCTAGCACTTAGTAGGCATCTAGTAAATATGTGTTGACTGACTAAGCCCATTCATCATTGGATCGACCTTGAGCGTTGGCTATGCAGTACCATCATGAATGCAGTGAGAGACAAGGATAGGGAAACAGGAGTCAGGAGAAATCAAGTCAGGAATGAATCCCATTAAAGAGAAGTGGGTGGGGAGCCAAAGAGTGGAACCAGAAAATTCTATAAGACCCACGGACTGGTAAATTCAGAGCACTGAATATCACTGAGCTGTGAATGAAATTCTGCTTACCTAGACCACGCTAGCAAGTTTATGTATGTTTGCGCTTTGCTTAGCTGACAGCACCGTGGCTGCCCATGCCAACCCTCCATGTGCAATTGTCCCAATCAACTGCCGGCTGTAATTAGTACCGAGAAGAGGTTGTTGGAGAGGAATCAGCCTGCACATTTTTCCTCCCTTTGTGGCTGGCTCATTTGAATGATAATGGATTGCAGTGTGGGGTGTAATGCTGACTGCCTTAAATAATGAGGCAGTCTTAGACGCCCAGTACCTGAGCTGCCGGGTAGCGGCCAGTGATAAAATAGGAGCAACATCTTTGGGCAATAAAGGGTGAGCTCCAAGTGGCAGGAGACAGATGCTGGGAAATACCCCACTGCAGGCACCATCAGGACTTTCCAGCACTGAAAGCTTCGTTTCTTTTATTCATAGTCATTTTTCCAGCTGAGAGACCTTAAAGGCATCTGGTCAGCACATCCTGAGGTGGTAAAAACACTGGGATAAGCCACCAAAAGAGGTGCTGAGTTCCCATCCCCAGGGGACCCTTAACACCCGCAGAGACAGCTCCCATTTTCTAAAATGCAGAGTGAACTTGGCCCAAATTAGGGGACTGAAGCAGATGACAACCCAAGGCTCTGTCATTCGGGGGCTTTTCAAATATCACTTTAGTTATGTTAATATGGTGTCCCTTGTCAGGAGTGTGTGTGTGCACATGCATGTGTGTGTGCGTGCGCATGTGTGTATGCATGTGTTATGTGTGTGTGCACATGCATGTGTGTGTGTACGCACATGTGTGTATATGTGTGTTTATGAACACTTGAAGCAGGCACTAGAGCTGGCTGGCATGGTGGGTGGTGAGGGCACAGGCATATATAAATCCAGGGGTTCAGGTCTGAAGTTTAATGTGTCATTTACCAGCTATGGGACAGTGTGGCTCATTTCGTCTGCTTGTAAAATGGAAAGATAGTAATAACCTCATTTATCTCATATGCAAAGCTGCTGTAAGGTTGGATTGTATGCATCAGAGAGCCAATGCCCGGTCAGTACTTGCTGTTCTCAGTATGTCTCTACGCAAGTGCGAGCATATACTCCAAATCAGGTTTCAATTTGTTGACAATAGTGTATGCTCTGAAATTTGAGCACTCTAGGCATTGCGGAGAGATAAACTAACTAGCTGGGTGACCTTGGCTGAGTCACTTCATTGAGCCTCTGTCTCTTCACATGTTAATTGGGAATGCCTAAGAGTAACTACTGCATAGGGCTGCTCTGAGAAATTAATTAAATATTATGCATCGAAAACAGTACATGGGAGGCTGGAGAGATGACTCAGCAGTTTAAAACATGGCTGCTCTTCCAAAGAACCTAGACTCAATTTCCAGTCCACATGGCAGCTTATAACTGTAACTCCGGTTCCAGAGACTCTGATACCTTCACACTGATGCACATAAAAAGAAAGTTAAATAAATTATTTTTAAAAAATAAGTAAATGAAACAGTACCTGTCATGTAGTACATAGTCAACTCTTGGATGATTGCAATAGTTACAAAGGCACCATCATCGTCATCATCATAACCTTCCATACAGAGTGTGGCCTTAAGATACGAGCGATGGGATGTCATGCTGTATTCAATCGAGCCACTAGCCGGTCATGTCTGCATGCTAGCATTCTCCCCCTGGCAGCAAGCTGAAAGGCAAACTGGGAAAGCAGACTCTCTACAGCTATCAGAATGAACAAGACAGAGCATGGTAATCCCCATACCATCCTTAGAACTCCCAAGTGCCTGCACAGAACTTATTTCTGTGTTTCTCTGCTCCGTCATCTCTGTCCTTGAGCTCCAGGGTCAACATTTAACTTGAGAAAAGCAATCATCCATCGATCCTGCCACATCTTTCAATCCAAACTCCAGTGCAGACTGCTTAACTTTAAACATGAAACCCACTGATTTTCTACTAACATGTCACGCCAAGATTTTGCACAGCCTTTCTGAATAAGACATGATGTTACACACAGATAAACTATGACTGTCATATGAGGTTGCAGGGAGAGAATAGTAAGGTCAAGATGCTCTGAGTCTGCATCCACCCCGAGAAAGGTACCTTGGGTACCACTCCCATCTGTGCAACCTCACAGAAAGCATCCTGTGGCAGCCTCTCCCTGCCCCTACCTCAGTGCCCACTCCTTCCCTTCTTTCTCTCTCCCTTTATTTCTAAGTGCTCTTTCTTACAGAAGGTTTGGGCCCAGCCCACTCATTCCCCACTGGGCAGCAGGAACCCACACCCCAGGGAAAGGACACACCTTCTAAACCATCCTCAGGCTTGTCAGAGATTCATGAGTGGCAAAGAGCGCAGAACTGGAGCCCAGACAGTGCTCATCATCCTGTCATCAGGACAAAGGGAAGGAATCCCATTATGTCACCTTCCAAGGCAGGAGACAGCGACAATTTCCCCCCTATAAATACTGTACTGACACTGTTATGATGTGTCTCAAGCACTCCTAATCAGTATGAAAGTGGAGAGACGAGGGAAGCTCTTCAGCCTGAGAGCTGCCATTCATCTGGAACCGTGGTCTCCTGTTGTTATTGAAATGACCTGGCTGGGAGCAGCTGCTGCAGTCATCCCACCAAGCATAAACACGTAGCCAGTGGCAGTGCTCTCTGCTCAAAGCCCCTGCAGCTGAACACCACCGCTCAGGAGCATCCAAAGCCAGTTTTCACATTGCCACCTGTCCTTTCTCAGGGCCCTCTCTGCATGTCTGCCTCCAAACCATAAAAAGGGCAAAGGGTTTCATTTCTCCAGAAGGTACTTTTTTTCTAGTGTGAAAAACACAAGCTTCTCTTTCTTTACTTCCTTGCTGACAGCAGTGATGGGGTTCGGTTTCCAAAGAGTGCTCCATACTATTTGCTTAGAAATGTACTTTAGATTCTCTGCCCTCTCACTGCAAATTATTTAATAATCACAGAGGGCAAGCAATCACTTTGTAGTGAAGAAATCTGGCAGGTCCACTGAAGCCATATGAGCAAATTATCCTAGGAATGGGACAAACTGGCCTCATGAGCTTCCTTCTGAGGACTAAAGTCTTCTAGACACCCACTGTGGGGCAGGGAGTTGGAAGCCAAGTGAATACGTTGCCAGAGGCATGAGTACCCTTCCTTGGTAGGTGCTCATACAGGGGTCCCTGGCAGAGCCAGGGAAAGGTCACTGAAGGTTACTAGCCCTGGGTGATGTGGTCTTGTCAGGACTGACTGTGTTTGGTTTTCCTTGTGGAGATGGTACTGAGAGTGGGAGGCACAGGGACAGACGACAGACTCGATAGTCTTTCTGAGCAGACCCTTGACAGGATTTTGCAGATCTTTCTCATGTCATTCAAATAAGCCATGGCCCCTTCCCCTCAGGCACTGGCATTGATTTTCTAATCTGATCACATGTGTTCAGTAAGGGCCACGGGGCTGATGGCTGCTCCTTTTTGAACATATTATAGCTGAGGCTTCTGAGGATACAGCCTTTGCTCAAGTGATGGACAGAGAGGAGGTAGGAGGGAGGGAGGGAGAGAGAGAGAGGAAGGGAGTAAAGGAGAGAGGGAAGGAGGGAGGGAGGGAGAGAGGAAGGGAGAGAGGGAAGAAGGGAAGCAGGGATGGAGGGAGGGAGGCCTGCAGGCAGCAGAGAGATGGCAGCGGAGGGGTGGGGAGCTGGGAGGAAAGAGGGAGGCAGGGACAGAGGGAGGGATGGGGAAGAGTGCCAGTGAAGGCCCTAGAAGGACAGGTCCTGAGCAGGTTTCTCCTTAGGGTCCTGGTTGTGCCTCTAAGTCCGGATTAGGTCCACCCCTGCCAAAGTCAGCACCAGGCTAGGTGCCAGCTTCCAAACACTAAGCAAGCCTCCTTCCTAGCACACTCTGTTCTCAAAAGCTGAAGCTGAGCCTGAGTCCCTGTGGTGCTGTCCAGCCTCCCTGCTAGAGCTCACTGACATGTCCTTATGGTGACCCACTTTCCCTCTCAGTCACAAGGGGCTCCAACTGTACTCACTCTCACGGGTCTCTTGGGAATAAGCTGGTCATAATATTCATGAGTTCCTCACCATAGCATTTGGGCATGAAACAGTATTAGCTACTGTTAGTGGAGCTACTCTTAAGCAGGACACACCCAACTTTTATGCATATGGTTAAGAAGCCATGTTTGAATTTCCTCATATTCTTCTTTGTCCCATCTTCCACCCCTCCTTTCAGCCTCAGTTTTCTTTTATTTTTAAATATTTATTTATTTAGTATGTATACAATATTCTGTCTATGTGTATACCTGCAGGCCAGAAGAGGGCACCAGACCTCATTACAGATGGTTGTGAGCCACCATGTGGTTGCCGGGAATTGAACTCAGTACCTCCGGAAGTGCAGACAATGCTTTTAACCACTGAGCCATCTCTCCAGCCCCTCAGCCTCAGTTTTCTAATATTAAAGTTATCAAACATCAAGGCAAGCCTAGACATTAGGGCCAGAGGGCCTGGGTTCAAATCCTAGTAGGTCACCTGGGGACAGGAGCTGTTGATTCCTCCACTTCCTCATCTATAAGAGGTGACAGTGACCCACATCTCTTAGGAATGGCACAGGAAGAACTGAGAGAATACATCAAAAATACTTAGACATTTAGGCTAGTGCCCAGTGCCTCAGCAGCTCAGCAAGTCATACACATTATGTATCTAGGGATACTCATTGTTAAATGCTGGACCTCAAGGAACTAGTCAGTACTACCAAATGGGTGAGTGTTCAGATTCAGTGAGAGATACTGTCTCAAAAAATTAGGGGAGCGCAATAGAAGACATCACTAAATGTCAACTTCTGACTGCCACATACACATGTATACATGTGTAAGTGTGCACACACATCAATGCATACATGCGTAAGTGTGCACACACACAGGAGCAAGGTATACATGTGTAAGTGCATACACACAGCAATGCATACATGTGTAAGTGTGCACACACACAGAATATGTATACGTGTAAGTGCACAACACAGCAATGCTTACATGTGTAAGTGTGCACACACACAGAATATGTATACGTGTAAGTGCACATATACACAGCACATGCATACATGTGTAAGTGTACACATACACACACACACACACACTAAAATATTGATTCCTTTTTTTCAGTGGGGGCCAGTTTTCAAGAAAGGTTTCTCTGTGTACCCTTGGCTGTCCTAGAACTCACTCTGTAAACCAAGCTGTCCTCAAACCCACAGAGATCCACTTGCCTCTGCCTTCTTAAGTGTTGGGATTAAAGGCGTGTGTCACCATGCTCAGCCTGATTTCCCTTTTAGTTATTTTTCTTGAATGGAATAAAGAATCTTAGCGAGATCCCCTATCTCTTGTCCAAGGAAGCATCTGGAACATTTTTTAAAGTAAGATTTTTATTTCCAGTAATGTTAGTGATCTGTTATTCCCCTACCATTAAACTAATCTAAAAAAAATATAGTCCATAAGACTGAGCCACTCTACCTATACTGTTAAACTTCTCCATGGCAGAGAGTCCATATGGTATGTCTGTCTGCCTATTTGTCTATCTATTTGTTGGGAGATTAGTTTTAAGGAACTGACTCATGTGTTTCTGTAGGCTAGAGGTCCTGCAGTTAGAGGCCCAGGCTAGACACCTAGTGAAGAGCACTGTTTACGTCCTAACCTGAAGGCCCTCTGTTGCAGAGCTCCATCCTTTGAGGGGAAGTCAACCCTTTTCTTCAAGCTTGTTAGATGAGAATCTTCCGCACCACAGAGAGCGACAGACCTACTCGCCGTGCGCTGACACCCTAGAACTACCTAGAATAGGGTTTAGTCAAATACCTGGGTACTACAGCCAAACTGACACAAAATTAACCACTACCACATTCAAGACTAAACTGCTCTTCGTACAGGATGCTCTATTGACCCTTATTTCCATATATAACCCTGCCTTCTGTGCCACCTCTTAGTAAGAAAAAAAATCCAGACCTGGAAGCGGGGCAGAGGTTCTGGCTATCTATGTCCTGTCCACTCTGCCTCCAAGCCTGAAGGCAGCCTGCGATCCCAGGTCCTGCAGATTGTCAAGCAAGGACCATCCAAGTACAGGTTGTATTCTTGTCACTTTGTTTACAGCTGAGCTTCAGGTTCCACCCATGTGAATTCACAGGGTTTCTTTCACTTCTTACATAGGTTGCTAAATAATTATCGATTTGAAGACGAACGGTACCATTGCTAAGGCAATGGCTCTTTAAGGCCTCATTCCCATGCTGGTGTGTATCAAGCTGCTGATGTTCGCTCCCAGGATCCTCCTTGAGAAGGACAAGAGAGGCCAGCAGAGCCGCAGATGGAGAGGTTTATGCTAAAGGCCAGAGGTGAGGGGAAGAATTCTGGTGAAGAAGAGGAGATGTGTGGATGCAAGCTACACACACCCAAGACAGAGGAGCATACTAGACTCTCCAGGGCCCTGATGTCACCAGGTGACCACATCCTACAAACACCCAAGACAGAGGAGCATAGTAGACTCTCTGGGGCCCTGACGTCACCAGCAGACCAATCAGGGATGGCCAGTGAAATACTGGGTCCTTCTGCTCCAAGAATGTTCTAGCTATTTCGGCACTAACCGAGAAGGAAAGAAGGGGCTGGGATCTGGGTGACCAAAGCCATGGGGAGAAAAGCTGAGGATGAGGCTCATCTCTCTTTTTTTTTTTTTTTTTTTGGTTTTCTGAGACAGGGTTTCTCTGTGGCTTTGGAGCCTGTCCTGGAACTAGCTCTTGTAGACCAGGTTGGTCTCGAACTCACAGAGATCCGCCTGCCTCTGCCTCCCGAGTGCTGGGATTAAAGGCTTGCGCCACCACTGCCCCGCGAGGCTCATCTCTTATCTAGGAACCACAGACTCTAGATGTGACCCCACTGCGGAGAGAGCAAGAGAGCCAGGTAACCACGGAGGAACATGGACAGAATCTCATAATGCAAGTGGAAGACCAAGAGATAGAGGAGTCAAGAGAAAGTTGGTGCCTCTAAACACACACTCATCTCCAGATATGCTTCCAGCTGTCCCTCAAGAAATGAAAGTCAGGAGTCTCCGGCCTTTTCTCTTCACTCACAGACATTTGGAGAGCAGAGCTCATGACCATGAGGGACATCCTTGGGAAGGAGAGCCTTCCCTACAACACCAGGGTCCCCGTTCTGCAAGGACCTTGCTATAATTCTGAACCTCATCAGGCAGCCTTCTGAGCCAAGTGCAAGAAGGGCAGGGTCCGCAGCTCTGGGCTCTTGGCCAAAAGCTCTCCATTTAGGGTTTTCCTCTTCTTTTATTGTTTTCCCACAGAGGATTATAGACAGCTGAAGTTTGTGAGTTAAATTACTTCCATCCATAAAATACAGGCTATAAAATCCTTTCACCCTAATCAGGAAAAAAACATCCCTTTGTCCCTGTATATCCATCAATATGTCATATTTAACAGCTACAATTATTGACAGGTATATAAAATGTTTGGTGACAGAGAAAATGGCTTCCCATATTGTGTTTATTCTTTTTTATTGATAATAAGTTGGCTTCTCGAGCCCCACCAAGACAATAAGGACCACTAACAAGAGATCAAATCCATTTATATGGCTTCCTGCAATCGCTCCCGTGGCTCTGGGGCTCTGGCCCAGTCCCCATCTTTTACAGTTCAGCTGCAGTCGGAGTGTGGAGCCAAAGCAGGGTCACAGTACCTCTGTAATGAGGAAAGTCTAATTCTCAGAGTGTTGTTCACGGCACCCTTTCATTTTTCTTCTTCAAGACAGACGGTGCTGCTGTGTGCCTATGACTTGAATCTTTAAAATAGAAAGTTCTCAGCTGTAGAAGAATATTAATCAAAGGATCTGTCTGCCTGTAGTGCCAGGTGGGCACCGTGCATAATAATAATGATGATGTGTTAATAATAATCTTAACTATAATTGCTACTTCCATCTCATGCCTACTGTGTGCCAGGCATTTGACCAAGGGCACAATTTACAGCTGTGCCCTACACAAAAGCATTTAGGTAAGCGTGCAGGGGTGGGGGGACTCAAATCGACTTGCCAAGTCTTTTGTCCTTGTGGGGTCTCCTTGTGGAGCCTATGCTGACTCAGAGCAAAGGGCACTTTTGTGTGACGACTTCTTGGATGAGCTAGTGGATGTGATGATTATTGACACTTATTTCTGATCCTCAGGGTAGCAGTGCCTTTCACCAATAAAGAGAACCCAAGTTTCTCTGGCTTTGATACCTGTTCTGCCTTCTTTCGGGCCATACTGCCTCTCCACAAAGCGACTACACACAGAAATATTGTTAATAGTTTAATTCGAAGGCTACGACAATCAGAAGTAGGACGATTCTAGCGGGATTGATTATTCTAGTTAACAAACGCCTATCTGTTCATTTCTCTACGACAACAGATCATTCATTTCCCAAATACCAGCTCCCGTGTGCCTCGCAAGAAAGACTTGAGTGGAGTCTGCAGAGACCGTGAAGCTGAAACCTTCCCTGGTCTGCAGGTCTCACCCTCTCATGAGCAAGACAAGCTGTCTAGGCAAAATAATTACGGCTTTACAGTAGGCAAGAGCTCACAGAAGGTGTGTCAGCTCCGAGATGTTCAAATGGTGCTTAAGAGTTGCCTTGGAAGACAAGAAAACTGAGTAGCTATTGGGGAAGAAAATTCAGGTTCAGGCCAGGAAGCCCCAGCCTTGGAGTACAATGGGCCTCCCTTATCCCAGTCCTGGCCTCAGCCTTCTGCCTTCATTGCTCTTGGAATCATTTGCCCTCCCTCCAATTCCCTCCACACCTTAGAGGCCCACCCACTGCTTTGCCCCACCCAGAAGCACTCTGAATTCGTGAGCTTCCTGCCTTTCCTCTGCACCCACACCTGTCAGGTGAGGCCACAGTGATGCTGAAGGTGTGTGTCCCTGCTTCAATGTCTGCCCCATGCCTGTCCCAGACCTGTCCCTAGTACCTCAGCCCTAGAAGCGCTTTCCCCAGCCTTTACCTCAGCTGTCCCCTCAGGAGGCTTCCTCCTCCTTCCCCAGCAAAGGCCTGACAGCAGCCCCCAGCTCACCCAGGCAGAAGCAGGACCTCCCTGTCTCCTTCCTCCAGCCTCCCCACCCACAGGCCTGCCTGAGGGAAGACTGGGTGATGCCTTGCCTCCCCTGGCTCCCTCATAGGTGAGTATGACCTCTCACCTTGCTCCATTCTCAACATCTTGTTTCAATTGTCTTTAGTCAGTCAGAAATTTGTTATCAATGATATTGCTAGTCACGAGCCCACATGGGAGAGGCTCAGGATACAGACACAAATGAGCAAAGCACAGGAATGCTTTCCTGGGTGGGGCTGGTAGCTTCTCGTCCTTACACCCCCACTCCTCCAGTCTCCCCAGCTACACATGCCTGCAGCCTCCAAAGCCTCCAACCTGCCTACCCACTACAGCCTTCAAGACTTTGCTTTGCTCTCTCGGTCATCCTAACCCTTTCTTCCCATTCTACCCCTGTTTTCTTTGCTTTTTATTTGTTTGATTTTTGTCATTTGTTTTCTCTTTGCTCTTTGGGGGCCTGCCATCTGGGCTTTTACCTGTTCCTATGTCTGCAGATCTTTTCTGTCCTTCTTATTCCATGTCTGGCTGTGTGGCTGGGTGACTGGCCCCTAGCATCCTCCTCTCCTCCTTTTCTTGCTCTTCCCTCTTCTGCTTCTGTTTATACTCTCTTCCTGTTAGCCCTGCCTTTCCTCCCCTGCCTCACTATCAGCTGTTCAGTCTTTCAGTCTTCTTATTAGACCAAGTGGGTGTTTTAGGCAGGCAAAGGAACACAGTTTCACAGAGTTAAACAAGCGCAACATAAAAGAATGCAACACATCTTTGTATCCTTAAACAAACGCTCCACAGCATAAACAAATGTAGCACGCCTTAAATATTCCAGCACATCCCTCAGGCCCCTCCTTGTCACTATGACTCTGTTGTGAGTTCTGACCTGTCCCCTCATGCACAGCCCTGCAGAGCTCCCTAAAGGTGCTTTTTGTCATTGTTGCTGCTACTGCTCTAACAGAAGCCGCTTAAGGAAGGAACGGTTGACTCTGGCTCATAATCAAGGGTACTCCTCAAGGTGGGGAAGGCATGGAGGCATGAGACAGCTGGCCACACTGCATCTGCAATCAGGAAGCGGAAAGAGGAACAGAGTACTGAGCTCACTTGATCCTTTTAATTCAGTCCAAACCTCAGCCCTTTGGATACTGCCACCCACTTTCAGGATGGGTTTTCCTACCTCAGTTAAAGTAATCGAAACTTCCTCATAGACATGCCCAGAAGTTTGCCTTCTACGTAACCTTCCATTATATTACCAAGCATCACATTCTGTTACTAAATGGTAAAATCCCAGCAGCCCCAAACTGCCATGCCTTGGTCTTCCTGAGACTGCGTCTGACACAGACTCCACCCAGAGGGCAGCTGCTGGTGCACACTCACCACAGTGTCACATATTTTTTAAAAGACCGTGGTATTGGCAGTGTTACCCACAGCTATATATTATGCGTTACTCTAAGTAGAGTTCTGAACACGTTAGCATGGCTTTCCCTCTCAGTAATCACTCAAGGGAGCACTTGGGCATCTATCTCTTCCACTCCCACAAAGGACGAAGCTACGCAACTCACCCCAGTGCTCACTGCTGACAGAGACGCAAGCCCAATTTTCCTATTGAATTTTCACACACCTGTACCATGGAGCTGCTTAATGTGGCTATACAGTAAGTTGACTAATTAGCACGATAGGATCAGAGAAACTAAGATGTTCACCTAATGTCACACAGCAAGTAAATGCTGGTCCTGATCCAATCTGGAGCTCTCTAATAACAAAAGCCTCTTTCCAGCAAAGAAGTCAGTGCTCCCAGGCAGCTGGATGTTAGGTTAGCCCAATACCTTAGGAACACAAAATAATCTCTCACTTTTGGCTACACAATCAGCTCCTTTCAAAGTTACTCTCACAGTAGTTAAATGGAAGAGAAAACTGGCTCAAATATTTTCATTCATTTTTTTCTGTCTGTATTGCTTGGATTTTGCATTTTGTGCCTCTAACTTTTATTGCTTTAAATACCAGAACTCACTCTAGACCTCAGTGAATTTTAACACAGAATTATAGCATTCTGTACTCAACCAGGAGATCCTCTGCTTCAGAAGGCATCAGCTCCCTGCAGAAGGCCTAAGTCATCCTTGTCAGAACCCCAGACTGATGGAAGACCACAGTGTCACTCACAGCAGGCACCAGTTAGAAAGAAGGAGGCACCAGGATGGAGCCTCTCAGCAAGGGAGACGCACAGACAAAGGCAATTGAAAATAAGCAGGGCCAAGAACCTGTGGACAGACAGCAAATCCTTTATCTACGTTGCTCAGGAAGGTGGGAAGCGTGGCTGTGCAGGATACCAGCAGAAAAAGCTAGGAATCTGTTTGTTCTTGGGGCAGTAGATAAACTGAGCATCCCCCCGACCTCACCTTGGCTCAAGGTTAACCACAGTGGGATCAAGTTCCCTGTGTGGTACTTGCCTCCCATATCCCCGAGACTCTCTGGCTCCCATATCCTCTCAACCCCACTTGGAAAGGGCACTTAGCCAGCAAGATCTTAAGCCTAAATCCTGTCAGTGAATTAACAGGGGCTTTCAATCCTTCTGCAGAGTGAAAATACTGGGAATTGCATGGTGTGCTGCTGAAGGCAAGCCCAGGGCTAGCCTAGATGGGAGCTCCCAGAGACCTAAGTCTGTGAACTCCGCCTGCCACTGGGGAGGAGATGGCAGGCCCCCACCATTCTGGGCAGCAAGTACAGGAGAGCTGAAGCAGTTGCCTAGCACAGGATTTCTCTACTTTAGCAAGCAACACATAGATTGGAAAATCCGGTTAAATCCAGTTGCTTGATCCCATCCCTAGAGGTTTTATTCCATCAGGCCTGGGGTAGAGCAGCCTAAGGATTTGCCCTTGTAGTGAGTCTCCAGGGCTGCTGCTGCCAGGGAACATTGTTGAGACCTTCAGAACACTGCTTTACTGTCCGCAGCAGGTTGACCCTCAGGGCTGGCAGATGGTCCCTCTAGGATGCCTATTCTGCCTTCTGCCAGCTAAACACTTGTCACTGGGCGGCAGACATAGGCATCCTGAAGCAGGTGGGGACCAAGAGTCAGCTATGCGGGCTCCAGAACCTCCCGCCCCCAACTGTGCCCATCATGGGAACCTAACCATTTAATTAACTATCTTGTAACCGGTTAAACACCAAACAAAAGGCAAGTTTTTATCTCTGTATAAGTTGGGTTGATTGCTTCAGAGAAGTTTGGCAGAGGCTTACAGTAAAAGACCCTTATCAGATTAGGCAGGGAAGAGATGTGTGAGAAAGACCAAGAAGGAATGTGGGAAACCATCCCAACTCATAGGGCTGTCCACCATCGGGCATTCACCCTTGAGAGATGCTGAGGATAGGAACGGGAGAAAAGACACTATGCCAAACTTGCATCTGAAAACCGGATTAAACTAGAACTGTTCGTCAGTCAATGAATGCAGCAGAGAAAGCAAGTGGGTCAAGGCTAAGTTGGGGTACCTGGGTTACTTTGTCCCAGATGAGCAACCTGGAGGCTCCTCACCTCGGGGGAGAAAACTACAGGTGCCAAACTTGCAGTGGAAAATGGGAGGGGGGAGGTTACCTGCTGTTAGCAGGCAGTACTCACCAGCTTCTTCCGGTAATTTCTCCATTTTATCATCCAGTTTAGAACAGAGACCTTGACAGGGAGTCCCTTCATACCACCTGTTGGGTCTCAGCACTGCTTCAACAACATTACTAGGTCCAAATAAGGACATGGGGGGGGGCGGTCCTGAGACCTGATCTCCCCAGGACCATCAGTCATCAGGGAATTACTTCTCTCTTCCCCTTGCACAGGCAGCTGAAAAGGTAGAGGCAGGAACAAGCAGGGGAAAGACGTCAAGAGTGGGCCTTGGGTGCAGGGTGTGAAGGACATCATTTGAATCCTGGATCAAGCCAGTCCTGAAACCGGACTTTTCTACCACAAGAGATAACCAGCTCCTTTTTACGGCAGCCTCTTGAGGACAAAAGCATGGAGGTGATTTGAGAGCTGAACCCAGGAAGGTGAAGGCATGAGCTGGGGAAGCAAAGAGACATTCTCTAACGAGTGTCACAGACCTGTGAAAAGGTTCTTCTGGAAACCGCAAAAGACCCCACACTGTCCGAGCTGGGACAAAGGGAATGGGGTTTTAGCCGCAGGCTCCCACCTATCACTGGATGAGAGCTGCATTTGAGTAGGGACGAAAGACATTTCCTTCTCGGCAGATGTGACCTGACCCCGGCACAGGCAGAGGGGACTCTGCCTTCAGAAAAGGACCTGAAAGAATTGAAGCTGGAGCCAGGCAGTGGGTGGATCTCTGTGAGTTCGAGACCAGCCTGGTCTACAAGAGCTAGTTCTAGGACAGGCTCCAAAGCCACAGAGAAACCTTGTCTCGAAAAACCAAAAAAAAAAAAAAAAAAGAAAAGAAAAGAAAAGAATTGAAGCTGGAAACTGAAATGGCAGACACAAAATCATGGGAGCAAGCAGGCAGGTGGGAACTTGGGTCACCATCTGTGGCGGCACAAGGCTTCACTGGCTCTACCCTAAGTACAGAGTCCAGAATCTGCAAATGATGATTTCTAAGATACTGCCATTTCTATCAACCACACACTCACCAGTACTGCCAACCAGCAGTGGTCCACATGAAGGCACAGTATGCTCTCAATGACCCAGGCTACTGAGTCCTCTTTACATGGAGGTGAAGGAGTATCTATTAGACAGCCCAGTTCCCTCCCTGCTGGTGGGCTCCCATGGTACCAAGCACAACTCAGGGAACTCCACACGTCTGCTAGGCCTTCCCTGAAGCCGAGGTCCCTTCTAGAGTCACCTGTCTGTCACCAGACTGCCTCAGCAAACACAGAGAAGAATGCGGTGAAGCAGGCATCGGACTGGTTATGGAGGTCAAGACACTAAGGGGCAAAAGCAGAAACAAACCTTTTCTGTCTTTTTCTTTCCTTTTTATTTTTCAATCTTAGTTTCATAAAGCCTGGGTGGAGAGAGTGACAGAATATTAATAATCAACTGATTAGAATATGTTAGACTTAAATTGCTTCAAGAGATTGGCCTGAGAGCCTTACTCTGGTTGCACAAACCCATGTCAAGAAGGATGCTCTGAGATCACGTGCCGTTGATCTGTTGGAGTCTTGCCATGGATCTAGAGTTGGGACGGGGGAGGCATAGGGCTTTGACCTAGGCTGTTCCTGTCAGTCTGCCAAGACAGCTGCCTTCTGCCTGCATATTGCCATGCCTGAGCTCCAGGGTAGGTGTCCTGCGTGCTTTTGTGAGGAGATGAAGAAACGGAAGTGCCCAGAGTGCAGAAGCTAGCGACTGGTAAACTGAGCACCGTGGCCCAGTGTTTTCCAACATGGCGTCGGCATTATTGTCCGGTCCTCTCCACCCAGTCAGGAGCTTGTTTCTCTTCTAGCCTGTCCCGCCCTGCCTGCTGGCCCTCATGCTTTGCCTGAAATAAGAAAGGAACATGATACATCCTGTTGGCTTACTGTTTATGTTCTCTTTGCCACCTTCATGTCTGGGACATTCTGCAAGGATCCCCTCTTCTCCCACAGTTCTTTTCCAAAAGCCTCAGCTGGGTCTGGGTTATGGGTCTGGGTTATGGGTATCATCAGGCTGGGAACTGCATATACTGCACAATAAAAAAAAAAAAAAAGCCCAGTGTCCAAGAGATAAAGGCAAACTGGTTTTAAAAAAATCAGGGTGGAGAGAGACATTTGCAGGGACTCTGTTCGCTCAGACCCTTGGCCTTTCTCACCTGCAAACTGAGTGTCTATTTCACTGGGTTTGCTGGAAGAGCAAAGCGAAACAGCCCTACAGAAGGTGGATGCCAAGTGCAAGTCACGGCCTCCGAAGGGCAGGGCTCCCAATAAATGCTTTCTCCCTTTGTCTTCCCAGAGGAGAGTAGAGCATGCGGAAGGTTAATGATCTTCCACTTCCAGGAGTGAAAGAAGCAGTTTTGCTGATGTCATGGGAAGGCCGACCTCCCTGGGAACGCATGCTGCCTGGAGCAGGAGCAGGAACTCAGCCCTACAGTGTGGGGGTTGCTAAGCTCAGGCTTCCTGCCGCTCACCACTATGAAATGGTGGCTTCTGCTGATTAGGCAGGGAAGTGGGAGGGGAAGAGACTCGGCTGGATCCTAAGCCCACACTAGCACCCCTGGGACTGCAGCTTTGGACTGACCGTGAACCCTGTAGTTTGTGAGTTTGTTTGCTTTGGGCAAATAATCACTTCCTGTTTCTTAGAAGACACAGCAAGCTTCCCGAGGGAGGGCAGCAACTCTTACCAAGCAGCAAGAATGTGTTGGGTAAACAAAACCGAGAGGGAGTGAGCCCCCCTCCGGCGGGGGGGGGGTTCTTGAGAACCCTGATGTTGCAATTTGCCCCACCTCTCAAGCGTTAAAGGAATCTCAAGAGCAGGTTTGAGGTCTCCATGGCCCCCACACGGGGTCTTCATGAGCTGACGCGAAATTCCTTTGCCACTTGGCAGAGCTTCCTACCGAACAGGAAGTCTGCGTTCTTCTCTGCCCAGTCGGCAAGCTGGTGCCGCTCCATTTCCAAGGCCCTGTGTTGTCCCACTCGCCTGCCTTTCCATCCCTTTCACGCCCCACTTCCTGCTGGAAATCCCCTGAATGGTGACTTTGAACTTCCTGCTCACAACCCTTTGCCCCGCCCTGCCGTACTGTTCATTACAGCCCTACATTGTTACTTGTTAGCCCCAGGGATTTAAAGCTTATGTGAGGCGTTTACTGGCTTGGCTTTATTTAAATCGTCACAACCCATTTTAAGGTAGGCACTTTCATTATCCCCACTTTGCAAATAAGGAAATTTGGGGTCAGAAACGTAAATGACATGCTCAAGATCATAGGATGGAGGTGAGGCCTGTAGCAGACTTGGGGAGTGGCCCAGCTTTGATTATTGCAAACACTGCAAAATGCTGTTAGATCAGTGTCTGCTAATAGCTTGGTGGACATTCAATGCGTATTCTTGGGACGCATCCCAGATTTCCTGAAACAGAGGCCCTAGGGACCCAGCAATTTGCGGAGGTTTTTCTGCTCGTGTGTGTGTGTGTGTGTGTGTGTGTGTGTGTGTGTCTACATCTGTGTGTATATAAGTATGGTGACCAGATACTGGGTATCTTCCATTGCTCTCTCCACTTCGTTTGTTTGTTTTTTGAGGCGCAGTCTCCCACTGATCCCAGACCTCACAAATTCAGCCAGACTAGCTCAACAGTCAGCTGCTGGGGACCCTGCTGTACCCACCTCCCCGGTGTTGGGATTACAGGCAAGTGCGCCTGCACCTGGGTTTTGTGTGGGGATCTGAACTCAGGTCCTCATGCCTCTATCCTCTGACCCATCTCTCCCAGCCCCTACTTGTCTTCAAAGCACGTCTTAAAGACCCTGCAGGATTTTCTCCTGTTTGTGGTTGCTCCGGACTCCCTTGACTAAACCAGGAACTGGCAAATCCTTTCCTTTAACAGGCTTGCTATGGCTTAGATGAGGTTTGGCTGCATCCCCATTGACTGACATGCCAAAAGCTTACTTCTCAGTTGTGAGGGATGGGGGCTGAAAATATGTAACCTTCAATAGTTAAGAGCATAGGGCAAGGGATTTAGGTGACCAGCCTTGGGAGAGACCGATGTTGGTCTCACAGAAGGAGACAGTTCTCAAGAGAACAGGCTGTTACGAAACTGAATCTACTCCAAGTGTTTGCCTCTTCAGCAAGTGGCTATTTTCCTTCTCCCAATGCATGCATGCCTTCCTCCTCCTCACACCCCCCTTCTCTTACACACCCTGTTGTGCTCACAGACACCAACCATCAAAGTGTCCCTGCAGTACTGCCCTTCCCGGAGGTCAAATAGATAAAGCCAATCAACCTTCAACTTTTCAGTATCCAGAACTGTTGATCCAAATAAACCCCTCATCTTTGATCTTTATAAAAAGATTTACTTTTCTGGCCAGCTCTAACTTATTGTGGTGTCATGGCTGAGCCGTTTAGGGACGCAGCCATGGTACAGCCCTGCATTGGGCTTGTAAATAGTCCACCTCACCCGGCCCATCAGTGTGCTGGCCCTGGCCGGCTGGCTGTGCTGTTGTTTCTAGAACCAGAGTCTATATAAAGAGAGAACTAACGACCAAAAAAAAAAAAGATTTACTTTTTGTATGTGTGTGTTTTGCCTGCATGTACATATGTGCATCATACGTGTCTCTCATGCCCACTGAGGCCAGAAGAAGTCACTGGCTCCCCTGAGTTAAGGATGGTTTCAAGCTGCCATGTGGATGTTGGGTCCCCTGCAAGAGAAAGTGCTTTTAACCACTGAGCCACTTCTCCATCTCCCAAACCTCTTTTCTCTAGATCCCTCAGTATCTTGCATCCAGCTATAGAGAAAGAAAATGGACTGAGGGACAGATAGTGAAAAGCTTGGGCTTTGTTGCTGAAGAGAGAAAACTGGGCTCTAATGTAGGCAATTGCACAGAAGGCAGAAAAGAAATTCCCACAATTTTTATCAATGAACTTCATAATATGACAATAATTATGAGTATAATTAGTTGCACAGATTTAATGATGAAAAGATTTAAACTTACCAGGGAAGATCATTTGAAATGTTTGGCTTAACTGGAGGTCAGAGTTAGGATTATTGAGCATTAAATCAACTACAGATGCATATTTGTTTAAAAAAATTCACACCTTTTAAAATACTCAGTAACACAGAGCTAATGGGCCTGCAATAAGCCAGCTCTAGGCGAGACCACCGGGATGGACACTGGGTACATTTGGGTCAGTTCTTGTCTACATGAAGCAGTCTTTATAACCAACCAGGCTGGTGACTCCACCCCTCCAACACTATGCCCCCAACCCCCACCCCAAGCAGTTGCTCATTGGGATTGACAGATTTGAGCAGGCATTTTGGCATCCTGTAACTTTCTCAAAGCTGTGGTAAGTCAGGCAGTTTTTGCTTTACACAGCTCCCTGAGAGGGAAAACAGCTGTCCAGCCAGGTGGTGGAACAGCTGCAGGAAGCCCTCAGCTCTGTTCCACTGCCACCTGTGGCTTCTGTCCCTTCCTCATCTGCCTCCTGGACTTCCCTGGTGCCAGCATCATCCTGCCATCCTGTTCACTGATTCCTATGGAGAGCTGAAAGGATCTATACAGACCTCCCCTCCTCCCAGCTTATCCCTGGGACTGGGCTCTTCCAACACCTGTCCAAGCTTTGCTAGATAGATACACTACAGTGAGTTGAAACAAAGAAGAAACTAGAAGCTTAAAACCAGCACTGCTAAACCGGTGGGTAGACATAAGAAATAGCTAAGGTTCTTGGGTTGAATTGTGTTGCCCAAAGCAGTGGGTTCACTTCCTAACTCCCTGCACCTGTGAGTGACCGTATTTAAAACAGGGCTGTTAGAGACATAGTCAAGAGAAGGGTCATGCTGAATTAGGATGGTTCCTCACTAAGGACTGATGTCCTTGTAAGAAGAGGGAATCTGGACACAGAGACATGGGACCACAAAGGAAACATCATAGGAAGACAGAGAGATGGTGAGGGACATTAAAGATGACCAGTGACTTCCAAGCAGGTGGAATAGCATGGAGCCAGCTCTCCCCCGGAGCTTCCACCAACAGCCAGAAGTCTACAGCTATCACCAGGGCTTCAGGAGGAAATACTGTGTCGCTTTAAACCACCCAGTCAGTGGTAGCGTCCTGATCACCTGAGTGCACTAACACAACGGAGAACTGTAAGAAGCAGCAGAATGACACTTGATACAGTGCTCTCGACACAAAGGTAGGCAAAAGGAAACATTACTATGATCAGGGCAATTATACAGCAGATCTGAGAGATGTCTTGAAGGCCTTGGATACTAGATTGCTTAAGAGATTCTTGTGAATTTACTGTGGGGGCAGCTAAAATCAAACCAGACACTAAGCCCACCAGAATCTGGGAAGGGGTTGTTCCTGTTGTTATCTGAGTAAAGATGTCGGCCACCTTCCCGAACCTCATGCTAACTGAATAACCCAGGACTGTACAAAATTTAAATTTCATTTTATTTAGTTTGTGCCCTTTAGAAAATTCTATATTTTCTAAATGGAGTTCAGCCTCCTCAGGAGAGAAGCCTATTAATAATAGCTAAAAGTATTTGCCACGTTTGCTAGTGTGACATCAAATTCTTCACACTGACTGTGCCAGCTCTTTCAATGTCACCGTAGCATCACTATCATCACAATCAGAGTCATCATCAGTGTGTGCCATTCAGAGGTGGAGAGAACTGAGATTCGGTCAAGTATTGTGGGCGGCGCCACATTAGAAGTGACAGACTTGAAACCCCAAACAAGGAAGCACCAGTCTTTGTCACCATGCCTACTCAAGGCAAGAACTGGTGAAGGACCAGGCAGCATCTCCACCGCAGAGTGAGACCTGGAACTTTACTTTTCTCAGTCTGCACGTGTGTCAGACCGCCTCCTGAGTGAATCCTGTGTGCGCAATTAATTTAAAATCTGAACGCCAATTAATAACCCAAGGAAGTGCCCCAAGTTTAGAGATGAAGACGGTTAGCTGGCAGCCTAAAAGCTCCTTGCACAGAATATGCAGAGGAATTTCTTGTCACCTTAGGACCTGGCATTAAGGGACCCTTCTGATAAACTCACTTGCATTTAAAACATGAACACAAAGCTTGATGGGACCACCTTATTCCCATCTGATGCTCCCTGGCTTGCCTGTATTTCCTTATTGTCTTAATATCCTCCTCATTTATTGCTAATTCTATTTTGCCTTTTTGTGCTCTATTTTTATACATCGTTAAACCCAGTGGCCTGGAAACTTGGCTGTCTTTCAGAGCCACCTGGGAATCTTGGGAAAACTCCAGATGTTCAGGACACTCACCTGACCAGTGGTAACGTCAGGGCCTTACTTCAACGGAACCACGCATCGCCTTAGTGCTCCCACAGTTGATGGGTTCCAGAACAGGTCCCAGAAGCCATCCTGGAAAATATGTGGGGCAATAAATAAAATACAGCCTAAACCGTACCAGACTTCTGCTTGTTTCCAGCCTTGGCAACCATGGGTCATTGTTTTGTTTGTTTGTTGTTTATGTTTTCCTGGCCCTGAGGCCCTGAGGTCCTGGGGTGAAGAACAGCTATAGACCACTGCTTCTCTGGCCTGCCCCTCTCTGTGGCTCCTTCTAGGTCCTCCTTCTAGCTAAGCCACCTGCCTGCTCTCAGTCAGAATTCTCCCCCCCCCCTTACTGGGGACCTCCTCACTCCCTACCGTTTTCCAACAGCTGTGCCTCCACCAAAGACCCAAAGAACAAACCCAAAAACCACAGCAAACCATTCTTCTGTAATTTGCTGGGCCTCCAGGCTAAAAAAGAGACTAAAATTTTCCCCCTTTTTGTTGTTGTTTCAATGATTTGTGAAACAAACCAAAGTTGCGGTTTTGTTTTTCCGGAAACAGTTCAGTGAAGTAGTTTGATACGGAAGCAAAGATAATACACTCATATAAGTACAGAATTTGAAAAGAAAGGAAAAAAAACCACCAAAGGAAGCTAAGACTGTATTCGCTTTGAATAAAACCAGTCTCGTACACACATAATTAAAACAGGACAAAACTAAGCAGGCACAAGTGTGCAAAGGGTTAATCTTAGAACAACTTGACAGTCGTAAAAAGACACACAAATATTCTCTGCAGTCAGAGCAACAGTATAGTGCATAACTTTTTGGGGACCTTGCAATCTTCTGTGTCCTCAGCCTTCACTCCTGTTCAAATTGCCATGTTCTCCTCGAGAGATGACACTTTTGCTATGGGCTAATCACAATCCACTCTGTGTTCAGTGATTACTGGTCCACAGCTCTGGCCCCTTCTCTCTTCCTAATGCCATGAAGGAGCCAAGTAAAACACAATTTCCTCATGCTAGGGAGTACCCACTATGTCTCAGTCTGGGATGGGAGCTGGTAATGTGGGGATGAAGAGATGGATGGGGTTCCCACCCCCAAGGGGACAATAGTCTCATGAGTCACAGGCTGAGTAAGTCTTCAGCAAACTTTCCAGAATGCCATTCAGGCACCAAGTCTACTCTCCTTCTGGGGTAGAAATTCCAGCCTTCCTCAGGAAGCCTCCAGGCAAGCTAGGCTAGCACCACAGGAGGGCCATAATTATGTGCACCGGGGGATGTTGGGGTAACATCTCCAAGCCTGGCTTTTCCCTCTGTGTGGTGCCTGCCTTGCTCCACCCATATCTCTCCAGTCCTCCTGCCTTCCTTCTGCTCCTCAAATGCCCCCAAGCTCTTTCTAGACTCATTCACTCTCCCTGGATGACCTGCCCCTGATCTTCATGGACCTGTTCTTTTCTTGTCATTGTTCTAGCCTCAACTAAATGTGTTCATCTGATCTTCCTGAACTCTTGTCTTCAGTCTAGCCTCAGCTAAGTGTGTTCATCTGATCATTCCTGGATTCTCAACCACAGGCGGCCCACTCTGCTGAGTTCTGTGCTGGATGCTATCTGCTCTTTTTTAAGGTTGTCCCAGTTTTATCTTCTTTCGTGTATTTATCTTTTTCTTGGTTTTCTGTGTGTCTCCGCTCGAAATACATATTCCACAGATCCAGTCCGTATAAAACACAGACTTCTTACATCCAGTTTCCTGTCCCTCAGCACTTGCTGCAGAGCTTGACATGTGCTTGATGTCCTTCAGATATTCATCACCTGACCAAAAAGGTGCATTGATACAAATCTGACGGCTGCCACTGGTCATGTCAAATAATCAGGTAAGAAAAGCAACAGGCACAGTTCTCCAAGTTTCTGAGTTAGTAAGAACATTTCACCTGAGTCCTGAAAGGCAAGTAGATATCTCCAGGCATAGGAATGAGGTAGGGGTATCCCAGGCAGATACACATACAGCATACACAAAGGCCCCGAGCTGTGAACCCATAGGACAAAAATCAGCTGTTCGCAGCAGACAAGGAGTGAAGACCAGGACCAGGAGATGTGTTTGCAAACAAGCTGGAGAGGAAAATATAAAGTAAGGCAATGAGAGATTGGGAGGGGAAGATAAAAGATTGAAGAGAAGGTCCACATCGCCTCACATTTCATGTCTCATCAACCAGTTCTGAGCACAGTTATCTCGCCGTGCTTCCTGGTAACTTCTCTACCCCCAGGGGCCACCCCCAGCAGTGTGCAGTGTCTGTTGTGATATTTGACTATAAACAGTGACTAGCCCGTAGTGCACCCTGGTTCTTGGTCATGTATTCTTTTGGCTCTGTCTGTATAGATGTTTCCCATGAGAGTAACATTGAGTAAGGCCGATTGCTCCCCAGTGTGGTGGACCTAAGCAAGCTAATGGAGGGTCTGGGGGAGAAAGCACAAGGGCTGACCTTTTGTGAGTTCAGGTGAGTTTTTCCTGCCCTCTGACTGTAGCTGGAAGAACAGCTGTCCTGGATCTCCAGTGTGCTGCCTCACTGGGCAGATCTCCGGACTCACAAGCCTCCATCATGGCTTAAGCTTATCCCTCCGTATAAACCTCCTTCTATCTTTATGAAGAAACCAACGGCTCTGTCTCTCCAAAGACACAACCTATCTCTCCCTGGCCGACACAACTAGATCTTGACATTGGGGTGAGAGGGGAAGCAGAGGCAGAGACAACTTAAGGAACTCCAAGGGAAAGCAGAGGAGAGAGGTGAATGTGCTAAGGGCAGAGAAACAGCCCAACAGCCAGAAGTCTCCGTCTACCCCTCATCTCCAGGCTACTTACAGACTCCAGTGCCCACCACTTGGGTGGCTGTGGTGCCCCCCCTCCATGCAGGAAACAAGCTGAACAAAGTCCTGCCTCTAAATGGCGGTACCCATCTTACTCCTTTAATGAGCTGCAATCAGGCCTCTGATAGAGAGAAGCCTGGGCTGTTGATTTGGGGCATTAAAAGATAGGACCCAGACTGGGCTCGTTGATAGCATTTGTAGATGTTCGCCCTCTGCCTGCCTTGCCCTTCTCAAAGAGAAGGTTCCCGACAACAGGGTTGGGTGGGATCATTAGTGTTTGCTTGTTTGTTGGTTGGTTGGTTTGTTTTTAAACCATCTTCTGCCACACTCTATTGCTTCGAGCAAGTGGGCAGTGGCTAGCGAGGGAGAGCAGAAAACATGGAGCGGACAGGACTCTCTTCAAAGGGGCAGCTGGTTGTGTGTGGCTCGAGGAAGTCAGACCCAGACCTATCTCCATCTCTGACTTAGCTGTGGATCCTGAGGCAACCGCATGTCCCCCATGCTGCTCACAGCGATGGGGCTCTAAGGTTCCCCTGGGTCTGATATTTAAGGTGACAGACTCTTCATACCAAGTAGGGCTCTGGAGCCTCCTGAAGCATTCAATGCTAAAAACACATTACAGGATTTGAGGAGGATCTACTCTTCTCTCCCCTCTGCCCTGTACTGTGGTCATAGACAAGAAAGGAAATGGCCCACCTTCTGATCTGACATATACAAATTATATAAACTTTCCATCTCTCTCTCTCTCTCTCTCTCTCTCTCTCTCTCTCTCTCTCTCTCTCTCTCTTCCTTCCTCCTTCTCTTCCTCTCTTTCTATCTTTCTCTCTTTCCCCCCCTCCCCAGCTACCATGTTCTGAGAATTCCAAGCCACATGGGGAGGCCACCTACACACATCAGGTTGAGCATCCCGGCAGAGCTCGGATCACCAGCCAGCATCCTCTGCCAGCTGTGGAAACACACCAGTCATTACATGGTCAATCTTTGACCTTGGGTGAGCTTGCTACACAATAGCGGATGGCACAGGAGACTGAAGAGAACATACAAAGTATCTCAAAGGCCCTGAGCTGTTCCACAAATACAAAGGCTCATTGTTAATGTCACAAGTCACTGCTTCACCCTTCCTGTTCTGTCCTCAAACAACTCCTGACCCTTGTTTCAGCCAAATTTGGGCTTTTGTCTCAGGCAGCTTTCTGCTTTGTCTCTGAGCATGAACTTTTGGATTTTTCCAGGTGAGGTTTTAAGTGAGGCCAAGAGGCGGAGATATCTCCCAGAACCTGAGGTTCTTCGTCTGCACGCTGCTTCTCTGTTTTAAATCTGCATGTAGGTGAAATCTCAAACCCCAGCTTTCTTTCCACACTCCTATGCAGAAAAGGCATCCAGATGTGTCCTCTGTGCCAGATGTTCTGAATGGTCCCAGGAGCTAATGTTCCACATCCAAAATGTTTGCAAATGCCTCTTGTGGACAATTGCCCACTACCACAGTGTGCAGGGTCTTGCTCTAAAACTGGCAGGTCACTGTGACCACAGAGAGCAAAACATGACCAGAGCAAGCTTGCTGTGGCTTCTTTTTAATGACCTACATAAACCCACTGCTAAAAAATTGGGATGTTTCGCCTGTGCAGCTTGCTCAGTTGGTAAAGTGCTTGCCTTGCAAACACAAGGATCTGAGTCAGTCCCCAGATCCCATATTTAAAAGCTGAGCACGGTGGCATGTGTTTGTAATCCCAGCCCTAGGGAGGCAGAGATAGCTAGATCCTGGGACTTGCGGGCTGCCCAG
The DNA here is from genome assembly GCA_028555095.1 of Dicrostonyx torquatus. Lineage (NCBI taxonomy): Eukaryota > Metazoa > Chordata > Mammalia > Rodentia > Cricetidae > Dicrostonyx > Dicrostonyx torquatus. The sequence continues at coordinate 3,988,681 of JAQHUG010000177.1, forward strand.
CCTACCCTAACTGGCAAACTCCATGATATTGAGAGACCTTGTCTTAAATAGATGGTAGATGGAGCCTTAGGGATGTATCAATACCTGAGGATGTCCATGTCCTCCATACATTTGTGCACACAAACCTCCCTACATGTATATCTGCATACATATGAACACACATGGACACGCATACACACACACACAAACACACACACACACACACACAAAGACTTGGGAGACTAACTCTCTAATGGAGTTAAATCACTGACAGGGAGCCTCTGTTCTGAACCGTCTTCAGTAGAAGTCTTTATCTTTTTCAATACTCTCAATATAATATCAAACCTGCAACTTGATATCACATGCTGTTAAAAATATCTATCCAACTCTTGAAATTTCTTCATCTTCTAAAACACAGATAACTTGAAAGAAACTTTGCTCGAGAATCTAGTTAGCTGGACATACAATTTTAAGTATTTCTAGACTCCCCACAGGATTAGTGTGTGAGATTGGCTTTCCCTTGTCACTTACCTTCCCATCTCCTTGACCAGTGAGGGCAGACAGAGGCAAAAGCATCACTTGGGCCATCTCACGAGCCCAGTGGAATCAAGCCTTACCTCTTTCTACCTTTTCAGGGGAACAAGCCTGGGCCATCATTTGTCTTGTACCACTCTGGCCTTCTGTGCTGTCTGGAGGATGGCTCATTCAGGGCCAGCAAGTCAGTAAACAGTTCCCAGATCCATCCCCACACCAGCCCAGCAAGCTGAGAGTTAGATTCCAACAGTAATAGGGACTAGAAGAAGAGGGGTTCAGTCTTCTGTTCCTTCTTCTGGCATCATGTTAGCTACCAAGAGCAGTTCTGGGCTTGTGGGTAACCTGGGCAGCTTAGTACCCACAGTATTAGTTTTTATAGCAGTCACACCAGAGCATAGCTCTTCATCACTGACAGTGCAGGCTTCTGGCTCGAATCTTGGCAACATATCTATTAATTGACCAGGAAACAGCAATCCTGGATTGGGAGTTATGTTTTCCCTCTATAATTGGAGCTCGGGGGTAGATCTCCTACAGTCTCTAATATCTAAATAAATTCATCTTTCTTCCTTCCCCTCTCCTCCCCTCTCCTCCCTCCCTTCCTCTTCTCTTTTTCCTTCTCTCCCCTTCCTTTCTCTACCCTCCCTTCCCTCCCTCCCTTCTTCCCTCTTTCCCTGCCTTCCTTTACTTCCTTTCCCCTTTTCTCCCCTTCCCTTTTTTCTCCTCCCTTTCCCTCCCCTCCCTCCCCTTTCTCCCTTCCTTCTTCACTCTTTCCTTCCATTCCTTCTCCTCTCCTCCCCTCCCATCCCTCCCTTACTTTTTCTTCCTTCTTTCCTCCTCTCCTCTCCCCTTCCCTCCCCCTCTCCCCTCTCCCCTCTTCTTTCTTTCCTTCTTTCCTTCCTTCCTTACTCTTCCTTTGGCCTTTCTGACACCTCACAGCCTGATAACAAACTGCCAAATCAAATTTCTTCTGTTTGACTCCACCTAGCATAGTGTTAGTTTTCTGTGCTAGTCTGCTAGCAGTCTGCATAGTTCAAAGCACCTACAGAAGACCCTGCATGATAGCTCTCTCAACTGTCTTTCCTATTTGCATTAAATTAGTGAATTTCACAGCCCTTACATTTTTAGTCTCTTGGCACTTCCCGAGTTACTCCATGACAATGTTGGCCAGGGATTTGAAGGGCAATGTTTGCTCTCCTGGTAAGGTGAAACAGATATGAATGGAGCCACCATTTCCGGTCTCCCCTATTTGGAGTAAATATGTGATGCTTGGACCTGCAGCAACCTCTTTGCATCCATGAGCCAACAAATGTGAGAAGCTAAGGGGGATCCTCTAGAGAAGACACAGTGGACACATGTGGTTCATGAGGTGCTGTTGAGCATGGACATGAGTGTCACTTCCCAGGACCAGTCTAGTCCTCCTACAGCCATATTTCAGTACCACCCCATGACAGCCAAGAGTTCCAGAGCTTTCCTTGTAGCCAGTTCTTTTTAGTAATTTTGCACCATTTTCACCACACAGCAACAGTGGGTACTGCTCTCCAGCTCCCATTAGATATTTTCATGTGCACTCAAGGCTTCTTCTGAGAAGGCAAGGAACAGAATCAAAAAAAAAAAAAAGAAATGGATAGAAGGACATTCCCACAAACTGGAGTCACAAGAGGTGCATCTGGGCAAAAACTGACAGCCGCAGCCCACGGTGTTTGGCCTCCCTGTTCTCATTTTGAATTGTCCTTTGTCCAAAGCTCACCACACAACTCTCGTTAGAGTCAGGGAGAGAAGATGGAGTAGGTCAGAGGCAGATTATTCGGGTCACGGCCAATAACACAGTGTGTCACAGATCCTCTCCCCCTCCTCCTACCTTCTTTTCCACCAAAGTTGGCTGTGGTACCCATGCTCTCAGGAGGCCACCACAGCCATCGCTGCTGTTTCTTTTGACAAAAGTGCTGGTAAGATTGGTACCCCACCTAGCCTTGCCAGCCTTCTTCCCCGGGAGTCGCTTACCCACAGCCTTCCCTTGCTTTAATTAAGTGGACATCCCTTTCCCACAGAGGCAGACAGCTGCTGTGCTTGTTTAGTATCTTGAAGCCAAATCAGAAATTTTAAAAATCCTTAGCATTCTCTTGCAGGAATCGCGTGCCTCTCCCCCATTCACCTCCTGGGACCTCGGTTCTTTAGGATGCCTGACCAGGGGCAGAGGGAGGCTGACCCTTAAGGTCACATGCACAAGCCCTGTTAATGAGAGCCCTATTTGTGAAGAAAGGGAGGGAATGGGGAGAAACCTCATTTCTCTCCTTCGATTTGTTTTTTAATCAAATCAAATTCCTAATTACATTTGGCCGGGATGAAATTATGCCTCTGAAGAGCTTCCAGATGGAACGGGGGAAGCGACTTTCCTGAACTCTGCAGCCATTTTGGTCAGCATTCAGTGCTTTCTCCTGAAGGAGCAGCCAACATGTGCCTTTGCTCTGGGGAACAAAGGGTACCCGCCCCCTCTCTCTTTCCATCTCTCTCCAAAGGGTAACTGAGAGACTGCTTTCTGGTACAAGTCAGGGGACTTCAGATATGGCCAGAGGGTAGGATGCTAAAAGTTAATCTTGAAGGAGAGTTTAAGGAGTTATTGTCTCCTTAACACAGCAGGGTTCCCACCGGTCCTATCCTTCAGCAGCTGGGCAGCATTAGTCAAGAGCGCGACCTCTCTGAGCCTCATCTTCTTCAGCACCCTTCTCACCTCCTAGCACTATGAGGAACATTAAATCATATGTCTTCTGCACAACACTGATTTCCTTGGCCTCCTCAGAGAGAGGCTGCCCCAGGACACGGCTGCGGTAAACTTTCAGCTGCTCACCCAACTAGAACCTTTTATGGTTTATTTGTTTATCTTCTTGAATCCATTATTTGCAGGACTTTGGAAAACAGACAAACAAGGATGTCGGTTGTCTTAACAAGAGCTCTCCCTTCTCCCTAGCTCACCCCAGTGTGACACCAATCCTGATATTTTGTTCTCTTGGACCTTGTGAGTCTGTCTCCTGGCCCTGACCAATGACTGCATCTGTCATGCCCCTCCTCCCCGTGTGTGTGTGTGTGTGTGTGTGTGTGTGTGTGTGTGTGTGTGTGTGAACTATCCCTGGAAGTTCTTTTTTAATAAGGCAAACGTAAGACAATTGTGCAACTCTGAAAGCCTGTTTTCAAGGGATGCTCAGAGCTCCTCCTGCCCCCCAGACTCACAGTTGGAGGAGAAGGGAGGCAGGAAGATGGATGTGGGCATTGGTGGCAGAGAAAACCTATACTTTAATCATCAGATTCCTGAAATGTGGTAAATTAACTCCCTAATTAAAAGTGGAGGGTCGGGGTAGGAGTGAAGAAGTGGTTCAATGAGAGAACTTCCCCTGAAACTATAAGGATCTAAATCTGAATTCAGAGACAGGTGGACCCTGAATTTGCTGACTAGCAGCAATTGCAAGCGTCTGGATCAGTGAGAGACCCTGTCTCAAGGCAGCAAGGCAGAAGGAAATGAAGAAGCCAACCGATGTGCTGTAGCTTCGACACGCACATACACACACAGCACGCACGTACACACACAGCATGCTCACCACCACACACGCCCAGAGGAAGGAAGGGGAGAGTGTGAAAGCGTAGTTTCCACGGGCTCCTGCACAGCCATCGCCAGAGCAGCGAAGCAGACTGAGGCGCAAGGGGGTCCAGAAGTGTTTGGAGCCGGGAAGTGTGTTGTCTTGGCAACCACGCTGGGCATTCTAGTTTTGTGACATGTGTCATCACGAACATACAGACAGCTTCCAGCCAACTTTGAGGACAACTCTCTGTTAGTTTAGAGCTCCCAAAGGGAGTGGCACTTCGGTGACAGGGTCTGGCACTTGGAGGCACTGAAGCTATTTCACAGTCTCAGGAAAACAAGAGTTTCCACTCTTTCCCCTTCCCACCGCCCTCTTCTCTCCTTCACATTTCAGCTGGACAGATAGACCATGAAGCCATATTATGCTTTTTTATTCCTTCGGGACTGGGAGTCAGACATGGGACTGCACACGTTAGGCAAGTGCTCTGCCACTGAGTTATATATACTCCTACCCCAGCACAGTGCTGCTGCTTCTGCTTCTGCTTCCTCTTCCTCTTCCTGTTCTTGTCCTCCTCCTCCTCCTCCTCTTCTTCTTCTTCTTCGTCTTCTTCCTTCTTCTTTCTTTTTCTTGGTTTTTCGAGACAAAGCTCCGACTTTCCTGGAACTTTCTCTGTAGACTGGGCTAGCCATGAACTCACAGGCATCCTCCTGCCTCTGCCTTCCGAATGCTGGGATTAAAGGTGTGCACCACCACCACCCAAATTGCACCATGCCTCTTAATCAAGCATGAAAAGTCTTATTGACATACCATTATATGTAAAACACAACTGTTGGGGTTTGGCCTTTAATTCACTGACTTAACAAACACTATGTGTACTATGTGTTTCTGTCCTTCAGAAATTCCAAGATGATTTTCAGAGTGTCGTAACAGATAATATAGAGTGACTTACTAGATACTAATCTCAGACCACTTTCTTTATCTTTAATACGGGGCCTGAAAAGCCACTACTGTTCTTGGGTTCTTTAGTCTTCCAGGTAGGAGCAGCCATGTTGTGGTCAAGAAGGTGCCAATAGAAGCCATGAGAAGCATACCCCTTTCTCAATACAAGGATAAAACCTCTCCAGGGGAAGGCTTCAGCAAACATATTATCCCTGCCCGGAAACTGACTTGCAGACAGGAAGCTCAGCTAAGGGGTGCACACAGAGAATGATGGGACAGAAAGACATAGAGGAACTGACAGCACCATGAGTGGATGTGCCAGCCCCGGAATGTTGACTTCCACACTTCTCATTATCAGAGGAAAATGAAGTCCAACTCAGTAGTTTAAATTTTTTATCATTGAATTTTCTATTCTCTTAATAAAACTTGTTCTTTAATTACACAAGTATGATCCGTTGGAGACACTGGGCATATGATATATTTCCTTCCTTCGTCCCTGATGAATCACAAAATAAAGTATTAAGCTTTGTTCTGATGAGCTACAGAAAGGGTCACAGAGAAAGAGTTCGAACCCATTCCCAGTCTCTAAGACGGAGGTTAGCGTGGCCTGAGTTGTATCGCTCGCACCACAGACTTCCTATCCCTTGGCATTGAGGGTTTTTTCCAAATTTGACATCTAAAAAGAAGTCTGGACAAGACTCAAGCCTCCTGACATAAAAACATGAATGGTTTCACTTTTCAAACATTCCAGCTGAGTGTTTGCCCAAGTTTTTATCTCAGGAAACTATTTGCTGAGGTTCTAATATTATGTAAAATACGGAAGCAAGACTCCCCCCAGGGGGCTTAGATTACTATTTAGCTTTATATTTCTTCTGGTACCTTCAATAAATCATGAACTTCCTCAGAGATGTTAGAGGGCAGGCTGTGTCTTTGACTGCAAATGACAAGGCATGAATAATGCAGACAAGTCTCTCGTGGAGGCTTCTAAACCACACAGCCTGTTTCCTTTGGATTCTGGTCTGTTTTGAGACAATTGCTCAGTGGAGCCTGGCTTCTGATGAGTTGAAAAAGCTGGAGGCTAGTCGCTTCTTATTTATCCTTAGAGTGAAGACCAACACACCAGCAAATCTCAAATACTAACAGGTGCCTGCAACTTTCAAAAATGAAACTAGAAAACCCCCACAGAAGGCATCCAGTATGTTCTAATCATTGTAATGAGATGAAAAACTCCTACAGGACATCTTGGTACCCTATAAGCAAGTCCTAAAGTAGTGTGTCTAGACCTTAGTTGTGGCAAAATAAACATTTCTTGTACGGGTAGATTGAAGGGAGGATGTAAGGATGATGGATGGATGAGCTTCCACAGAGTTAAAAAAAAAAACAAAAACAAAAATGGGGTTGCTGTGATATAAAACCACAAAGAGTAGAAGCAGTAGTGAATAAAATTTTGTTTACAAAATTGTGAGTCAGGAGAAGCTTCATGAAGATGGAAAATGCAGAAGAGAAGAGGTCAACGTTATATAGCACAAAGGAAGCCTAGGAGGCCCACTCACTTGAAGGTAGGACAGGTCCCCTATCGTACCTCCTTTCTTTCTTATCTCCCTTTGGTGAGTTTTCAAACAAACAGTGTATACTTAGCATTAACTCAACAAACGTGATGATCCAGTGTCCCCTTGGTCAGCCTTCTGAGTCTGTCATCGAATATCTAATTAATGGATTCCAAAATTCAACGTGTAGTCTGTCTACATCATCTTGTTCCTTGACTGGACGGGTTTTTACATTTATGACCACTCCCTAGATTCCCTCCCATTCTGTATGATTTCTCTACAGGTATTTGCGTCTTCACATATCTTATCCTTACTTTGTCTCTTTCTTCCGGTCTGCCACATCCTCTCAGCCTCCCCTTTCATCACCTTACAACCCCACCCCCACCCGGGTAATGCCATTCACAGACCTGACTTCAGGAACCTATCTTCTGTAAATTATCTCCTTGTGTCTTTGACCCCCGAGTCTCAATTAGACAGCTCCATTTACCCACTTATTAATCAAATGCTTGTGGTTTATCACGCATTAAGTCTGGCATGAAAACTGAATATAGCCAGGAAGAAAATGTGGCTTCTTTTAGGGATATAGAAGTTTAGAGGAGAAATCAAAAGCACACTCATACATGATACAAAATTACAATAATACAGGATCACCATTGCCGTCACAAAGGCAAGCTCTGGGGAAGGCTAAGTGGGGTATTGCCCAGCACATGTGATAACAAAAGATATCCTAGGTCGAGAGATCAAGGGTGTGAGGACTCAGGAACGAAACATGGGCAACTTCACTTGATGTTTCCGACCAGACGTAGGCACCTCGCTTGGGGCTTTCAGAACACAACACCTCCCTTCTACTTAATGATTATTAAGGTTTAAGTTCTTAGATGCTGCCTGATCTTCAGATAACCCTAAAGGTGAATGTAATTCCCTCAGTTTACAGATGCAAAGACACTATCTGTGACGTGGTCTCTGATCCTGATACAGCTGACAGTCACTCAGAGTCAGGGCCAGGGCTGAGGGAGTTCAGTGACTTGGAAACAGGTAGCTTGGGTGTGACCGAGGCACACAGGGGTAGAAACTATAGGTAAGTCTTTTAAAAAGCTACACTAGCCAGATCTGGTAATATAGGCCTGTAATTTCAGGGTGAGACAGAAGAATCACAAGTCCAAGGTCTTTCTAAATGAACTACGCAGTAAGTTCGAGGCCAGGCTGGACAACCTAGTAAGAACTTATCTCAAAACAGAAAGTTTACCGAGAGCTGGAGAAATAGCTCAGTGGCAGAGCACTTGCCTAGTGTGCGTAGAGCTCTGAATTCAATTCCCAGTAAAACACACACACACACACACACACACACACACACACACACACACTTGAACTAGACCTAGAAAACCTCAGACCAAGGCAGCTACCTCCTCTTTCCTTCATAAGATCGCCTGTCACTACAGCTCCTCTTTATGCCTTCTCTACCCTCACCTTTCTCTGCATCTGAGACTGGCTTTCTCTTCTTTCTCACCATGGTCCACAGAAAGACTGCGGTAGCTCCAAATCATTCTTGTTCCTCTTCTCCAGACAACAGCACCCATCACATCAAATACCCACGAGCACTATTACAGTTGAGTCTATTAATTCTAAACTCTCGTAGAAGAGATTCTCACTAGCCCAGGTTGTATCAGGTAAACCACTCCTAATCCCCTTAGCTATAAATCAGGGACTAGGGGAGCAGGGGTAGATGAGAAGAAATACCAAACATGGCTTCAGGATAGGCAATTTCAGAAAAGGAGCCACAGATTGAGCCCACATCCCCTAAATGCGGGTTTGTAGAGTTGATTTTCCACCTCCAGTAAGCTGGGTAGGTGTTTTTCTTCTATCCCTCACTGACTAACTCAGATTAACCACATCCCAAAATCAAGGCATACTTATGCAATTCTCTTTTAATTCTTGATTTCAGTTCACAACATCAGCTCCCCCTCCCCCATTTAACATTTAAAGTAAACATCCTTGTATTTCCTTTCTTTTCCACTCCACCTAATATATTGCCCTCATGGTATTTGAAGAGAGAGTAATCCTTCTCCATCTCAAAAGCTCATCCGAGGGTAACAGTGAGCATCATCACCTGTAGATCAAAGGGCCACAGCAACAGACTCTATTTTGCTCACACAGCCCAAGAGTAAAGTTGGTAATTTGAATGAAAATGGCTCCCATAGGCTCACAGGAAGTGGCACTATTAAGAAGGTGTGGCCTTGAGGGGAAAGTGTGTCACTTTGAGGTTTCAGATGTTCAAGCCAGGTCTAGTGGCTCGTTCTCTCTGCCTGCTGCCTATGGATTGGTTGTAAACTCTCCGTTCCTTCTCCAGCACCATGTCTGCCTGCATATCGCCTTAATTCTCATCATGATGATAGTGGACTAAACCTCTAAACTGTAAGCCAAGTCCTATTAAATGCTTTCCTTTATAAGAGTTCCCATGGTCATGGTGTCTCTTCACAGCAATAAAACCCTCACTAAGACAGTAAGATTGATGAACCTATCTTCTGATGGATCAAGATATACACAGAAGTAATTACTTATCACTAGTAAATTGACATTTATTTTTTATATAAAAAAGACTATAAACCAATGCAAGACAAAACAGTGAGTAACCTTTCAAAGTCAAGAAATGGCAGTGGGATTTACCTCTCAGTTAAATATAAACTGATAAAATAGCTGGTGGGGAGAGAAAGAAAAACGTGTGAACTGAAGTGATGCTCCCAAAATGGTCCAGGGCCACTAGCTGAACAAAGGACCCTCCACGAACGACCACACAGGTCTCAACAAACAGAAAGAACCAGTCTGCACCAATGTCCACAGCAGCGTGCTGGCGGTGTTTGACAGCTGGCCTTGTGCAATGGGAAAGAGAAAAATTAATACCAATTGCTGTGGAATGAATGCTCCTTCCATGATCAACCTCAAACACACAACCTGCTCTTATCACGTGATAAATCAGGAAGAGACTCTCAGCTTGACACTCTGGAAAAATTAACCCTGGGTCCAGCACTCCACGGGGCTGATCCAAACTTCCTGACTATGCTGGAAGGAGTCTCGGTTCACCTAAATAACCCCCCCCCTCTAAGCCAAATAAACTTACCCTGGGATTTTTCTTTTATTTTAAAATAAAAGCACCTTGCTCAAGATCAAACTTGTCTTCCACTTTGCTGTTAATCAATTTGGGATATAGCACATACTATAACAGATGTGCCGAGCAGACTCTGAAAAGAGCACCGGAAATCAAGGAAGAGGAAGATCCCATGGACATGAAGAGATGGAATTTGATCTGGATTCATGAACGCAAGAAGGGGATGGCAGGCAATTCAAAGCAGAGGGATGACTGAAACCCTGAGTGTGTCAGGTGGTACCTGTTTAGGGGAAGAAGTGGTTTTCTGGGTCAGCATCCTTTGGCCACGAGCTGATTTCACCAACGTTGCACCGGATGAAGCTCATTCCGGGGGCAGCATGGTCTTTGGACAGGGGTGGGCAGCCATGTGAGTATGTTCTGTCAGTGTGTGTGAATATGGACACACAGCACGCTGGAGGGTTACTCAAAGTAAACCTGAGAAGATTGCAGATGGGGAAGAGAGAAGAGACGCAAGACCACAGACTGATCAAGGTCGCAGAGCAAATGGAAGGAGCAAAATGAATGTGAGAGACTTCAGGCAGATGTAGCAGCTTTAATCCCGTAAATCAAAAGCAGACAGGACGTCTGGAAAGAGGCTCAGTGGTTAAGAGCCCCGGCTGCTCTGGCAGAAGACCTGGGTCTGGTTCCCAGCACCCACATGGCAGCTCACTACTGTCTGTATCCCAGTTCCAGGAATTCTGATGCCTCTCTGACATCCATGGGTACTGGACATGCACGTGATCCACATACATACATATAAGCAAAACATTCATAACATTTTTAAGAAAACACAGAAAGGGACACAGAACTAGACACACATAGGTAATAAAGTGATTATACCTGTGAATACAAGAAGGAACTGGGCAGACATGGGACAGAGGGACTGTGCGTGTAGCTGCTTTTCAGAGTTTGAAACTTCGAACAACATGAATGTATTTCGTGGTTAGGAGCTAAAGTTCTTTTGAGTGAATGCATGGAGAATGAACATATGGTTCCTCGAGATGCGTCTATGAAACACTTTTGGGTGGGTGGTTTCCTCTGAAGTCAGACCAGAAATGAGGGAGACCAAGCAGGAACGGGCGTCAGTAACTGTACCGTGTCAGGTTAGACTCCGGGCTGGGTGGGCAAGGGTCCTGTGCTTGGCGTCTATAAACAAAGCTGCTTGCCCCATCCAGGGAAAGAGAAGTAGGGCCTACGAGGGAGGGCTCTTTGGCTTCCTTCCCTGAGAAACAGCAGTCTCTTAAACAAACACCATCTCCTTTAAGTCTTCATTTGCACAGCCCTGCAGTAGTTCATTTTGGTTTTGTTTGAATAAGGTCTTCTCTAGCTCAGACTGAATTCACTCTCCGTCGTGACCTTCCAGTGATTTCTTTACTGTGATGTTGCCTTGGCACACGTCCGTCTCCACTACACCCTCCCCACGTGTGTGGATACAGACGACAGACACGCTCTCACCCACTCATAGCTCATCTAGAGATCACACCCCGTCCACAGGGAGCCCCAAGCCTGGAAGGATGCTTCCAGAGCCTAGGAAACTCTTTTAAAACCTGCTCTCTGCCCACCTTCAGTTGTCTCTGCCTTCACGCTGCACACCAGGGCCTTGTTTGGTCCTTCTGCTGGGGACTGCCCCTCCTCCATCACTTCCAGATCCAGATCAGATTCCAACACTTCCATTTCAGCAGGGACTTCCTTTCCGCCGTCCTTCAAGAGCCCTTTTCAAAGTCGGTCCCGTGTATTTGATATTAGGTATGTAAGATTGGAGTTCTCTTGAGCTGAATGGATCCGTTGTGAGTGGGCCCCAACTGGTATCTCCGGACACAGCACCTGCTTATCATCCTCTTGGCTGAGCATGCAAGACCAAACCTGTGACCTGTCCCCTCATATCTACTCGGTAGCCCTCTTTCAGGGCCGACTTTCAAGCCAAGTACAGGGCTGTCTGGCAAAGGCTGCATTTCCTAACCTTTGCAGTGCTAGCTCTCGTCTTAAGCCTGGAGTTTTGGCCAGTGGGAAGTGGTCCAAAGAGCACACGTAGCTCACATTGTCTCCTTAGAAGGAGTGCACACTCCTTCTCCACCTGCCTTTCTCCACCAGGCTGGCCCATGAGTAGGGCACGGAAGTAAGAGGAGAAAGGGGGCTCACATCAGGCGGCATGGGGGTCAGCAGGGCTGTCGACACACCCGGAGAGATGAGTCCTGCTGGGCTTATTTCAGATCAGCCTTGGGACAGCTAATACAAGGTGCTTCCTAGATAGTCACTGAGCCACATTCGTGGACAGTAGATTTTGGTTTGACACGGGAAATAAGGATGTTAAGAGGCTTTTTCCTTCGCTAGTTTTCGACTTGAGTTTTAGGCAGCCTCACCTTGTGGTATCACCTCATCATGTCCTTGTCAAACACAGGACCCCAGGGAGACTGAATTGGCCCTGTGCTTTATTGATTAAACGTGCTTATCTGAGATCAAATGTACCTCCGGTGTGCCTCATGTCCCCTTAGCTAGCAGGCCTTGCAGAGTTCGGCTCCCCTTGCCTGGGAGGCCTCGCCACGTTGAAGATCAAGGCCCAGGCAAGTATTCTTCAAAGACTCCTGTGACCTCAAATGTCCTTTGGCTTTCTTCTGCGTTTATTCGGATTTTTCTAAAGTCAGGGGTCGCCAAGGAATCTGCACATCTCACGGCTAAAGAGTCCTGCTCTTGTTTGTGGATTTCACCGCTCTCCCTCTCCCCCTCCTTGGAGCTTCTCACGGATGCAATGCCCCACCCCCACCCCAGGCTGCACTAGACATGAGGGACCACGAAAGGGAATGTGCTCTGTAGCCCAGCACAAGGCACCAAGGCCTCCCTGAACGGCCACATCCTCAACCACCAGGCTTGCATCGAGTTGCTTACAGGAACTGGGCACCACATGTCCAGTGAAATAGAAGATCCAGGAAATGAGCCAGATTCCTGGGTTTGAGGGAGGACAGGCTCCTTCTTAACCAGGGGGGTCAGAACAGCAGCAGCCACACATGGCACTCTGAGCCCTTGGCAAACGGCACAAAGGAAGGCTGTGTCCACCCATTCTAGGGACAGTTATGGGGGTGGAAGGCTGGCAAAGTTAACTTTGTTTCTTTTCCCCTTAGCACAAAGCATTGAAAAGTCAGAGTGCTTTCTGTGTGTGTGTGCGCTCATAACAGCACAGACAGAAAGAAGCACACTTATATGCATGACTGTGTGTCAAACAGTCTGGGAGTTTCTACAGACCATTAAGAGGCAAAAAGTCAAAATAGGCTCACGCAATCGACAAAACCAGTTCTGGAAAAAGAAAAGAAAATAATAAAAAAAAAAAACCAGCCAAGTAGGGGCCAGCAGGTGTTCTGACAAATGCTGGGCTATAGGACCCATGGGGAAACTGAGCTGCAAGATCAGATGGGGTTGCCCTGCGCCTTCATCCTCTCCTCCATCCTCTCCTCCATTTTCTCCTTCATCCTCCTCAAACCTGGACCATGAAGCCCATGGACCAGATCCTTCTACCCTGAAAAAACACAAGAAGTTGACCTAAACTCTCGAGTTTGTTTTCCTCTTCTAATTGCTTTTTAATCCCAAATCCCAGTGTTGGCAAGGCTTCTGAGGACAGTGGGACTTTGCTCCAAGCCCTGCGGCTTTCTGGGGATCCTTGGGGTCCCCTTGTTCACGATACTATCACTGACCCTTGCTTCCAACTTTACATGGTGTCTTCCCCACATGCATGCCTAGTTCCAAACTTTCCCCTTTTTATAAGCACGTCAGTCATCTTGGCTAAGAATCCCACCAAGGAGATCATCTGAACTAATTACATCTGCAATGGTCCTACTTCCAAATAAGGTTACATTCTGGAGACTTGAGGGTTGAGGATTCTATATGAGAATTTTAGCCCGGACAGGGTGGGAGCATGTACCTAACTCAATCATCACACCTTGCAGGGTATAGCCACTGAAAGATTACCTCTGGCAATGCCTTCCCACCATGCTTCCCTGTACTCAAGGGAGAAACAGACATGGTGGGCGGGGAGTGGGCCTGGACACAGCTAGAAGCCCAAGCATGCCCGCCTTTTCTAGGTCTTCACTTAAGATGACACATATTGGAGCATTCTGGGCCTCCTGGATTGTTGAAATCCCCTCTGTTATATCCAAAATGGATTTACCAGGAAAGGCAACTGTTGGCTTTGGTCCCTCATTGGTGGGAACAGTAATGCTTCTATGGTATTCCTCAGTGAGCCTGAAATCTCAGACTTGAGAATAAGCTCAAAAGAACTATGTAGTCAATGGGGGTGTAAGAAGGTCCTCTTAAATAGTGCATGCCACAACAATCCTTGGAACAGGCAGGAGTCCCCCATGAGCCTAAGAAGGCAATGCTTCTGGTACATAGGGTGCTTACATACAGCTCCTGGTACCAACACTTTGGGAAGTAAAAATGATAAGATATACCTCAAGAAGCACCAGACACATCCTCTCCAAAGATGCACTTGGGCTTTTGAAAATCTCACTGGGATTTATTGCACAAATGCCTACTAGTCTCAATACCCAGTGTCTGTTACCAGGATCCCAGCTCCCAGATCCAGTAGCAAGCAGGTGGGGCTGGACCCTTCTACAACCTCTAGACTCCGGTTTTAATCCATAATCCGCATACATGTGCTCCCAAAAAGGGCACTAATGAATAGGTGCCTGTTATTCTTATAGCGCTCAGTGGCCTGGACCAGAACTAAAATAGAAATATTGAAACCCAATGGTTTAAGCCCAAATGTGTGATGTAAATAAGGCCTGAGCCCTGATTTCCTAGTATCACCTAAAACAGCCTATATCTTTTCTTCACTGCCGTCTGTGAAGATAGGTAACATTTCTTGCACACAATAGGCAGCCATAAAGTGCAAAGAGGATGCTGGCAGAAGATCGGGTACAGAGAACCATGTGAGCATCTTCTGCATCCTGAGCCTGCTGCAGCTAGAGGTGAGATGAGCAGAGAGGACGCTGGCACTTCCACTGGGAAGAGTGAGTCTGTGACTCCTTTGCTCCTATTCCAGACTTTTAAAAGTACGAAATTTGCATTCTGTCCCCTCGGGGCTTGGCTCAGTGACCAGAGCCCCAGGTTTGAAATACGTCTGCTCCAGGGAAACTGCAGGTTCAAATCCCTGAGGGATTTCTGCCAGGCCTGGCATCCTTCTGAGACCCATCATTTGAATAAATGCAATTTAGTGAAGGCAGAGCTGGCAGAGGCAAGGAAGCCTCTGGAAAGGCAAGATGGAGAGCCAGTGGGAGGGCGCTGAAGGTCAGAGTTTTATCGGAGTTTCTCCGTATCCTTGCCAGACGTCAAGGCTTATAAAATGGGGGAAGCCAGAGAGAACTCGCAGTGTGTCTGTGGCCCAAGACCTGCCGCTCCCGGGCTTCACTTTGACCTCTACGTCACTTACTTTCTCCCCACCCACTCTACACTTTGCATGATTTTTGTTGTTGTTGTTGTTTTTTTTTTTTTGAATGGGGGTGCCTCTACCTAAACTCTTTTCTAATTTGAAGATAAGCCTCCCTGTCTCCAAGCCCCAGTGTCACTTGGGGGTTGCAGAATCAGCTAACCTATCTGTAAATCCAGGCTTTCTCAGGTCCTGCTTCTAATGTCTGGGAAAACTGCCATGGTTCGCCACACCCTGAGCCACCCCTCCCTCCACCAATGTACCCGTCTCTGCATTTCTAGAAGCATCCTAGTGTATGAGCTCTCAAACATGTGAGCTCATGCCCTGTTACTCTACTGCTCAGATCATGGGGATTTCTTAGATAAAAGAGTCTATAAGAAAGCTCCCAGCAACCTTCCAATTCCCCAAGCAGGGTCAACAAGGAGCTGTCAGAGGGACCATGAGCTTTATGACATCTGAGTTACAGCCTAAAATCCCTTCATTTCCATAGCTCACTATGAGCCACTGAGAATTTGTAGAGCATTTTAAGGGTCATTGTTCTCAGGGCTCTGGTCTGCTTGGTGCAGCATGAAAGGCTGAGGAGGGATATCAATTGGCAGATAAGATGGGGGTTTTTCTGGAGTTGTATTCTCAAAGAACAAAGATAAGAGAACTGTGTGCTCACTGGGACATAGTTACATGATCAATACCTGAAGACACATCTTTAGCGTGTAGTACAATAAAGAAGAAAAACAGAGTTCCATTTTGGCCAGGGTATTACCAACGCTGACCCTGCATGAGTCTAGCACTGTGTCTAGGAGCATGCATCATTCACCAAAGGCATTGGCAAATGGTGGATAGATTTCAAATTGCTGAGTTCACTAACCAGAACAGAACAAAGAGGATCTTGCCTAGGACAAAACCCTCAAAAGCATCTGATCCGAGGTCTTCAGCCTCTGCCCCAATGTTCTCACTTTGCAGTTGGGGTGGGCTCCCCTTGCCTACTATGAGGTTGTTGTTATCTCTTTTTTTCTTAAAAATGTTTTACTAATTATTTGATGGTGTCACACATGTTTATAAAACATAGCGACAACTTCCATATCCCTATCCTCTATCGTCCCCCTACCAACCCTATCCATCTATTCCTACAGGTCTTTCCCATGTCTGTTTGTTTTGTGATCCATGGGGTTTAACCAGGGCTGTGTGAGGGACCGTGGGTCTGGAGCTAACCATTAGAACCTGGAGATAAGGACTCATTTACCCTCACCCTGCTCCTAGCTACCACCTATGGCCAATGGATTAGGAGTAATGGGTATGGTCTCATGAGCCCCTCAGACCTCCATGACTGATTGTTGACAGAGCCAGACTTGTTCCTGCCAAGAAAAAATAATCAAAGTTGTGGTGGGTTCATTATCGCAATGGTTGTATGGAGTCTAAAGGATGGCACGATTGTTTGAATGAGAGATGCCCGCCATAGGCTCACCTATTCGAATACTTGGCACCTGATGCTGTTTGGGTGGTTATGGACCCTTTAGGAGGTGTAGTCTCGCTGGAAGTAGTCTATTGCTGGGGATGGGCTTTGAGAGTTTATAACCTGGCCCCACTTCCAGTTTGCCCTCTGCTGTGAGAGTGCGTGTGTGTGTGTGTGTGTGTGTGTGTGTGTGTGTGTGCGCGCATAGATGTGATTTCTCTGCTTCCTGCTCTGATTAGTTGTTGCCACGCCTATCCCACCATTATAGACGCTCCCTCAAACCATACATTCAAATAAAACTTTTCTTCCTTAAGTTGATTTTGATCATGGTTTCATCGCAGTAACAAAACAAAACTAATACGAATGGCTTGTCTCAGCCCTCCATCCTATCTTCTAGCTCTTACACACCTTTTGCTACTTTTTCTCCAGTGTTCACTAAGCTTTCCAAGAGATGGTATATATGTCTTGTTTAGGAATGAGCCCTTCAATAGTAACTTATTCTTAGCATCTTGAACATTCATAAATCTCTGCATTCACTGCCATTCACTGTGAAGAGAAACTTCTCTGGCTAAGACAGAATAGTTTTTGCTTAAGGGTATAAAATACATGTTTAGAAGTCAGTTTATGTTGACTTAGTTACCCTGCTTGAGCCTTAAGCCTCTCAAGACGTGATTTGTTAACTACAATTATAAACAGCAATACCAAATACGGGTTCTTCCCAGTGAATTGGCTGCAATCCAATCAGAGAATAGTTGGTTATTCTCGAAACAGTTATGCCACTATTGCACAGGTAGATAGATCTTGCTCATGAGGTTGGGGTTTTGGTTAGTAGCATTCACAGCTGAATCAGACCTATCTAATGGTAAGTCACTATGAATATTCTAGAAGAAATGACTTTCTACTATTTGAAGACATTCCATTTCTTTTGTTGGGTGCCAACCATGAACATTCATTAGACAAATGTCACCTTTATAGTTTGTTGCCCAAGCTTTTCCTTGTACATCAAAGCACTCAGTTTTCCAAAGTTTTCCCTTGGAAATCAGGGAGGTTTCAGAAAAAAGGAAGATACTGGGTTAAGACTAGAAGAATGAACCACAAGTCTTCTATCACAGAGCAGACAGCATCCTAGGTGGGGAGATCAGACTTAGGGAGATCTGGAGCTTCCTGGAGTTGAAGCTGTAATAACGGGTGAGCGGTAGAGTGATGCCGCCTAAGTGGGGGGCTGGGGCTCTCAGGAGACATTTGCCAACATCTAGAGACATTTTCATCACAGATGGAAACAGTGCTGATGGCATCAAACACAGTCAGTAATACAGGTCACCATCCTGTAATTCACTGGGCAGTCCATACGATAAAATTTTATCTGGTCCAAGTTCTCTGTGTTGCCAAGGCTGAGAGATCCTGGTAAGGGTTGGAGGGACAGAAATGTTAAACACGTAAATTGAGGTTAAATTCTGAAAGGCTAGACTAGGAACTTTGATATTTCCCCATGGATTTCAGAACCTAGATTTGATAAGAAAACAGAAGAATGATTTAGAATGGGCTGAGTCTGGGGTCAGGGAGATTTTTTAGGAAATGGCAGGGATCATCTGTCATGTGGGGACTTGTTCATCATTTAGTGAGTGCTCTGTTACCTGTGTGGGCCACTGGGGTATAACGGTGGATAAAATAGTCATGGTCCCCGCCATTGAGGGTTTTACAGAAGAGAGACAACAAGCTCCTGAATAATCCCTCAAGCATATATCCTTGCTCTGGCGGGTACCATGAGGCAACAGAAGGAGCTGCCAATCACTGGTGATGATGACAGTAATAATAGGAAGAGCTGATCAAGGAAGGTTTCAAGAAGAGGGTTTAATATGAACATTCCAGGCAAGAGACCTAGAGAGTCTTCATTGAGCAAAGTATAGAAAATATGAGCCATTTAAAGATAAACTGGGGAAGGGCAGGATATACGGAATGTCATAGTCTTGTTAGAGTTTGCCTCCTGGTCTAGACAATGCACTGGTAATAGAGGCCAAAGCAAGATGGAGAGGGATTGATGAAAGAGGCACTGGTTCCTTAGAATTGTATCATCAGACCTGTGAAAGATGACTGTGTGCCCAATGTGGTCCCCACATCCCATAGTAATACAGTGACAGCCATGTGATGGAGCAGCCTTTATCCACTGAGGCTTAACTACTTTCAACCTGTCATTTCTAGCTAGACAAGCCCGAAGGGACAAAGACTGACTCCATTTTATAATAGAAGGCCCTATGGTCACACAGAAAGTGAGTGACCGTCCCCAGGATAACTGGTTAGCGGTGTAAACAAAGCTGGTTCCAAAATCCCAGCCCTGAGAGATAAGAGCGCAAAGACAGAGCCCCATCTTCTAGCTCTCCACTTCAGCGCCTAAACTGGGGCAACTGAAGCCAGTTCTCTGAACAGTGCAGCCTGGGCTCAATGAATTTGGAAGCAGTTCCATTCCCCTTTGCCTCTTTCCCAACATTGAGATCATAACAGGAAAACGAGATCTCTAGGAGAGGATGAAGTCACTCAGGAGGCAGATGTTAGCTGGGAGTCAGGCTGGGAAATTCCACAGGTAAGAGGACACAGGCTCCTGGTTCCCTTCAAGAGACTGAGATCCCAAGACAGCCACGTGGACCAGTGATGTCCCAAGGGGCACCGTCTTCCTGGACATTTAGCTTGTCTAGCCATCTGCCAAGCAGGACTCTTCGTGTCTCTAACTGAGCAACAGTGAATGTTCAAATCCCCACTCTCCAGTGTGAGCTGCAGGGTCCTCCAGGCAGCAGCCTTCCTCGTCCACAGCCTGGAGGCATGGTGGGGAGCTGGAGGTAGCTAGAGTTGGACATCGTCTGGATGGAAGGCTTTGTCCAGAGAGGGTCCCACTAGAGGCTGTGTGTTGCTGGATGTCGAAGAGAAATGAGTGGGTCCTTCAAGCGAGTGCCCTGGGGGACTGTGGTCTGTATTCCCTGGAATTAGAGAGGCTGTAGAGGTGGGCTCCTGACTCAGAAACTTGAGGTGACTGAGCTGGAAGACACGCATTTCCTGGAGGAAATGGTACTGAAGCACCAAAGCATCCAGAATAGAGACAGAATGAATGGAAGGGACAACCAAGGGACTAGCTTCTAGAAGCCTGTGATGAAACCCGCTGGAGAAGCATTGATCACAGAGAGTTGCTGAAAGTGGGAACCCCAGTAAGGGTGAGGTGAGCCGTCAACGAACTGCACAGAAGCATGCCCCGTGCAAGCATCCCTGCGAGCCCCGACCTCTCCCCATAGTCTCATATGCTGCAGTCTAGGTAGTTTTGCTTGCAGAGCTCCTTTCCTTTAGATAACAAAAGGCCAGAGGGTAGCAGAAAGATAACCAATAGAAGACCTGGGACAAGGAGGCGAGACCTTCTCACTTCAGAGCTCCAAGATCAGGCCCCAGTTCTGTGAATAGGCATGGATATGTGTGTGTGCCGATGTGCATGGATGTGCAAACTTATGTGTGAGTGGAAGTGTGCTATAAGGGTGTGTGTGTGCATGTGTGCGTGTGTGCATATGCATAAGTGTGCATCTTTCTGAGTGGGTGTGTACATGCAGGTGTGTGTGCTTGTGTGCATATGCATGAGTGTGCATCCTTCTGAGTGGGTATGTACATGCAGGGGTTTGTGTGTGCATATGCATGAGTGTGTGTCCTTCTGAGTGGGTGTTACATGCAGGGGTGTGTGCGTGTGTGCATGTGTGTGTGCGTGTGTGTATATACATATGTGTGCATCCTCCTGAGTGGGTGTATATAGGCAGGTGTGTGTGCATATGCATATGTGTGCATCCTTCTGAGTGGGTGTGTACGTGCAGGTGTGTGTGTGTGCATGTCTGTGCTTGTGAGAATCAAGCAGGAATGCAGATTTAAACCTGAGGGTGAGTAGCACTTCCATTTAGATGTGCTGGTTTTTAATACTTATGGATTCCTAAATCACTTTGAACGATGAAGCTGAGCTGGAGTGGCAAGTCACATGACTATCACATGACTATTCAGACTCATGGAAGGAAGGAGCAGGCAGAAAACACTGTCCACATTAGTCAATTGACCTATCAACTGTATTGAGAGAGATGCCAGGCCATAGCATGATTCAGAAGCTGTACTTTTCTTGGCCACAATGACAGTGACAAGGAAGGAACCATTGACACCAACCAGGCCTGTGTTCTGGGACACACAGTAGCCTCTCTGTGTACTGAGGACAACACAGGGCTCCGCTCTTTACAAAGAGCTCCCTGCCCCCCAAAACAGACTAAAGAGGCCATCAAAGAGAATGCTTAAGGAGTGCAATGGGGATGCTGGAGTAGCTCTCCATGGTTGTTATATTCTGGCAGGGGTGCAGAAGGGGCGGAGCGAGCTCTATTTAAGGGACAGGCCACTGAGAGTTTGACCATCCTCTGGTGAGTATATAGATAACACAAATTGGAATTGTTTTTATTCTTCTTATTATTATTTCTACTCTTTTGGGGGGAGGTCACAAGGGCAGGGAGGGGCAGACACAGAAGGGCTGGGAAGTGAGTGTGATTGGGGGTGCATGATGTGAACTCCCCAGAGAATCAATAAAAATGGGGGAAAAAAGAAGGAAGGAAAAAGGAAAAGAAAGGAAGAAAGAAACAAAATAAATTTCCAGTCTCAGAATCAAGCCTCAGCCCATCAGGATCCCTTTGCCCAGACCACTTTCCCTGCTCCCCTCTCCTTTGTCATGGCAATGGACTTGCAAAGCGCCCTGCCTTCCCCTTGCTAGCTAGGCATGAGCCTTCTAGGCCACATTTCTTTCCAAGGAAGCCTTCACAAATGAATTGCTTGCCTTGGGGCAGAGAAGATTCTGCCACCTCTCCTCCCTGAGCCTGTCCCTTCTGGGTGTTTTGAGAACAGTGCCTAGGGCCACTCTGTTCCCACAGCAGGAATGGGCCAGCTAAATGCTCAGGGGATGGTCTGGTAGGGTAGAAATGTAGACCACAGCCCTGTGAGGCAGAGGACTTGGATGTCAAGGACAGAGGAGGGGCTCAGACTACAGTTCTGACAGGCCTGGACCTGAGTCAGCACGCTCTGCCAAAAGCCGAAGTTGTGACACCCACAGTGTAGCTGTGAAGAGCTGACCTCACCTGACCGGATCTGGGTCCTCCCTCTCAATGTTTCCGTGCGCAGAACTCTCAAGCAGAGTGTCGCTGGGCTGACTGAATAAGAAACAGTCTGGAAACGGTTAAGATCGGTGCAGGCACATCAAAGGGTGTCACCAAGTGCTGTGAGCCCACTCTGTGCCCGCTTGCCCATCAGCTTACACGCCTCTCCAAAGGCCTGTGTGGGAGTCACTTTACACCAGAGGCCAGGTGTAAAGTGTCAGGGCACACACTGCTGGCCCTAGTCTCCCAAAGGTCCACAGTCAAAATTAGACCTCCCACATACACCGCCAATCTTGTTTTCTCTCCTCGATGACCTTTCTCCACAAAAGACTTCATCACATACACACAGCTCCTGGATAAGCCATGCTGCCACTGTGCTGATGTCCAGGGGCCATGGAAGAAGTGGAAGACTTTGAAAGTCCCCTTTCAAGGTCATGGATTCGGATGTCCCCAGTTCCCAGACATTCCCTCCACTGCGCAGGGAGGCCACAGGGCCATTTCTTTCTCAGGGTGACTATCTCTCTGAGTTGCTCTGCGGATTAGAACACATACCCCCTTCTCCATACCTTCCCCAGATGTGTTGATACACTTGCTGACTGTGCCATGGCAAAGGAGATGTTTCCAGGGCCTGGAAGCCCCCAGCATCCTCTGGTTATTTATTGATTTAATTAGTTTAGCCTTCATTGCCTCTAAGAACTATCTGAGGACCCAGCAATTCATTTCATGTCCCAGTCTCTGGAGGCCTGTAATGGTTGCCTCTTAGAAAGATTTCATGCGAAGGTCTGACTCCACCTGCGAGCAAAGTCATCATGGCCCCTGAGTCACACACAGTTTTGGCACCATGACTGTGTTTAAATAAGTGTCCTCTGGGTTTTCTATACCCATAAACCAGGGAGGCATGGCCAGAGAGGAATTTCAAGATCATCAAGATGAGAATTTAGGTTAGAGTAGAAAGCAGTTCACCTTGGTGCTGGGTCATCAGCCTGAGCTCAGTCGGTGGTATTGAGACATGCCCCTTAGCACACTGCAGCAACAAGCAAATTCCCTTTCACAGGCGTTTTCATGGATGCAGTATAAAATCTTGCATTTCCCAGCTCTCAGACCTCTCTACTAGTGTGCTTCCTCTGGTAGAGACATAGGCTCTGGAGCTGAGCCAGCACAGCATATCCCCGGGTGCCGCAGTAGGTAGCTGGACCACATGGCAACACACCACAGATGCTCAATGTCTCCCAAAATGCAGGATTTCCCACTGTGATACTAGTAAGATGCGGGGCCTTCAAAAGGTGACCAGGACACCAGGGCTCCTCCCTTATAAGCCCTTATAAAAAAGGTTTGCCCAGGGCAGCCACTCTGGAGGCTGTTACATGTGAGGAGGTAACAATCTTCTCCCTAAAGCAGCGTCCACTTGAGGATCATCCCGGAAGCCAAGAACTGCGGCCCTCACCACACAATGAACATGCTGATGCCTTGATCTTGGGCATCCCCACCTCCACCTGACATACATTTCAGTGCCAGGGTTTCTGAGTAAAGACTAAAGCAGGTGTGTTTCTCCAAGCCCGACAGCGGTGACGGACTGCGCTCCTGGAAGCTCAGGAGCCTTACGATACACCAATAATCCATTCCGGATGAATAAAACTGGCCAGAAGTTCCCTTGAACTCAATAACCTGCACAGTTCATAGGTCGGTGCAAAGGTCGCCAGTGAAGGGGAAAACTGAGTACCCAGGCACCATCTTAGAGAAAAGTAAACCAGTAGCTACAGCGAGTAGTCGCTGTGACCTCCTGCCTCCAGTCCAGGTGACACCCAGTTATACGTGTGCCACAATCAAACCTTGAACAGCAATTCATGGCAGACAAGGAGGTGTGGAGGCCTCAGCTGCAGAGGACAGGAAATGTCCGAGACAAGGCTGAGGGTGGGGTACTTTCAAAGCCCCAAGTGGGAAAAGAATCTCAGCCACAGAACTGGGAGAAAAGAGGTGGTCTTGCTTACGTCATCCACAGCTTCAAATATTTCATCTATCCCAAGTATTTCCAAAGATATCCTTTCTCGACGCTTGTACCGCCCCATTTGAGTTCGTGTCCTTTGATAGTGAACAGTAATGTGGAAGCCACATGAATCCCTTTCCCCCAAATTGCTTTTTGGTCATGGTTTCGTTGCAACAACAGAAACCCTAAGACACCTTCTGGGCACTGTCTTCCCTTGCCTTAGTGGGCAAAGGGCATGTGGGTCATGTCTACATTCTGTCCACAGTGCCAGAGTCTTTCCTTCGGCGCTGCCTTTTCACGCTTGTTTTGATTTTGAAAGAGAAAGGGAGAGAAGGCTGAAAGTGTATAGTTGCATGGTTCAAACCTCAGCTCCTGCTTTTCCATTTAGTCAGCCCACTTAAGATCCAAGAATGGTAGTACCTTTCATGACGCTGGTCCTAGTGGTGTGGTAGATAACCAGCCTCCAAAGGCTTGCAATGCAGGGAGACTGAGATGGTGACCCAGTTGAGCAAATTGTAGGCTGGGACTCAGGAAGAGACAGGCACACTGGTCTAAAATCTTTTACCCTCCAAAGCCAGCCTCAAAAGCTGTTAGATCTGCCATAAGATTTAAGTACAGCACTTGCCCTAATAAGCCCCAGTGAAGGGTGGGAAAATTGGGGCCCTTTGCACAGCTGTGGATCCCAGAGACGACGTGGTTCAAACGGCCAGGGGGACACTGCAGACCTGAAGAGCTCAGGTGGAAGCAGATAGAGACTGCCATCCCACACTCACTGGCACAGCTGTCTGACCACCTCGTGGCAAGCATACTAGGAGGCAGTTTCTGGCCTGGCTGGGAGCCAGATAAAACACCACTCCAGAGTTCCTTCAGGGAGAAGCCAGGATCTCTGCTCCCTCAGAGGAATAGGGAGTTGAAGTCAAATGCAAGGGTTCATCTTGACATGTGCACTTACGGATTTGAGAGACAACTAATCAGCAGTAAGCAGCCATCTTTGACCTCACTGAGCAGCTCTTTTGTGCATTGCGGCCCAACCTCAGTGGGTTCCAGGTTTTCTGTAGAAAATAAAAAAGACAGGTGTTGGCGGAGGCTGCTATTTGTTACCAGCTGCCCAGACTCAAAATAACTACACAAAAACTATATTATTTGCAATACCATTTGGCCAATAGTTTAAATATCTTTCTAGCTCACTCTTATATCTTAAATTAACCTATTTCCATTATTTTATATTTTACCATGAGGCTCGTGGCCTACCAGCAAGGTTCAGGCTGGCAGCTTGCATTTTTCTCCTCTGGCAGCTACATGGTATCTCACTGACTCTGCTTACTTTCTCCCAGCATTCAGTTTAGCTTTCCCGCCTAACTCTATGACCGATAAAGTAACACATATACAGAAGGACTTCCCACACCTCTTCCCCTTTTCTGTTCAAATAAAAAGAAAGGTTTTAACTTTAACATAGTAAAATTACATATATCAAAGCAGGTACCAAGCAAGAATTAGTAACAATATTTATATCTACTTTATCTTTTATCATAACTAAGGAAAACTATAATTATAACTATCTATTATTCAACTCCATCAAAAACTCCAGAAGGATATAATATTTCCTAAGTAAACAGGAAGGACATTGTAAGCAACTTCCAAACTTTAGAAATGACAGAGACATCTTGCTGCCTGGACAGTCATCCAAAGTTCTTTAGCAACATTGGGGCACCCATCTTGAGTCTACAGGCCCATAGTATCTGGCAGACTTTTCCATGAAGCAGGAAATTTCAAAGACAGTTTTGCCTATATTGGCACTTTGTCAGCCACTTTCTTCTGTGTCCTGCAAACTGTCTGGCAGACTCTTTCATGAAGCAGGAGCCCCATCTCACCTTTAGGCAAGTTCAGCAGCAATAATAATAATAATTATTAACTGTTTAGGATAATTAAAGAAATGAAGGTTAGTAGTTAATTACCTAGTATAATTGAACTAGTCACATTAGGTATGATATCAAGGTCAAAGAAAGACATAATTTGGATAGACAGGTCATTTTCAAACACTTCAGAGATCTACAGAATATGGCATTTAAGATGTTTTAATAACATAGGTTCTTCTTTTTTATGACAATGAGACATGTCTGCTCCTGGCAGCACCAATCTACTTCAAAGATAATGGGCATGAAGAAACTCCATATGGAATTTACTTTCTTTGTGGCAAAAGTAAGCCACTGGGCAAGAAAATGCCCCTGCCTTGACTGCTGACAGCATGCTGTCCTAATTAGACAAGCAGGACAAAATATCCTGCTTCACAGAGAAGTCTGTCGAATATGCTAGGCCTGTAGGCCGAAGATGGATGCCCCAA
>JAQHUG010000177.1:4030043-4048099 GCA_028555095.1 Dicrostonyx torquatus
TTGTGAGCCACCATGTGGTTGCTGGGAATTGAACTCAGGACCTTTGGAAGAGCAGGCAATGCTCTTAACCTCTGAGCCATCTCTCCAGCCCCTGGTTTTGTTTTTCAAGACAGAGTTTCTCTGTGTAGCCTTGGCTGTCCTGGAACTCTGTAGACCAGGCTGGCCTAAAACTCACAGAGATTCACCTCCCTCTGGCTCCTGAGTGCTGGGATTAAGGGCATGTGCCACCACCGCCACCTACCCAGTGGGCAATTTATTTGTTTTCTTCCATTCATCATAGTTCTTCCTACCTCCAATAGGAAGGCATCCCCAGTCTTGCTCTGAGAAGTTTTCTCCTTTCTCTCTTTGGACCCAGGTACTCCGTTGTAACAACCATGGTTCTCAGCAGAGCCCAGCCTTCCACACAAACAGGGCCTGGAGCCCCGGCTTGAGCGATGAATATGTGTCACACCAACCATCACGAAACTGCGGCTCTCATTTCACTAACTCTTTCAACCTTGCTGTATGTTTGAAAATTCACAATAGAAAGCTGTGGGGAAGGGAGGTGCTAGGAGGAGGGGGGAAGAACAGAGGAATAGAGCTATGTAGAATTATGCAATCCACGCCAAATGACAGCACAGGAAAATCAAACTATTGCTAAGGCAGCTGTTCTTAAGGCTCCAGTGGTTGTAGGTACACAAGGCACAGCAGCTTTCTCAGCTGCAGGCAGAGTTTCTGGGAGTCATACCTCTCAATGAAGAGCACCCCTTACCTGCCATGATCCAGCCTGAACAGGGCTCCTTGCCTTTTTCCAGTGAGAGCTCTCCAGATGCGATGATGGTCAGAAGCATGTTTTCCACATATGGAAAACCATTTTAAGAGACTGAAGTCAACTGTGGACAATAAAGACAAACTCAGAGGCCCCCGTGCAAGAAGGGAAATGGAATTACCATTTAGAGGTAAGGACCATGAGACCAGAGAGGGTAGGGTACTGTCATAGTAACAATTCCATTAGGCAAATGTTATGTTCAGAATTTTACTTTGCATCAGATTATCTTCACGCCCTGTATCTTGACCCATTACTCTACCAAACACTTAAAAATGTGACTCACATCTTTCTAGCCCTGAGCTTCCTCCTGAACTACCTGCGGACAGTTGTATGTGGGTCTTATAGACATCAGATTTAAAATGTGTGGCACTGCACGCTTCCTCTCCCGAGAAACCCCTCTAGCAATGAACCTGTCTCCATCACTTCTGCTCTGTCTTCTACCCCCACCCACATTTGTGTCAACATCACCCATCCCAATCTGCCCCATAGGTACCTCTGCTGACATTCTAGCACCTTCCACACTTGTACCAATGGAACACTGTGCCTCTGACATCTGCATGCCAACTCCTGCATTCCCCCAGGAATCTACTCACATCCTACATCAGGTCTTCCTGGACTGGTCTGCCTAAATTAAACCTTTCTCCTTCCTTTGTGACACGCAACTGTTTACTCATCTCCCTCTCCATAGGATCCAAGCTCTACAGAATCATTGCTTTAATTCTGTATCTGAAGCATCCCTATCATACTGTAGAAAGTTTCCTGAATGAACCGTTCAGAACTTTTCCAATACATTTCCTTTTTTCGTCTGAACTGGACTGAATTTGCTCATATTGGTAAGCGCTCTTACCTAGTTCACGTCTTTTACTAAAGTGTATCAAGTTTCTTAAATGATATTTCCATCTTCTGACCATTTATTTCCCTTTAAGTTTTTCAGCAATATAAAAAATTTCAGTTCTCCTTCGTTATTTTATTGTACCATATTGTAGTACTATGACTAGTGACCTGTTTTTTATTCAGTTCACAATATTTGAAGGTCATAAAACACCCCAAACTATAGCTCTTATCCTCAAGTAAGATACCAAATAAAGGCTCCAATTAGGAGTCAACTCTTTTGCCTCTGGATGACTTAAAATTATTGCTTGTTTTTCTCCTCTCTGCTATTCAAATTTAAAATTTCAGGATGTTCTCTAGCACCAGACCACCAGAGATGATAAAAATCGGTTTGTCTGCTGGTCTGTTTGGTACCAAAGAAAAGAACCACGGGGCTGGAGGTCCAGCACTGCGGCTCTCCATCACTAACAGTCTTAGCACTCCCTGTAAAGATGCTATCCATAAAAACAAGACTAGTTTTCACCAAGGGATAGGCTCACTTCTTGGTCAACTGGAAGGCACAGATCGTCTTCCTCTGACGCCAGAGTCCCCTATTGGAAGTCTACTTCACTGTGGAAGTTCCAGCACTTACAGAAACTTTATTTGCCCTTAGAAATATTAACTATTACAAAACTATGAATAAGCTTACAAAAAAGAGGCAATTCTGTACCATGTGTTTTTATTTCTACTAGACAATAACTGGACTTTTAAGGTCACCATAGATTCATTTATTTTCACTTCTACCTACTGACTTAACTTCTTAACTTTGTCATCTGCCTTTAAGAACAGATGTTAAGAAATTAAAAAATATTTTAAAAGGGAACATTCTAAAAACTGGAGAGCCTCACAACAACAAAAAAGGGGGGGGGCTGGAGAGATGGCTCAGTGGTTAAGAGCGCTGCCTGCTCTTCTAGAGGTCTTGAGTTCAATTCCCAGCAACCACATGATGGCTCACAACCATCTGTAGTGAGGTCTGGCGCCCTCTTCTGGCATGCAGGGGCACATGTAGGCAGAACACTGGGTACATAATAAATCTTTTTTTTTTTTAAAAAAAAAAACACCCCCTATTTTGTCACTTCCAGTTCTGGGTATGTATCCATATCCACAAAATTGAGAATCTTTGCAAGAAATACCTCCCCAATTATAAGCAGCATTGCTATCATCAGCTAGGAAGTAGAAGCAGCCCAAATGTCCACTGATGGATGAGTGAACAATGTGAGAGGTTGACATGACAGGATGGAGAGAAGCCTTAACAAGCGGGAACTCTGGCACATGCTTCAACATGGATGAACCTGGAGGACACCACGCTAAGAGAAACAGGCCAGTTTCAAGGAGACAGATTAGCGGATGGATTCACTCAGAGTAAGCCTTCATTAAAAGCAGCTAATTCATAGCAATAGAGAGTAGATGGATCAACCAGGCACTGGGGGAGGCAGCTTCCTCACTCTGAGCTGAGAAATTTCTGGCCATCTGTATGCAATAATGTCAGTATAATGTACTGAACTGTAGACAGTGGTGCATATACACACTACATTTCCACCTTTCTGTACACAGATCTTTGATAGATAATGCAGTACAGGTATCTATACTGAATGTACAGAATTTATCCCTTAAAATGGAATTTCCTTTAATACCACATACACTCAAAAGCCTTACAACCTTAGCACTTATTAAACATACAAAGTACCCAGGGAGCGATGAAAAACTGTACAGACTGCAAACAATCCGGCTGCCATCTTATTTTTATCTCTGAGGACATCTGGTTTTTATCTGTCTTCTATACCAAGTAGGAAGCAAGCACCAGGCTCTAGTTTTGTTCGCCACTGTACCTATCGCTAGGGTCCAGCAAAGTGCCTGGAAAACAGTACAGAAGTGTGGACCAGATGGATGTAATTGCTATTAAATACTTAAGAGATGTGGCAACATCCAGGTTGATTGTCACCCAACTCACGTGTAACAAGAGAGATACCATAAAGGAGGCAGAATCAACTTTCAAAAAACTAATTTTAATCAAAACAAAAATTGTTGATCATTAACAAGTTTATAAAACAGTGATTTAGTTACATAAATAAATTGATATCAGTGTATCAAATCTTAATTACTTTCAACTTCATGAGCATGTTTACATGAGTGATGAAGTACAACCTTTTTTTTTCTTTTTATCTATTATAATAAATAAAATGGAGCGCATGAGATAGTTCTTCTAAACAAAAAGACCTACAAACATACCTCTAGCATGTTCTCTATGAAGGGAACAAGAGACACAGGACAACTTTTGCACCAAAACATAAAAGTTGCTTTAAGAAGCACAAGGTTACAGAACCATCAGCTAAAGTAAAGACACTACACTGTAACCAAGGTTGGTATTTTAATAATAGAATGAACAGTTTGGTAGTTACATCTCCAGTTTGGTTATTTTAAAGCATTAAGACAAGGCAAGATAGAAGGCTGCTTTTGTTTGAGTAATTCTAGAGAAAATAAAATATATTAAAAAAACAGAGAACTGAAAAGTAGAACAGTCATACCTACACAACTTTCTGTCCTGCACAAAGTCAGAATATCTATGCAGAATAGATATATAATATATATAATGTTATCTGTGCACAAACGTTAGCTTATTAGCGCACTGCAAAGGCGTAATGGATCATGTCAATTGTTTTGGAAAACGTTTGCGTTTTGTGTCAAAAGGATATTTTAAGTTTCCTAGGCTAGGAGGCACGAACCCCAGTTCTGGCATACTGTATATTCTTAATGCTAAGGCTTGCTGCTCTGGCTGTGTATTGTCCCTCTTTATTCGAGCGCCTGTTACACGCATGTGTGCTGTAGTGGTTGTTGGTGTCTGTGTATACATATACACATGCATACAGAGGCTGTACAGATATGTATATGTATGCAATCTTCCCCATAGAGCTCAGTCCAACTGCGCAGTCCCAAGGTGGCTCTGCAGATGCCCTGCTTGAAGGTCACTGCCTGAGCCAACCCCGAAGCGAGGCCTACTTTTAGTCCTTCTGATAGGTTTTCTCTCCATTTTTTTTTTTGTTTAAAACCAAGCTACTGCAGCTTCAAGTATTTTGCATTACATAGAATATTTTTTATAAATTAGTTAATGTTATATTTTCAATATTCAGACATATACTATAATATATATACAGTACAATAAATGCTCTCATTCTTTTTTTTACTTTTTGGATAAATCCCTGAGAATGTATGTTGACAGTCGCTAAGTTTCCACATGCACAAGCATCGTGTGCCATGCTTCTGGATGGACAGCACTGCAAAGCCACGTGGGTCAGCCTTCCACTACTGCTATTTCCTTTTGTTGGTTTGTTAAATATGCTGAAAATGTGAAGATGGGTTACAAAGGAGTAAAGCTGAATCCATTCGAGGTACTTATCACAGGATGGAGGTGTTTTGTTTGGTTTTTAAAGCCATTTCAATTATTTTTTTTTTGAGGCTGTGAACGTATACAGAAAACAGGAGAGCTATGTGGACTTTTGCCACGTGACAACATATACTCAGTGTAAACCAAACCTTTTCAACCTCTCTCACACAAACCGATAAAAAAGAATTAAAAACAAAGGAAAGAGAAAGGGAAAAACTGAAAAACACACAAACTTTCACAACATGACAATTTAGTCTGCAAACGCAATAGAACTATACACATATAATACCGGTGTGGCTCTGTTCTTTAAGTTAAAAAGGGTACAAAGGCAGGCTCAAGTAAAAACAAACCGTCCCTCCCGCCCCACCCCCACCCACTCATACAAGGTCTATCAACCAAACCTCTCCCGAACCAGCATCATCAGTTTCTTTTTGCCTTTGTAGATTTGCTTCAGGTTGTCAATGAACTGTGTAAACTGAATGTGTCCGTCGTGTGCCATTAGGAAGGTCTCTCGGGCCTTGCTGAGGAACTCAATGAACTCACTATAGTGCCGAGGACTGATGTGGGTGAGCCGTGAGTGCGTTGTGTTGATATAGGCCCCGATTGTGGCATCCAAGAGCTGCCTCAAAGGGGCTTTGTCCAGTGACATGAGCTTACCAGAGTTCCTCCTTCCGTGAAGTCCCACCATGCCAGGAGTGGTCAGAGTGCATCTGCGCAAAATGTCTGACAGTACCGTTGCGCACTTGACACTCTTCACCACCAGAGGTATTATAGCTGCAAGCTCATTCTTACCAAGGGAGTGACTAAGTGCACAGGCCCACAGAACGTCATTAATGGCAGGGTGTGTGTCCTGATTGTAGCTCAGGTTGAGATGGGTCATGGCCAGGGTAGCCAGCTTGTAGGCCCTCATGGGATACCCGCGGTGCTCCATGTACCGTGCTATGGTAAAGAGCTGCGTGTAGCTCATGCCGGTGGTAGCAGCATCGAGGACAATTTGGTACGCCGTCTCAAAAGCTATGTGATCCTTTTCACAAAGGGTCAGTGCAGAGAGGGCGCAATTCTGAGGGTCCTTCATGGCGCATTGCAACGCCAGTGTCCGGGCACTGCTGGCCAGCTTTTCCTGCTGGTGGCAGTCCAGATGGAGACGGACTATGGTGCTGTTGGACATCACAGTAGTCGCAACAATACTTGTGGCCTCGGTGGGGGTAAAGAGTGTAAACCAGCTTTGCATGATGCTGTCCAGGGCATAAACACCTGCAAGGAACATAAACGAGCCTTATTACTATGGACAGGAAGGCTGGATACGGTTCTGTTTGCACTTTTAGAACTGATGCTCACATGGCTAACCATCACAGAACATGATCTAGCCCAGAAACCCTGAAGGTAATGTGCTGGGAGCAGCCTTTAAGAAGAAGGTTACATGCATTGTTATTCTGTGAAATGCCCGAAAGGAACATGAACTTCCTATAATAAAGAAGCAATCCTCTTGGTGGCTGGTATTTGCACTGCACTGCTTGCCATTTCAGACAATGGTTTTTTACTAATGAGTACTTGTTCACTGGGGCCTCTTGTCAGTTATGAACTACAGAATTTGGACAGGAAAAAAATAGGCAACCTTCACCCAAACAGGGACTTAATATATGTGGTATGATGTGTTTAAGTTAAAATAAAACCCATATAACACAAAACTTTAAGCTCTACAATCAAGAAAATATCACCCACAATCAAGAAGAAAGGGGTGGGAAGAGGTGGACCTGCAGAGGATGTAGGTGCTGGAAACGGCCTTGCCAAGTCTTTAACCATCTGGACACAGACCACACCTACTCGAAGCAGGTATCTATCCTGCCACAGAGGCAGAGGTGTGGGCAGCTCTAAAAGCCCCATTACCTTTACACTGTTTCAGCAACAGAACACTTTCACATCTAAGACTAACGTGAGATTAAATTCACGACTGCCAAAATAACAGTATGAGTGAAAGAACGGGAAGAATACTTTTACAGTATCTGCTGTCAGTATACAGACTCTCAGGGCAGTGTATTCCCAACAACAGGCATGCTTCCTTTTGTGACACAAACAGGAAGAAAGACAGTTTAAGCAGCCATGGTTTCACCAGCACCACAGCTTGTATGTGTCCTTTCAGGGACAGAACAGTTTTGTAAGTCCCACAAAGGCTCTTCAAGGGCCCTATAAATCCCAGCTGACTGACAGCCAGAGAGTCTCATGGCCAGCTACAATTTCTCATGCACTTCCAAGTTCATTCGGATCCCATGAAGTGATCAGCCTCTCCCTGCTACTCAGATGAAGAAAAGCTAAGAGCAATGAGGTGGCTTTGGGAACGGAGTAAACCGAGCTTGTCCACAGCTTCGCTTCATTCAAAGCAGAGACGGGAGCTGCCCACTGTGATCGTTTAGAAGCGGGGTATAAGTGAAGGATGGAGTCTGGAGCAGAGAAGGGACTCCCTGATGTGTGCTAGAGGGGGCAGGATCCTGGGAAAGTCACCGCAGCCACAAAGTTTCCCCTATCATGAGATGAAATCTTACCACAAGTACCCACCAAGCTTCTCCAAAAGCTACCTACCAACTTCAGTAGCACATGTCACCAGCCACCGCACCATTTCTCGCCGTCGCCAATTGAGGGTTGACAGTGTCATTCGCATTACCTATAAAAGCAGGGTAACAAAACGTTTTGAAGATAATTTTATGTCAATGGGGAAAAAATCCAATTCATCCCATGGTATAAATGGGGCAGACTCTACTCCCAGAGCCAGCAAGCATTTTTATTAGAGTGAGGATCTACATGTCTGTTTGGAGCTATCCTTGGCTTCCCCCAGATGGCCTTGCCTTGGTCTGGGAAGTAGGAAGCCCACCCAATACTTCTGGTACTAGCGAGATGTGACATCCGGAGAAAGTCATTCAATGCCTTTCTGATGCAAAAAAATGGGATTAGAAATCCAGCAGAGCCGGGTGGTGGTGGTATATGCCTTTAATACCAGTACTCGGAAGGCAATGGCAAGGGGATCTCTGTGAGTTCGAGGCCAGTCTGGTCTACAGAGCGAGTTCCAGGACAGACAGGGTTGCTACCCTGTCTCAAAACAAAACAAAACAAAAATCTGGGCCCTCCTCTTCCTAGCATTAGTATTGTAGGACTTATTTCTGAGGTTTCTTATGTTGGGGGGTGTAAAGCAGGGGTATGATGTTCGTTAGAACAGAAACTCTGGTTATTCTTTCTGGTTATTCCTTCGATATCTGATCATGACAGTAACTCATATCTATGGAAAGAAAACATTTTTGGCATTGCTGCTGATTATTTACCCCTCCTACATTCTATTACGGATTTCCAAGACCAACTTATGTAGTTCTTCATGTTTACAAAAGTATCTAGTCTCCTTAACACCCTAACACCTTAGAAAGGGCTCTGCGGGATTCTTCTTAGGTTCTAGAAAGAACGGAGCAAGAGGTGAGTAGTCACTAATCTGCCATTTACCCAGAATTCCAAACACAAAGAGAAACCACATAGTGTTTCTTTCTGCATCACTCTGAAAGATAAGGTATTTTGTAGTAAAAGTAAGCCAAATAACAAGAATGTGTGTTTCAGAAAGTAAACTCTAAACCACATTTAAAAGCCACCTCTGCATCTTCGCCTGTACAGTACCTCGTGTTACAGGGCACTGGCATTTTTCCACTGCACTAAACATTGCTAGTACACCAGTGAAATGAAAAATCGGTAACTTAGAAAACAAATCAATAATCTAATCAGGGCCTTCTAATTCCCATGTGTTAGGTAGGATGTAACTACTTTTTAATGAGCGATAACAAAAGTCACCATGGGTCTCTGAAGAAAGTAGATGCAGCAGGCTTTGGTTCCTGGTTTGGACAGTAACCTTTGCAGGAACTAGGGAGCAAGTGTCACCTGTGCAAAGGGCTCCACGTGTCCCTGAGGTTGCCTTCTGTTCTGCCCACTCTGAAACTGGAAACAAGCTGACTACCCCACGTTTACCCAGTTTTCTCAGTGTTATAAAAAGGACACAAAACTGTCCAATGCAAACATCAATCAAAAACTTATACCGCCTCTAAAAAGCCAGCCCTTACAACTGAATCTTTATGGCACATGCTGGCTTTACTCAACTCTCTGGTCAGCAGTATTTCTCCATTCATTCACAAGAGCAACAGGAATGCCAAAGCTGTAATTCAGAAAAAAAAATGTTTTTAAAGTCTAGGAACACAAATAAGGATTCCAGCTGTGCAGCTGCTGTAGCCCAGACTAAAACTGGCTGAGCTGGAAGCGACCAGAGCTCTGGAAGACAGTGTTGTTCTAAAAGTCCATCACGCTTGGGCTCTAAAGAGTCACTACAAAATGAAAACGAACTCAACCCTACGAGGCTGTTAGCAGCAGTGTTTGGTGGCCCAAGAAGGCCCAGTACCTGCAGGCCCAGCTCCAGAGATACTTTCAAAAGAGTGATGTCTGGCAAACTGTCCATGAGAGTTGCTATTTTAAATGCATCCTGGGCAAGCTTAAAGATGTGTGATGAGGAGTGAATGTTTTTCTGGATGGATTCTAATACTGTTTCCAGCCTCCGAACATCGCCTGCAACAAACAAGGAAAAGGCAAATCAAACTGAGTCAAACGTAGGTGAGGCAACGTGAATAAAGCAAAGCCACAGAGAGGACAAAAGGACACAGAACAAAAAGCACACGCTCATTTACCTGGGTGCACGCAGCTGGTACAGATGTTATAACTAAGTCACTGCATAATCACTGCAAAGACTATGAACAATCGCAGCCTCACATAACTATCAGCCGAGACACACCCTCAGTGACTAAAAGCATGCATAAACCAGAACCAAACAACATGGGGGTGGAGGTGGGGGGACACGGACCAACAAACAGCTCTCCTAGCTTCTGCTTATGTTCTGTAGTTAGTACTTTAAAGACAACAAAACTAACCAAATCTTTTATTCTATTTCTAAATCTCAATGACTTAATGGTTTTTACTGGGGGATGGTGTTGCATGGTAGGTACCATGACATAGGTACATAACATAAAGTCAGGCTCAAAGAAGTAGCACCCATTTGCCTCAGGAGTAAAGTATGAAGTTATTATCTCTAAAAAGATTCTTTGAAACTTATCTGCTAGTAACCACCGTGCAGAATTTAACTAAAACAAACAAACAAACAAACAAACAAAAAAAACAACAATTTCTGGGGAAAAAAGACAGTGTAAACCAATAAAACAATGAGGTTTGCAGACATTACTACTACCTTTGGCTGCAGTTAGCATGGTGGATGCCAGCTCACATTGTTGGGATTCAATGTGACTTAAAGTGAACCAACGAGGGTATCGGTTGGGGACAACTGAGGCGATGTGGTGGGGGCGGGTGAGGTCTCCTGTTGGAGCAGTAGATTCCAATACTAATAACCTGCAACGAGAAGGAAGGCAGGGTCGTTCAGTCGTTAATCATCCACCCCGGCCACACGACTAGCCAGAAGAAGCCGGGCTCATGGGTAGACACACTTATGGAGATGGATGCTGGCTGGGCTCATTTCTGGGAGCTGTGCCGCTCACTGCTTAAGCCTGGTGATTTCCTTTCATATCGTAGTAGCACTGAGAAAACTGTAGGACATTCAGGGAAATTCAGACACACAAGAATTATGAAACATGGGACTTGATCTTCAAGTACTAGTTCTGAATCTTATCACTCATTAAAAAAAAAAAAGCCACGCCTTTAGTCCCAGCACTCAGAGAGGCAGAGGCAGGCAGATCTCTGAGAGTTCAAGGCCAGCCTGGTCTACACAGAGTGAGTTCCAGGACAGCTAGAGATACACTTGAGAAACCCTTTCTCTTTTACTCTTTTTTTGTTGAAAAAAAAAAAAGAATAAAATGGATAGTTATGATTTACAAGAGAGAGGACTAGATAAAAATCTTAACTTGCTAAAACATAAACATAGGATAACAAAATGGTCTCCTTTCTATACATTTGCCATTTCTAACATAATTAGCTCCTATGACTTTGGGCATCTGGAGTTAGACCATGTTCTAACAGCCAGAGGCTGAACAGAACTGAGCATGAATTTATGATTTCTGGCTTCCATCTATGTTGACAATAAACAATTCTTGAAAACAAATCACACTAGTGATTTCTCCTCTAACTGGAATAATGCCATAAGAATCATTAACACATTGGCTTTGTCATCCATCTAGGATTAGAGACTGTGGAACAGGAGCTAGAGACCCCAAGGGCGAGGGTCTGAGAACACTGCTAGCCGCAGGTCTCCTGTTTTTACTGAGGGTCAAAGAACATTACACACTATGACAAGGCAGAGGATGAAGAAGGAAGAATTCTGGTAGAGTTGCTATGCTGCTCTTTACAGAATTCAAGATTGCCAGCCTCCCTAGCTAGACTCTTGCCAGACCTGTTCTAGAGGAGAGCAGTCAACAGCCCTGTGATGAGACAGTGAGGACAGAAGCTGCCCTTCCTTGGCCTTGCTCTTCAGGACTAAGAGGAAAGCATGCACGCTCCATCTCCCTCTTCCTTCCCTGATCCCTGGCTACCCTGAAATACTCAGACACTCTAGTTCCCGATGTTCTATCCAAAGATGGTCCCTGGGCAAGGTGCCAGGAGCAAGGAGGAGAGAGTGGAGGAGAAGGCAGTCCCTGTGCCCTGCTAGTGCCCTCTTGCTAGTGCTCCCGGCATCCATCAGGACAGGAGATTCTGTTACATAAGTCAAAACCACAGGAACATGATGCTGCCTCGCCCTTTTCTTTACAGTGGTAGTGGCAACAGTACCTCGTGGTATAACACTGTCTTCCCCTTCAAACAAGAGTAGAATTCTTAGGATTAGAATAAGTATATAGGTGAATCTGTCCCCCAGAAGACTTCTATTCCAATTTCTAAAAGTGGGAGTTTAACTTATGAAAGTGTGCACTAAAACATAAACCAAGTAGAATTAAACAATTTTATGTGGGAACTGCTACCCATGTTAGCTACTGGCTTACTTTTTGACAATTTAGAGATCAACAGAGTATTAGAAGTTTCCTCTAATAAATTACTGATTTCTCCAGTGGTCTAGAAATGCATGTGATATTACATGTCACCCCTGAAACACTGCCACACAGGTAGACGCACACACACGCGTGCATGCATGTGCACACTCTCGGCATATCCTAAGCCTGCACAAATATAATGGCACATTGATTAGCATATGGTACTTACACAAGTATAAGACAGATGGACGCTAGAGCAACTTTAAAGATACTGGTAATTCAAAGATTCATGTGTCAATCTTATATCGATTATAGACAAGGATGAAAAGTTATTTCTTATGGGATCAAACCTACTCAAGCTTTTAGATCTATACAGGACTTGTCTTTAGTCTATTATTATAATATATAACCTGAACTTTCCATTAAAAACGTGAGTGATTTATTCATTTACAAAAGCAAAAGGGAAAGGCTAAAGCTTTAAGAACAGCAGATCTCCCTTTGTAAGCTTACACAAGATTTAAAAATGGGCTCTTGAGCACATCAAAAAGCATCCACGTTGAGCAAATTCTTGGTAAAAATAATTGTTTGGTGAATTAATTTTTCAAAAGGAAATGAAAATAAGCAAGTGAGTAGGCAGAGACCATTTTCATTGCCATGACCAAAAATACTGAGGAGATGGAGGCAGTGGAGTTGGTGAACAGATCCTGAGAGATGCCTAACAAGGACCCCTGTAACACCAGACACAGCCCAGCTGGGCTCCAGTGTGCAGATGTGTCCTAGACACAGCCCAGCTGGGCTCCAGTGTGCTCAGATGTGTCCTGGACACAGCCCAGCTGGCCTCCAGTGTGCTCAGATGTGTCCTGGACACAGCCCAGCTGGGCTCCAGTGTGCTCAGATGTGTCCTGGACACAGCCCAGCTGGGCTCCAGTGTGCTCAGATGTGTCCTGGACACAGCCCAGCTGGGCTCCAGTGTGCTCAGATGTGTCCTGGACACAGCCCAGCTGGTCTCCAGTGTGCTCAGATGTGTCCTGGACACAGCCCAGCTGGGCTCCAGTGTGCAGATGTGTCCTAGACAGAGCCCAGCTGGGCTCCAGTGTGCTCAGATGAGTCCTGGTAATGCAGGGGCCTTCCTGAACTAGTGTTGCAATGCGGAGTCACAAGTTTCCCTCGATTACCATACTTACTTTAGAAGATTTGTTATTTATCATATTTTAAAAAACCAAATTCTTTAAAAAAAAAAGAAAAAACAATTCATCATTCAGGAAGAGTTAAACTGGTATCCTGTGATTAAATTGTTCTGAAGTTGTACTTTATTCCCAAATTCTACCATTAAGAGAAAAGGCTATGGTGGCCGTAGTCTACCAGCAGCTAAGAAAATGAGTTGCGCCTCCCCACCCTGGCCCCACCTTTACATTACAGCAAAATCACAACACAACGCACAGCTTGCCTCACAATTCAGGAAGCAAATAAAGGGTATCTTTAGCTTCTCTGTTGCCTCTAAGACATATGACTGAGTGTGAGGTCAGCTGGCAGAGGGTCTCTCCCACTGGGGAAGCGGAATGCCTCTGCTGGGCTGGGCTGTGGGTACATACCGCATCGCTCTCAGTGCAATTTTGTATGCCAGTTCAGCATCATGAGGTAGGAGACAGGTGAAGAGATACTTGGCAAATGTGTGCATTGGAACACTCTCCCGGTGGATTATTTCACCCAAACCACTGTATGGGCCAGCTGTGGAAGAGAACATATACAGTTTACATTCCAAAAGAACAAACAAACACTTCTTATTAATTGCATTTTAAAAACTTCATGAAAATTTATAGCTACTTTGAACAGTATTTCAAATACCTTATGCAAATAAATGTACAGCTAATTGAGCTAAATACTTGAACTAAGTAACAGTAGAAAGAAAAGCAGTTCTTAGTTTAAGGCTCTTGAGGGCACAGTACCCAATATAGGCTTCACGTCATGAACAGTTCCCCAAGTGTCCTGATGCTAAAATAGGAACCAGGGAACTGACAAAGCAGAGCCCACACACAGCACAGGGGTATCTGATTAAGGGGCCCTCTGAAACACAAAGTCTTGCAAACTTGAGAAAGTTCTTTCTCAGTACATGTTAACTGGGTATCTGGATACAGCTCAGCTAAGGAACCTGCATCTTGACCCACACGGTTTTAGGGCCACAAGACATGCTAGGTGCAGAAAAGAGCTCAGTCTCACATGTGGGAGAACGTGGGCCCTCGGCACAAAGTCAGTCACTACTGCTTCTAATAAGCAGAAGTATTAAGTCCATAAAGTGGATAGGAAGAAGTTAGCCACTTGGGATTCACCATAAGCAAAGGAAAAACATTAAAATAATGGAAATGTACTTTTCTGGCTTCAGCAGGCCAATTTTGAAAGCGAAATCACATTTAAGCTGTCAAAACTCATTTTTTAGTAAATTCTGACAGGTGCGGTGGCAGCACTGGGCCCCCGTGTGCTCCCCAAATGCTTCTCTCGGAGGGAAGTACTGACCACAGTGGTTAGTTCTAACACTCAACACTTAGGTGTTCTGAGGTTTAGTTACTGTAAAGTGTTTAATAAATTAAGTTTCCACGTCACCTCTGGGTAACATTTGTTTCAGGATTTCAAGAATTATGAGCCATGACACTGTGGCTCAGAGGACACAATACGTTTGTTTTCTATGAGGAACAGATTGAAAGAATTCAGAATGCAAGAAATGCAGTTCAGAAAAAATGGTGACGCAAGTTTACTGGACTCAGTTTCAGGTAGGAGCGAGACACATTCTAGAGCATTCTAGAGTGATCTAGAAGTCATTTTGTAATTCAATTCTCAGATTAGTATTTTTTAAGTTATTCACATTTTGAAAATCATAGACCACTCATATTAACCTTAACAAACTATAATCCATTTCTAATTTTGCCAAATCTACTAATCTTTGTAAGACATTTAAAAATGTTTAGCCACACACTACTTGTGAAAAGTAGGTAGTATTTTGTGTACCCTTAGTTCACAAAGCAACGTTACATTATTGAAGTTACTGTGATGAACTAAGTTTAGTGTACGAATCTCCAAGCTCATATATAAAACTCATGCCTCAATGTGAACATATTTTGAGATGCAGACTCTATGAACATTTAAACGAGGTCCTAGAAGCAGGACACTGAAATAATAGGGTTAGTGCCTTTTTGCCCAGCTATGAACTCTGTGAGCCACAGTAATTACTGGCTCGGCAAAATACGCCCACTCACTGCTACAACAGTGGTACAAGTGTCATGGGACTACACAACCACTTTCTGATATTTAAGGCCTGCTCCAAAAGTCAAAACCCAAACATGGGTTGAGAACCTGTGCCTAGACCTCAGAGGAGGTCCTCATAGGCCTCGGGGAGGTCCTCATTGCCCTGGAGAGAGTCTACAATTACTCTGCTAAAGGGGCCTGTTATTAATTGACTCCTAAGGGCTTACCATTACAACCACATATTTGTGTATTTTTCGGTCCCTATCACAGAAACTTCCTTTTGACGTAGCTGGCAACTGATAGAGATTCACAACTGATCAAAATGTAGAGACTAATGGACTGAAATGACCAGCCCTAACGTGGGACATATATGACACAGTCCTTCCTCCCTAGGATTAGGGACCACTGTGGGTGGGAGAGGGGACAGAAAGACTGAGAGCCAGAGGCAGTGACAACTACAAAGAAATTGCTTTCTGGACATAGCAGAGCAGTTGTCCCTAAGAACTTAAGAGCAGCTGTGCCAGCATGACAAGAACTCAGTAGATTCTAGTCAGATATAGTACCAGCACAGACGGGAAGAGCAGCATGAAGTCCCACCTCTGGCTAAGAAGCCATTAACAACTGTAGCTGCTGGGAGAGTGTCAGTTTCTCTCAGGTTACAGCTCCTGTGCAAGGCCACGCATCTGAGAGTACATGTGAGCAGCACAAACTAGACTTGCTGTCTTTAAAAAGAGCACACAAAATGGGTAAGGAAGGGGGGCAGGGACCTAGGAAAGGCTGGAAGAGGAGAGTAAAGAGGATTCAAAATTCCCAAAGGACTAATTTTTGTAAGAAGACGGGGAAAAGGTCAAATAGCTCGGTCTGTTTCTGTCAAGTGAGGAAAGACAGAGGTCTTCACGCCAGACACACAGCCCTCTTGAGAAGCAGAACTAGCCAACACCTTGGTCTTGGTTCCAGTCTCTACGAGTTTCCAGAGCACTGTTAGAAATAAAGACCGGCTGCCTACATTACCCATCTGTCACATGCTGCACAGCACTCGGTGACCGAACCCCCGAGGTCCACTTCACTTCAGGACAAACGACAGCAATCTACAGGGCAGACTACCCATACCCGTCACTCTTCCACCACTGCCTTTCAGGGGTTCCCTTTAAGCCACTAAGTTACCTTTTGATTCTTCAGAGAAAGCCAGAATGCATACTTGACAAGTGAACCACTAGGTTAGGTATTACAGAGTTACTTTTAGATAAATAATGGCTATGCTCCCTGAATTTAAGTGTACTAAAATAACAAAACCCTGACATCTGGCATGAAGTTTCCCCAAAGGCACTTCTCTAATGTGTGACTAAGCCCCAGCTCCACAGCCAGGAGAGAGTCACAGTCCAACAACACTGCCCTCTTCCCAGGCATTCAATCTGCTAAGAAATTCCTGATTCTCATAAAGACTGTAAATGCAAGGGGGACGCCATGAGCTCATGGAGTCAACTCACTAATGGGGCTGGTTATCTTTGTTATATACAGAAATAATCCACAGCCTCCTTGTGAATGCCCCAGTCCTGTTCCTGATAACCCTTGGACCCTAGAAGGCCAAGAAAGGGGAAGAGGCAGAGGATCCAATCAGAGCCCACTCCCCCGCATTCCCACCCCATAGAGAGAGTTATTATTTAAAAAGTAGTTAAATGGTCTGGATTAGTCTTGACAACAGGCAGGATATGCCTTCAACTTTAGATATAAACAAAGAAACAATGGTCAACAATGACAAACTACAGGAGAGTACT
This sequence comes from Dicrostonyx torquatus, assembly GCA_028555095.1. Classification (NCBI taxonomy): domain Eukaryota; kingdom Metazoa; phylum Chordata; class Mammalia; order Rodentia; family Cricetidae; genus Dicrostonyx; species Dicrostonyx torquatus. Next base: position 4,047,096 of record JAQHUG010000177.1, read on the forward strand.
TCAAAATTTAAAATCAGAACTCCCCACCCCCTATGAAGAATTCTAATAAGGTTTGGTTTAAGAATATTTTTCCTTTTAAAATATATAAATATATATTTTAAAAAATATTTTCTTTCAAATAAATCTGTATCTTTGAACAAATGCAGAGGTTTTAAAATAGCATTTTTTTTAAAGTATGCAGCTGTCCATGACATAGAATGTCAGCATACTTTACCAGGCTGTCACAGACAAATCCCAGCATCACAGCACACTCAAAGAGAAGCAGTTTCTACCAACAAGCCAGCTAAATTTGCACGCACTAAGTTATACTAATTACACTTAGCTTTCTGAGAAACATTATTTCAACAACAGTGTCAGCCAAAACAAAAGTTTAGGACCTTTAAATTACCTAGACCTGATAAAATCAAGAAAACTGCCTTTACTTCAGATAGTCTATGAAGGCTTTTTCTTGGTGAACCGACACCTAATGAATCCTGGGACATTATTAAAGAGCAGTAGAAAAACCACTCCTGTAGTCTCCAGCTCTTTGTTGGCAGGTGCGCATGACACCAAGAGCCAGATGTTGTCTACAGGAATGCCACTCAGCTTCCACTTTATTATTTACTTAATCAAGCAAACAGGAACATGGGTACCAATAATATCTTACTAGATACCAACACTGCATTATCTCAGGAAACACAGACCATGAATAAAGCAGCCCTTTACCAAGCAAGTGACATTAAATGGGCTGATTTATACGACAACCTAAGTCAAATGAAAAAAACCTAAACGTCTGTATCTTACGTTGGTTGACAGGTTTCTTAGTTGAGCAAGTCTCAGATGCTGTGTGATTGTATTCAACAGGACACCCATAAAACTCAATGCATCTACACAGTGTTCTTAGCAGAACAAAGATTTTTAGTACACTGACTAGTCCCCTTTATCAAAGCTACCTTCTAACAGGAAGACTGCTTGCTTGCGAAAAATTTTCACCAGTGTGTCATCCAATTCAATTTCCTGAAGCT
>JAQHUG010000177.1:4095120-4153236 GCA_028555095.1 Dicrostonyx torquatus
ACTATTATTGCATAAACATGCATTTCAATTTATTTACAGGTTTTAATTTGAAACTCAGTGTCTTAGCATTTCTATTGTTGGAATAAAACATCATGACCACAAACAACTTGAAGAGGAAAGGGTTAATTTCATCTTACCAACTATCAGATCACAGTTCATCACTGAGGGAAGTCAAGGCAGGAACTCATGGCAGGAGTCTGGAGGCAGGAACTGAAGCAGAGACCAGGGAGGAACAAACACTTGCCTACTGGCTTACTCCTCATGGCTTGCTCAGTTTTCCTTCTACACAATTATGACCCCCTGCCCAGGGATGGCATTGCCCAAGGTGGGCAGGACCTTTCCACACATCAATCATCAATCAAGGAAATGCCCCACAGGGTGGCCTATAGGCCAATCTTACAGAGACTTTTTCTCAGTTGAAGTTCTCTCTTGTTAGATGACCCCAGCTTCTATCAAGTTAGGAAAACAAACAAACAAAACGACTACTGGAACACAAAGTTAGTGCCAATAGTTATTAACCCCATAAACAAAGCCTTAAGGAATTTCTCATGAGACACAAAGGCTCATTATAATTCCCTGAAGAAACACTTCAACTGAACTTTGTACGACAGTATTTACAACTGGATTTTTTTCAAAACGTATATTCATTTATGTGTCTGTATCCATGTGAGTGTAGCCCTTGTGTGTCACCAGGGACTCACAGGGCCAGAGAGAGCATCCAATCACCTGGAGCTGGAGTTGCAGGTGCTTGTGCAACACCAGACGTGGACGCCCCCGGAACGCACTGGAAGAGCAGCTATCTCTCCAGCCCTAGCACTTGGATCTTAATGCAGCAGACCGACAGTTAATATACTCAGTAGAGAAACAGGAAAGGGGCAGATTTCTCACATGAACAGAATCAAAATCTTAGCAAAGATGAAGTTTTCTGCAAAGAAAACTTCAATTCTTCACTAATAGTAAAAAAGTGTTTCAATCTTGAAAGATTCTTCTCATCTTTGAGTAGGGGGAAGTGTTAAGTTTCAAAGGGGACAGAGACCCATGATGTCACAGGATGACAGCTGCTTTAGAATACACCAGAAAGTTCCGACGTTTGGCCTTTTTGCACATCTTGGTCTATGTGCCCAGCTAGCTGAAAAATGGTTATGAACTCAAGGCATTAAAAATTTTCTATGTTAGAACAAACTGGCAGACATGAAATAAACACACAGGCCTGAAACCATTCCTTCCATGGCATATTCTTTTCAGAAATAAAATGTGCCCCTGCATGAAACACTAGAGTAGCATATTCTTCGTTAGAGAATTTAACAGAAGCAGTGGTGTAGGACTTACCCAAATACATCTTTCATCCCTTTTCTACAAAAAAAGAACCCAGGGGAAATTAAAGGCAGGAAGCAAGGCAATGCAATGTTATGGCTGATAGGGTGGCCAGGGTGGGGAGGGTTTTTCCCCACCTTCTGAAAAGCTAGGTATAAGAACGCAGAGGTGTTAGCATGTAACGCTCTCATGGCGGCGTATGAAAAGCTAGTTCTAAGAACGCAGAGGTGTTAGCATGTAACGCTCTCATGGCGGCGTATGAAAAGCTAGGCCTAAGGACGCAGAGGTGTTAGCATGTAACGCTCTCATGGCGGCGTATGTTTGTTATCCAGCACACTAGTCTGGCTCAGTGTGTCATAACCAGGATTGATGTATAACTGGTAAAGGAGATGAGGCAATCCTTCCCCCACCCCAATCTAACAGTAAGCCTTTCCTAACTGGAAACTATTGCACACAATCCAATAACCTGCACTGAGATGATCAGTGTGTAAACAAACGTTTCACTCAAATCATGCAGAATCTCCAGACCAGCAGTACAGACAGTACAGGGCCCAAGACAGAGACAATAAATGCAATTTAAAAACCAACCTATCTAAAATATCATATTCCTTCTTTAACTACATAATTTTCTCAAAGGGAAATCCTAAATTAAAGACATTGCATCCTGTGAGCTGGCTAATTAAATCCTCTAGCCCTAATTTCTAATACTAAGCTTAAACAGCTTATAGAAAGACAACGGGAGATTTTGCTGGTAATTGCTGATGAAGGAGTTCCATCTTTTTGAAAAATTATTTTTTAAAGGAAAAGCTTTATTTTAGGTCCAACTTTAGAATGGCTGTTTGAAACAGAGTCACTCAACTTGTACACTTCATTAATATTTGAGAAAGATAATGGCAAATTTATGCAACGGCCAGACTGTGAAGCACAGCACACCATATAAACAACATAAAAGTTTACGGAGCATGCCCTGGACAGCCCTAACCGAGAGCTCCCAGCAGCATTCTGTGCATTATTGGTTTTGTTTCCTCATTAATGTGAATTCTTACACCATTTCATACAAAGATCCTGTTAATCAAAATACCTAGGTGTTAGCCATGAGTGGCATTAGTTAAAACTCTTCCTAAGAGAAGAAACCTACCAGCTTGGTTCTTTGTAACCAGCACGGAGATGGAAGTTTAAGCAGAGAAGTGCAGGGACAGAACGTAACTAAGACACTGCATCAGCCAGTGTTAGCTTAAAGCCTGAAGCAGACACTTTCTCAGGGGTGTATCTGAGGGGGAGCAATCACTGCTCAGTCAGAGAAGCTGGGCAGCCAAGAGAGGGCTCAAACAAACAAATGGGAGTCAGAAATTCTCTTCAAGGTGCTTAGCAATGTAAATGAAATTTTTTCTCTGATGCCTACCTTTTCTAATACAAGTAAAACAGTTCTGGTCTTTGCCCTTCTAAAGAGGGGCAGCCAAGCAGCCCTTCCTCTCCAGGTCCCAGCACCACCTGCAGAGACCTCACAGCCCCTAACCCTTTCTTACTCCCTCTAGCACCTCTCTCCTGGGTCTCTGACCGGTCAAGTGCAGATGAAGTTTATTAGTGCCTTTGTTGTCCCAGCCACAACTCTTGGTACAACCTCACACCTGTCTTGCCTCCCAGGGCCCAGAGGCTAACAGAGACCACAGAAAACCCGAATCTGTTCATTTCCTGTTTTGTTTGCAGCCCCTGGAATGCTTGACTGTTTCCTTCATCAGCAGGGGCAGAGGGGAAACACCTGAGACAGTTGTTTACCAAACCAAGGGGAAAGGGAGAGTGTGGTCTCAAAATCAGAGAGGATGCTAGCCAAATCCTGTTTCCCAAAATCTGAAGTTCTGGCCTAACTTCAACCTGAGCATGAGCCCCCATGGTTGGAGCCTAACCCCAGGCTCCAGGCCTATTCATCAGTTTCATCATCAGGATAAAATGCAAGCATAAGATCCCTTTTCAGATGGGATCTCTGAAGAGAAAGTGAGATGCCTTTGGTGAGGCAGTGGTAGATCATATTTTGGAAGGATGGGAAGAAACAAGGAATTTCTGGGATTCAAATGACAAGTCTTCACAAATGCAACCTTTCTGTACCAGCAGAAATAATCCTAAAACATGAGGAGATTAACAGATACAGATCCTTTATATGTAGACACGACTAAGATTTAGGACTCTTGTAAACCGTGTTGTCCATTTCTACCTAAGAGCCCAAGAATCCACAGCTCTTAGAACAGCCTAGGGCCTGGACAAAATAACAACTAAAGAAACTTACTAGGGTCTTCCAAGCAATGCCTGTCTCACATCATTTAAGTTACCAAAAAAGAAACACTCCAGCCCATGATACTTCAAATGAACGGAGAACTATTTTAAGATGGTCCCTCTCTTTTACTTGGAATTAAATAGGCAGCTCAGACACAGCAGGGGTCTGCAATGTTCATGGCACAGAGGACCTTCTCAGAGAAGGTACGGGTTAGAAGAGTCTGTAAGATGAAAGAACCCCAGAATATTCTTGGCATGTGAAATACACAGGCTGGTGGTCCTCAGCTGGAATGCATGTGGATCATGTGGAGAACCAATGACAACAAACATGACCAGGCCCACATATGATGAGTCTCTGACCCACACCCAGTGATGCTCATTGCTGCCAGGCTGGGAACCAGAACCACTGACCTGGAGGAGTCTAATTACAGCCCAAACAAGGCTCTTCTCTTCAAATACTGGCGTAAACACAGCAAGTGGGACAAGAGAAGAATACACAATTCCTTATAGAAGAATTTCAAGGGGCCTTCGTATGTGGCCCCGTGGTAAAGCACATGGGCTAGCACATACAAGTTCACCTGGAGAACTCTTAGCACCAAAAAGGCACCAAATATACATTTGTAACGTATTATGTAATCAAATTTTCCCACTTCATCAGGTGTGGGAGAGCAAGAAGGGAGGGAGGAAGAAATAATATTTTCTAGCAATACACATTATCAGTATGATCATTAATACTTATTGCCACACTACCATAAATAAGACTTTCATTAAATACAAATCAAAATATAAAAATAGGCCTTTATTAATCAGAGTCTTTACTTTTACAAAGAGACTGCTGTACAATGCCCATGGGATGCCCCATAATTGAAGGGGTTTATATACTAGAACAATTCAATTAATGAAAATACCAGCAACTCCTGGTAACACATTTTGCCTAAGGCAAAGGCTCTACCACATGAAAAAGGCAAACAGGAGGCTGTGCAACAGCGGGTCAGGGCTGCATTTCAGAAGAAGCAGAGCCTCTAGGCATGACCAGCATTCCCGAGAGTCCTGGCACCTTACCTCAAGGACCTTAGGAAAGTCACCTGGCCTTGCATCTTTCATAGCAAAGCAAGCTAAGAGCAGCAGGAGCTTCCTATAAGGACGAAATGAGAGCTGACGTGTATGTAAGGCATGCAGTCCTCCTGCGGAATGCTAGCTACCACCACTGCTGTCATGCAATGCCACATGCTCGGGAAGCTTGGCATTTTCAACATGTGCACAAAAATCCCAGCCTTTGCCACTGTGCACACTTGCTGCTAGAAATGCCATGCTCCCAAGAACATACACAATTCTACTAGACAAGCAGATAAGGACTGTCTATAATGGCGACTCACAGCCTAGCAAACTCCTAACTCCATTAACAACATCCCATTTTTCCTTTCTCCATTTTTATAGCACATTCTTACAATGTGATTTGTTTCAAACAAGGAGAAAAGGAGACTTATGATTTGATTTTGACTCCAAATAACTTTCAACTTCAGTAAGTATTATGTTACTTTCAAGATAATTCTAGTAAAATATAAGATGCCCTTTTATCCCTAACCTTGGGGCTTTTCATGAGGAATGTATTTTTACAGTTCAAATTTGTCCTGTAATTGAGTCAAAGACTAATAAAAATTGGATGCTACAGTTAAAAAATTCATAGTTGTCAAACAATGACCACAGCACTGTATCATGATAACTTGTGTCCTGACAAACCAGAATGCCTCTTTTCCCTGAAGATACAAAGAACACTACCTAAGTTAGTGTCTGTCCCTGACTGCAAAGATCCAGCCGAGAAGAAAACCAGCTTGGCTCTATGTGAACATCTGCAGGACCAGCAAGGTGAACACAGTTATGCCTGTTTTAAACTAAGCACAGTGATAAAAGAGAAGCCGAAACAATCGTCAATAATACAAAGGCATTCCCACCCACGGTATAGCCTGTTTTAGTTGATATGGGAGAACTTCTGCATATTTATAAGGAAAAATTTTTGCTTTAACTATAATTATAAAAATGTTCAAGATATTTCTGAATGAAGAATTTCACATATAAATGATTTCTAAACATGTTCTGGAAGCCTGGTAATGACATCATACACTTCATGAAGTTTGCCAACTTTCCCAATGGCTCTTCTCAATGACTGAGGCTTACCTTATGGCTTAGCAATGGTTCAGAGAAGGTGGATTATATGGACCATAGGCAAAGGGGCAAAAAAAAAAAAGATGAAGACCATGATTTCTACTCTTATCTAATTTGAGCCCCAGGAGCTATGCATTTCTTGTTCCCTGCTCCTCTCACAAGGAGAAACACATATAAAGATGATCTCTATTCATTACAGAGGTAAGCCGCAGAAATGGCAGTATACCCACAACAGGAAGCACACAGTCAAATGGCACAAAACCTTTGATTGGCTCTGGCTACTAATGGTCATCTTAAATGACAACTTTTCCCCAAAGAAGGGGACAAAGGATAATATAAGAGCAGTGGTCACATGTTTCACTGCAATGTTTAAGCTTTCAAAGAAAATATAAAATCAAGTACATATTGGGCTTTTACACAAATAATTTTTTTCGAATTTTTTTAAATAGTCGAGATTAAAGTTTTGTTTTGCTTTTCCCCAAGGTAGGTGACAAAAAAAAAAAAAAAACAGGGCAGAAGTACACGTTTACATAAAATACCTAAAATAATACAGCATTCTTTTAATATCCCATTAAAGAGGGAATGAACCCATGGTTGCCTGACTACCTGCATACCTAAGAAGTTGCATTTTTTTTCTCTGAACTCCCATTACAGCATCATGAACATGCGTGGCCATACTGCTTCACAGCCACGCCCATGCCCCGCCATTTGGCGACAGGCAGTGTTCAGGTCTCCAAGAGATGCCTTTGTGGACAGCAGAAAGGTTCCCATGCTAATAAGCAACTGAATCCCTGGACAATATGACGGCTAAGAAATTAGACTGCAGCTAAGTTCAGAAATACCATTTTAGTACAGACCTCTGTTTCCCGTGCTGAGTTCTGCGAATTAGGAGGAAGAAGGCAAACTCTTTTTTATGGCTCAAATATTACTTTACAGGAGGTTTTTAAAAAGTCTAAGATGTTGCATTAGAGTTTATTCTACATAATGAGACTCACGGTCCTGACCATGGTCAGCTAAAGTTAAGATTCAGGTGGCACTTAAAGTAGCTGAAACAGCTGGCATGGTAGTAAATGCCTACAGCCCCAGGCCTGAGAGGTGCAGGCAGAAGGCTCAAATGCTGAAGGTCATTTTCCACTACCGTGTGAAGCCAGCCCCAGCAGCATGAGACCCTATCTCAAAAGCAATCAAACGAAGTATCAAAAATAGCCCTGGCCATACCATATACAGGCAGTGTTTGCAAGGGAGTTAGCTATTATATTTATGCACGTATCTGTTTGGGGATGTGGATGTCATGTCCAGAGGCCAGAAGAGGACAGTGGATCTCCTGAAAGTAGAAAGTAGAGATGCAGAAGGCTGTGAGCCACCTGATCTGAGACTCAAAGTCAGGTCCCCTGAAAGAGCACCATGTACCCTTAATCGCCGAACCTCCTGTCCAACTCCAAAATTTCAATTTAATAGCAGGTTAAAACCAGTAAGTCAGACGGCTCCATTGCAGAGGACTAAAAAGAAAAAAAATCTAGAAAAAATAAAGCCTTATCCAGGAAGCATGTTGTGATGGAATAGTTACCAATTATTAATAGAAAAGATTTCTTACTCTGACTGTTTCAAAATGTCAAAAATGTCAACACTTCTGCACACTACTTTATATGACAATTTGCTTTTATTTCCTGTGAAAACCAAGTGTTTGTTATGTAAATGAATATATTCTATTTTAGCATCGAAGAGTATATTGGTGGAATATTGCTGATAGTTCAAAAAAATTCAGTCATTGGGCCAAGGTCTAAGTACAACTCTAGACCTCTGACTCGTCTCTAGAGACCTAGTAAACAGCACTGAACAGGAATCTCTTTACTGCCTAAGTCTTTGGATTCCTTAACATTGCGGAGTGCTTTCTGAATCTCTAAGGGAGTAAGGCCATGTGACAGATAATTCAGCTCAAACCTACCTGATCTTGGAAATGCCTTCTTCCTCCGAACACACAGAACTCAGCACGGGAAACAGAGGTCTGTACTAAAAAGGTATTTCTGAACTTAGCTGCAGTCTAATTTCTTAGCCGTCATATTGTCCAGGGATCCAGTTGCTTATTAGCATGGGAACCTTTCTGCTGTCCACAAAGGCATCTCTTGGAGACCTGAACACTGCCTGTCGCCAAATGGCGGGGCATGGGTGTGGCTGTGAAGCAGTATGGCCACGCATGTTCATGATGCTGTAACGGGAGTTCAAATCATTATTAGGTAAAGCTACTTATGAATAGTGATGATTTCATGTTGATACTACTTTGAGAAAAAGTCATGGTGACAATTTTCACTACTGCCCACTTTTAATAAGAAACACAAACACAAATAGTATCAATTATGTACATGATGGCTTACATTTCAGAATCAAAATCTGTGTCTAAGAAATGATAATACAATGAGGAGCACTGACCTAAAAAGAGACAAGTTTAATCCTAGTTCTGCTATAAATAGTTACTGAATTTCCTATCTTTTACTTTTCATACCTGCAAAGGAAAACTAAAGGGATTATACCTTCTTCATTGCGGAGGGCATGGAGCTATGACACCATAAGTAATGGGGCATGTGACAAAGAACAATACATGTCCCTCTCCAAAAACACGTATAAAATTCTATAGACTATTTCAGAGATCCGTTACTAGGTGCAAAGACAACGATGTGGGTCTTCTTAAAGACTCTCAAAATCTAAAAATTTCAGATTCTATAAAAGTCAAAACAATCAAAATTATACTTATATTCAGAATGCATGGTAAAAAACCCAGGCTTTTAACAGAGTTTTAATTTTCAGATGGCATCTGATTTATTTCCAAGTCATTCAAAGTCAACTTGAATACCTACTCAAATTCCTGCATGGCAGAAATAAATATACTGATCCTACCTTATGTTTGGGGTTTTAATATCCCCTAAAACCTCATATTGAAAACTGGGTTCCAAAAGGAGCAGACTTCAAAGGTGGGTTGGGAGGTGAGAGTATCAGGAAGACCAGCTTCATGAATGAATGAATTCATTTATGGACTCGGAGAGCTTAATGAACTACAGAAGGGATCAGACACTTAAGGAGGCAGGGTCCCAGGTGGGAGGCAGTAAGGAGGATGTGCCCTTGAATGGTATAATTAACCAAAGCCCCTCATCTTCTCTGTCCTCCGTGTCCTCTGCTTCGTAGGTACCTTTGCTCTGCCTCTAGCTCCCCATCATGGTGCTCCTGCCTCAGCACAGGGCCATCACCAACACAGCCAAGTGAGCATGGATGAAGCCAGAACCCAAAATAAACAGTTTCTTCTTTTGGTTGGTTTCCTCGGGTATTTTGTCAGGAACAGACAGCCTGACAGGTACACCAGCTCAAAGAGATTACATTACCCACTGCTGAGAATCTGCAAGAGGGCATCAGATGACAGATCAAGAATAATTCTAGACAGTGTTTCTAACGGGAAGACAAAGAAGCCACAGAACTGGCTGCTGTGATGTGTATGGCTAACTACTGTCCTATTTCATCATAAAACTAACATGAAATGCCAACTACATGCAGACAAAAATATATTTCAAAAAACGTGAGCGCATGAAAAGGTACTTGGTAACTGCTTCCATCCATTAAAATTGCTATTTTAAAAAGTGGCTTTAATTGCCTAGCATATAAATGCACTAAACCAAAACCTTACTGGCAAACTGAACTAGAAGGCCAGCTTGCAAGGAAAATAGGCCAATGCTCATATACTTATAATCCAATACATCAGCTCAACAATGTCTCTGCACTGCAGAGCATGAACCCTTCCCTTCAGGGAGAAACTGACCTGTGTCTCCTAAGGCAGGAAGGGAGGCAGCATCAGAAAAGCTCATCTCCAACAGGCTAACTCCCTGCTCCAGACCCCTCTGAGCATTATAGGATTAGATAATGCTCTTGGAAGAATAGGGTCAAGGGGCAGCTAGGACCCCATCTTCTACCTGACTCCCTTTCCTAACATCTGTCTTTAAATTCCCAACACTTCCAATTCTTCGAGTTATATCTAGGCTTCCTTCTTCCCTTACCCTCTTCTGCACCAAAGTTACATTACCCATGTGCATGGCAGGTGGAAACTGATTAGAAATTACTCAGATAACTTCTGTTACTACAGCTGCATCCCCCCCCACACCAAACCAAGATCATCAGTGACAAAAGCAACTCTCTAGGCTTCCCTCCTGTCTATGGTAGACTGGAAGACAACTCTCTAGACTCCCCTCCTGTCTGTGGTGAACTGGAAGAGAAGTCTAAGCCTATCAAAAATATGTTTATATGTCAATCAAATCAGCATTTTGCATAACAATGTAAAATCTACCCAGACAAAAGAAATATTAGCATTAAAATAGTTCTAGGAAGAAAATAAGAACCCTGCTTTATCCTTATCAATGATTCTCCTGAAACAAACTGCTTGTTACTTTCCTAAATTAAATCAGGACTATTACATTCACATTTGTTTTGAGAACACCTCCAATAACAAGTTTTCAGTGAAAATGAACTCTGGTCTAACAATGACAGTATATTAATTACATAAACTTTAAGATAGGAAACTAGAAGCAAAGGGTCATTCCTGAAGGGAAACTATGCTAGTACAGTCAGATTAAAGGAGGATCTGATTTTTCATGATCCTGGCTTTAACAGCAGTGTTCTGTGCTCTCAGTAATTCTGAAGAATCAAAGTTTTAGCCTGAATAAATGAAGAAGAAGCTTGCTCCTCAAACAGTATTTTCACTTTACACCACTGAAGAAATTCTTATGCCATTGAATAACATATCCCTAGCTTAAGAGACTTAAGTAGTATTTTAAGGTTTAATTTGTGCTTCATGGGCGTTTTAGCTGGGCAGGACTATTGTTGCTTCCTTCTTTGGAAGTTTGCATAGCATCTATTTCATGAAAGTATGCCTAAAGGAGGCATTCTAGGTCAGCTGCAGCTCAGAGGCCTCTGGGCCCTGCTTCTGAAGTGCACAGTATCTTCAGCAAAGGAAACTTACCTTCCACCTCAGAGGGACAACCTCTATGTGAGGAAGTCACTTGGCTAGCCCTGACAACAACACAAAAGACGGTTTTCATGTCTGGTACTAGGGATTTTACTAGGAGGTCTTTACCTATTGAAGGGCACATTGTCAGTCCAGTTGGTAAAAGTTCATTTAAACTGTGTTATGTATATACAGAATTACAAATTGTATATGCTTTTATTTTCATAAATAGTTACTAGGACGATTGTTATGCCCTTTTCACCCTCCACTATTTATGTTCCTAAATATTCAGCTTCCTCTCTCATCCCCTCATCCGATCACATGTGCCCTGCTCTGCCTCTTGATTCTCCTCCCTCTTCCTTTGTATTTAACCTCTCCCTGCTCCCTTCCCAACCTCCCAGATAAGATCACAGTAAGTAGGGGTGCAGCAGTGTCACACACACCCTGGTGGTACCAACAGCTCTCTAACTGTTCAACAACAGGGAAAACTAGCCATACCAGTACCAGTGAAGTCATGGATCTTGACGGACAGCATTCAAGCACAACTTTATTAAACCTGTACAAATTCTAACTACAGGCTTCTTATCTGTCCTTATACCCACAGATAAGTGAAGTCCTCACCCCTCCAAGAACGGAAAAACCCTGACAGAAAACCACAGCCAATCAAAATGCAGCTGTAGAGCTCATTTCCAATAGATACTTCTCACTCCTGCACCTAAGACTCAGGGGACTTTGTGAAAGAAGGGGCAGAAAGACTGTAAGGGCTGAAGCTCTGGGTCACTCCTGGGACAAGTGCTAGTCTCTTTCCCCTTCCTTGCAAAAGTCACATGTACTGTAGACCCTTCTTTCTTATTGCTGGGACCTCTCTAATTCTTTTAACAACACTGGCTTAAATCTTTTAGATACTTAATATTAACCAACATTTCTAGAGTTGTATGTAAATGAAGAGTAACAGTGAATCAAAGGTCTGCTGCTGTGAGACAATGGTTTTACCCTGTAAGATTTGTTTCTTGTACTTGTTTAATAAAATGCTGATTGGCCAGTAGCCGGGCAGGAAGTATGGGTGGGGCAACCAGGCAAGAAGTAGAGGAGGCATGGCAAGGAGAATTCTGGGAAGAGGGAGTTTCAGTCTGCAGTTGTCACCCAGATAGAAAAGAAGCCAGACACAGAGCAAGCAAGATGTGACTGCCACACTGAAAAAGGTACCAAGCCATAAGGCTAACACAGACAAGAATTATGGGTTAATATAGGTTATAAGTTAATTAAGACGCCTGAGATACTAGTCCAATCAATTTATAATTAATATAGACCTCTGTGTGATTTCTTTGGGACCAGGTGGGACAGAAACCTCTGTCAACAGAAACCTCTGTCAACAGTCTGCTTTATTTTGAGTTAAGGTGTAAGAAGTATTTAGGAGTTATTGGTAAATTTAGCTTTAAGGTTTCAGGGACCCTCTCCTTTGTCCTTGCTTGGCTGTTTTCAGTGGTGTCCCTAATATGGAAAACAACCATATTTTCAAGTTATCTACAAAAATGCAATGATCTCAAAAAGGATAAATTCTAAACGTACCTCCCATTATTAGGTGTGTGATGATGCAGTAACAAGTCTAATTCACTGCTACTGTCTGTATTAAGATGAAGATAATTTACCTGCCACAAAGTAAATCTCACTTTTGTTTTCAGACAGCAGGGAAAAAAAAAGACTTTGCAGATATATATAAAGTTACACTTTATATTTCCCTCATGGCAAATGACAAATATAAAGCAAAACAACACCAAAATCATCTCACCTTCTAAACAATTGTTTTTCAAGAAGAGACCAAAGCTTATTAGAGAAAGAGCTGGTACAAAGAAAACAAAGACTCTAATACCAAAAGTGAAGACGCCTGAGATACTAGTCCTATTAGCTATTTCTAAAAACTTTAGAAATTTAAAAACATGGATAAGCTCCCAATGACCAAGCTACAACTGCTTAAGAAGCAAACAACAGCACAAGTAGAATCTTAAACAAAGAATTAAGTAACCTATGGGTCCATACTGACATCACTGAATTACTGAATGAACAGGGAGAGTGGACATGTCTTCCTTATGAAAACAACTGGAGGGAGGAGATGACGCACTGCAGCACTGAAGCAGAACGGCTCCAGACAAAGAGAGCGATGACAGAATGACCACATGAAGGAGCAGAGCGTGTGCGTTACTTCTAGTGCTTCCTCTCCAAATACTGGCCAACTAGCCATTTCCGTACACATCCATAAAGGCTTTAGTAATCTTCCCACTTTTTAAGTATAAAGCTTAATTTTAATTAAGGTAAAGCTTAATTTCCCCCTTTACTTGAGTATGGCTGGGCCCTTCTATTGAAGAAGCATAAACAATCTTTAAAATTACTAAGAAAGTATATGTACACTATTTTCATTACAAAACAAAATATGTGAAATAATATCTGTCAGTTAGCTAGACTAATTCCATGATATACATATTCTTCATAATGTCACATTATCTTTTTAAAAAGACTTTAAAGAAACATGCAAGACAAAATGTAGTAACTCTATGGTGGAAAACCTGGCATCAATAATTAACACAAAAGAAAGTCTTGTCTCAGCATTCGGGAGGCAGAGACAGGCGGATCTTTTTCAGTTCGAGGTCTACAAAAGCTAGTTCCAGGACAGGCTCCAAAGCTACAGAGAAACCCTGTCTGGAAAAAAAAAACAAAAAAACAAAAAAAAAAAGAAAGAAAGAAAGTCTTGTTAGTATCGTCAACGTCCCTGACATAATCAGGAGTATACAAACCTAATTTCTATTGTATGCTTGCAAAAAAATGAAGGGAGGGAAGGAGGGAGGAAGGAAGAAAATGTACCTCAATACAGCATAAAAAGGTTCGATAACTCAACTTGAAAGGCCACTTTCAAAACGCCTAACCAATATTCTAAATAAGTGTCAAGGTAAGGACTTGTCCCACACAGAATTGGGACTCCCAGAACCACCCAAAAAGCTGGGCAAGGAGCATGTGCATGTACTCCAAGGAATGGGAAAGATAGTAAGCACAGACAGGCAGATCCCTAGAAGCTAAAGCGCTAGCTGGTCTGGCTTCTAGAGCCAAGTTCTAGGTCAGTAAGACACCTTGCCTCAAACAAAATGGTGGAAGCAACATGTGATAGTCTGAATGCAACTGACCCCCATAATCTCATAGCGAGTGGCACTATTAGGAGGTGTGGCTTTCTTGGAGTGGGTATGGCCTTACTGAAGGAAGTATGTCACTGTGGGGCTGGGCTTTGAGGTTTCCTATGCCCAGGATACTGCCCAGTATCCGAGTTGATGTCCTCTTACCAGCAAGATGTAAGACTCTGCTACTTCTCCAATACCATATCTGTCTGCATGCCACCATGCTTCCTGCCATGATGATAAAGAAGGACTCAACCTTTGAAACTGTAAGCAAGTCACCCCAACTAAAGTTTTTCCTTATAAAGTTGCTGGAGTCTTGGTGTCTGTTCTCAGCAACAGAAACCCTAAACATATTAAGGACTGACATCCAAGGCTGCCACGTGACCTTCATTCCACATGTACCCTGTACAAGCACACGTGCATGCAGTGGGGAACTCAGAACAAAGTCTGAGTGGGACTAGGATCATTGTCCAAAAATGACCATAGTAATAGCTACATAAAACTGAAGAACTGAGGCCCCTGGAGAAGGCAAAACAAAGTAACGATTTTCAAAGAGTTTTAGCACTTTCTATACATCTCCTGAAATACAAGCAATGCAGGCTGTCAATGTAGGTCACTTCAATGTTTGAGGCTGGTTTCCTGAGCCTAAGACATCCCTGCCCTAATGCCAACTTCCTTTCTGAGAGGACTAAGGAAGCTCAGGTTCGCCCTACATGGGAATCAAAACACAAAGCGCCTGTGCTGTGCAGCCGCAAGCAGCCTAAGTCACTCATAACCCAGAGCCGCCCTTATTGATCACAATGAAAACAACTGCAGCAGCCAGATGGCCAGCCTTCGGGAAGCAGGGCACTGAAGAGTAACAGAGCTTCGCTAGAGAGCCTGGAAACAGACTGCTTGGAACCACATTGTCCTTAAATAAACAAACTTCAGTTCAATAAATAAAATTACAGATAGCCTTAAGAAACACACTCAGCTACTCAAGTTTTCCCAAAATGGCCAACAGCAAATGGTCCTAGAGTTCCTCCCTGCAGCCTTCATTTCTCCCAAGAATGCAAGTTTAGCCCTGCCCCAGGCTTTACCCTGCACAGCAGTCAGAGCAATGTCTGCCCGCCATTTGGGTGTCCTGTAAATATTCAGCCAAACAATCAAATGGTTATAAAGCTCAAATATGCATCATTCAGAGAAATGCACCCATAAACTCATCAAGATGTGGTAAACATCCACTGTGTGCTCACTTTTTGATGTAAAATTAATTTGTTTTTTTAAATAAACCAAATGATAAACATTTCAGCCAAGCATATATGAATCTCTAGAATCCATCCCCATTCCCCCTACACCCCAGGGTTTAAGGAAGAGAAATGAAACAAAAGATGCTCCAGGCACAGGGTTAGAGGGTAGGATTTAGTGAGTTCCCAGTATGCTTCATTGCAGGAGGCATTTCAAATAGAAAATATCCAAATATCCTGTCTGCATCTGAAACTCGCTACTCCTGTTGATGTTGTGATTTTCTTAAATTACTCAAAGTGAGTGTCACTCGATTTCAATTTCTACCGATGGCCTTAACCTTTCTCTTAATTCCTCTGCCAAATAACCTGCATCTGTGAATCCTAGCCCCGTCCATGACCGCTCTCTAACCCATCCTTGAATAGTGGAAGGCCTGTTACCTACGACTTCACTGCCCCTCGTACACACACAAAAATATCTATTCTCTTGTGTGCACCAAAGCACTCTTTGCACATTATTCTTACCACTGTTAGCACAAACACTATGGTGAATTGTTTATACGCCTGTCTGTTTCAGTGGGCAGTAAGCTGTCTCATTCATCTTTGTGTCTTCAGTACCTACCAGGACCAGGCACATGGCTGGCACGCATTAAATGTTCACTGAATTGAACTGAATACAATAAAAACTTCCCATTCACTCCACCCTAACATAGCTTTGGGCCTCAACACTCGGAACATTTGTGCTGGGACATATTTTAGATGGAAAAGGCAGCTTCAAGCACCCTTTCTATGCTGAGGTCTACTTGGAAAAGATATTTTTAATAGCAGCTTAAGTTCTTCTCATTTCTTACAAACTTAGAAGCCAAAAAAGAGGAAGCCAAACGTCCTGCGATACGTAAGAGCCCTGCTGCTGGCTGGAATTCCCATGACCATCTTTCTCCTGCCTGGGGAGAAAGAGAGGGTGAACTACCTCCTATCCCTCTCCTGGTCATAATGTTTTTCACCCTAAGCTCAACAGTATCTTTTTTTTCTCTTCCTTTTTATTTCCTTTTTTTCCCCTTACACCAGTGAACAGCATATAAGAGACTGCATTTTTTTTTTTTTTTGCAAAAATCTGAAAAGAAATCCGGGCCTTGTGCCAAAGAGTTGTCAATTTTCAAACAAGATTAGCCTACCAAATCAGTCATCTTTCTTCTTCCATTAGGAAACAGATTTAAATAGAATTACACTTCCAAATGTAAGTACGACGCTTTAAAAATCACTAAGCCTTTTGTATCCTTAATATATACTAGCTTTTTTTCTTTCATTTTTCCCCGGCATTAAACAAAACAATAGCCTAGTATCTAGGCTCAGACACCTCTCCTTTCTTTCCATGCTTCCAGATTTGTCAACAGCCATTCGGATTAGCAGAGTAATGAAGAGGTCTCCGGAGCAAATGGACATTTAAATTCTATATTGGGCATAGAGGATCCCCAGAACATCCTAATGAAAAATCCAAAATCTTTTAGAAAAGTGTGTGGATTAAAATGCAAATAAACAAAACATTGAATATCCTGCCATAAAGCCTTTTAAATTAGAACAATGACTTAAAAAAAGTTTATCCATATCTAGCCAAATTAATGCTATGCATTCTATCTACAAAAGCCCTGAATCTTGCTCCTGGTAAATATTTCTAAGTATGTATGCACATACACCAAGATACAGCCATAATGGTCTAGCGCCATTCCCAATGAGATCACCAAACAGGAACCAGCTCAAATGTCTCCCAACAGTTCACTGGATAAATAATATGGTATAGAACTAAAACATTACTAAGCAGCAAAGGAAAAGCTGTAAGCAACATAGATGAGTCACATAATAAGGAGAAAAAGCAAGCATGAGGCAATACCATACCTATCTCTTCTAATGCAGAGAGATGCCTTATGAACTGTGTGGGTTGTGTACTTCACAGTGAGAAGCAGCCTTTTAGAGTCTCTAGTTTCCACACACAGTCTTCCATTTTTAAAAGTCTTTCCACCAGACTACAAACTGCTTGAGGATGGTGGTTGAGTTTATTCATTTCTGGACTCCCAAAACATCATAGTACCTAACAGGAATTCAGCAAATATTGACTGGATAGACAGATGAAAGAACTATGGACACAGGGAAATCCCACATGGCAACTGAGTTTCCAGGAAACAGAGGCTCCCAAGCGCTTTTTTTCCCTACACATGAAAAAGAATTTTAAAGAGTGAGTGAGTGAGTGAGTGAGTGAGTGAGTGAGTGAGTGAGTGAGTGAGTGAGTGAGCGAGCAAGCAAGCAAGCATGCAAGAGAGCCAGCTCCCTTCAGTTAGCTAGTCACGCGGTCTCCCGGGTCCACATCTAACAAACGCTCTGACTGACACAGGACAGTCTTGCTACACATTTCCTCAGTTGCCGCATTTTGCTTTTCTCTTCTGCAATATGGATGCCTGACTCCGAGCTGCGAATGGTATTGATGATTCTTTAATTTAAATACAAAACCCAAACTGCGACTTCTTCCATGAATTTACCAAGTTACAGAATGCTTCTCTATGAATAAACACAGTCTGCTGCTCTAGGAGGTGGAACACCTTACTCCTCCCAGGTCCCTGTCAGTCTCCTATGAACTATGGGCCTGGAACTAGCTATTCATTACATGTGAGGGAGGGTTGGCTGGCTGGAACCAAGTCCTGCAGAGAAAGAGTGCTATTCAACATGTCAATTTCAGCACCAACACATATGCTACCTTACTAACTCTTAATGTATAATGTATAGATGTAGATGCTGCTCATTGCCTGCTTGTTCTGATACCACATACGCCTAGGTAGAATTCTCAACTATTCTCTTTGAGAAACATGGGACTTTTATTAGCTCTCTTTGTTGATGGTGTCTCTGAAAGGGGATATAAATGAATGACGTGCCTGGAAAAAAAAGGGGGGGGGAGAGCCCTGTGACTCAAAGTAACATAATGAAACATGTCTGATTTGCAGCCACTAATGCAGGTTTACTTTGCCTTCTAGATTCCTCAGTTCTGAATACACTTTCACATTGGGCTGCTACTGTGTGAGGAACGAACGCACATGGGTGTAAACTTTCCAACAACTGCTGATAAATCTAGAACATTAAAACTCTATTTTTTCTTGAAAATCTAAATACTTGTGTTAAAAGTCATATTTCTACAATGCCCATTAAAAAATTCATTCCACATAGAGGATGTTATTTCCCCCTTTAAGTTGTAATAATACACGTCCCTAAAAAAATCTTTGGGATGGGGAAGAGGCACAGAATAAGGTGTATGAGTAAAAAAAACCAATAAGCTAAGGCAGCATCTAAGTTGTGTGGTCCTCACGGTACAAATTCTACTTCCCTTTGTTCATACTCAGCAGGAAACACATTGTTCAATAATTAAAAAGCACCCTGGCTAAGCTTACGAACTGGAGACTATGAAGCAGGAGAATTGCTTGAGCGAAAGAGTTTGAGACCAGCTTGCCACAACCTAATGAAAGACCCTACACCTCAAAAACACACACACACAAAGTTGGCCATGTGTGTTGGCACACAACTGGTAGACTAAGGAAGAGTGACAGTTAAGTTCTAGGCCAGGTTCAACTACAAAATAAAAACCATCCTCAGTGGCACTATTAAGATTTAAGAGCTAATAAACAAAACAATGAATTAGTGCCTATGTAAACAGAAATAAAAGTACCATACTGGTAGAATAATCTGGAGGACTTTACCGTAACTGGTGATGCTGTAATTAACTTGTGTTGGTAAGTTAGGCTATTCTGACTTCATAGTTTTAATTTAAAATTTTTATTCTCTATGTGTCTGTTTGCATGTGCACAGTGTGTGTGTGTGTGTGTGTGTGTGTGTGTGTGTGTGTGTGTGTCTAGGAAAAGGACAACAGATATTTCTCAATAGCTCCTTCTCCTTTTTTGAGATAGGGTCTCTCACCAGTTCAGCTAGATTCCACTGGTCAGCAAGTCCAGCCATCTTCCAATGTGTGAGTCTGTAGGTGGGATTACAAACACATGCCACTTTGACATAAATGCTGGAGAGCAAATGTGGGTTTTCATGCTGGCATGGCAAGTACTTTACCAACTAAGTCACTCATTTCCCTACTCCCCATTCACATTTATCATCGGGTGCTGCCGTTAGTTCTAAGATTACTAGGATCTTGTTTTGTGTATAGTCTGATGCAAGTATATGCTTATTGGTGTGGTGGGTATCAGTAGTCATCTTGGGTACTGCGTTTGGCTGACAAGTCTTATATTCTTCAGTACTACAAACAACAACAATAAAATTACTCTACTTTCCTCCTAATGTGGAAATTCATGTGCCAGTACTACAAGTAAACAAATCTACAAATGTGTCCATCACACCCACCAGCACACACCACCTTTTAGAGTTCTTTGCTAACACTTTGGTGCTGACACAGCCTTGACGTCCCCTCTGTGCTACAAATCTTCTTGATTTTAGCAGGGCTTTCCACCAGCTGACGTGACTGGGAACGTGTGCACCTTACCTCAAAAGCCCTCACTCATGGGGCCTTCTTGGTCTCTCAAATAGAGGCAATAGGGTCAACTGTAAAGGTGCTCCTGAGTCAACAAGTCAAATAAACAGCAGATAAACAGGAAAATCATTTGGGCTGATATAATTAAAATCATCAGGACTATTTCAAACTGCAAATCAATAGAGGCTGAAAAGATAGAGAAGTTGTAGTGTTTTTCTAGAACACACTAGCTCGATTTCAGAGGAAAGGACCCACAGATGGGTCTCTACCTTCTGGCACTTTTAGCACAGTTACAAATTTCATCTGTCTTTATCTTCCATCTAGAAGGTTGTGGATCAGTCATGTCTCCTGGCATCATGTCCAGTATTTAATGATAATTCAACAAATATCTGTTATGAAAACATTAAGCATGAACGACAGAATCTAAGAGCTGGTGAGAACACTCACACAAACCCTGTGAAGTAGGACAGACCAGAAAAGCTAGGAGGGAGGGAGGGAGGAGTCCTTGAAAATGCTAGCTCTCAGCAGCAGGGTAGGACGTGCAAGGTGTAGGTACCTATTGAGCAGCATGGCCCTGCATGGCGGAGGTCTTAATGAATATATTATGATACATATGAAACAAACAGTCCCAACACTATCACCAAGGAAATTTAACACAAGGATTACTCCCAGATTATCTGGTCAAAACACAGCTCAGTTGATGTCCAAATGGCTGAAACCTCAGTGGTCCATCATTATTGCCTAAAGCAGTTATGTGTGCTAATTAGCTGTTTGCCTATCTGGTGTTTTGTTTTGTTTCTGAGTGCTAGGACTAGAACCCAGACCTTCAAAGTGTTGTACAACAATCTCCTCTGAGATCCTGAAGGGAAGTTCCCTAAGAAGAAAGGCAAACAACTCAAAATAGCTTCAGGAAGTCCCTAATAGTGACCAGATTCACTAGGCCCCTCCCTCCCAGAATAAGCAATAAAGACTGCTGAGAGCCGGGCGGTGGTGGCCCATGCCTTTAATCCCAGCACTCGGGAGGCAGAGGCAGGCAGATTTTTGTGAGTTCAAGACCAGCCTGGTCTACAAGAGCTAGTTCCAGGACAGGCTCCAAAGCCACAGAGAAACCCTGTCTCGAAAAACCAAAAAAAGAAAAAAGAAAAAAAGACTGCTGAGATACTCCCAGGCAAGACAACTGAGTCACTTAGAAAGGACACTCCTCAACCTGATAAACTATCTGCAGGCTGTGCAGTGTCTTCCAGGTTCCCAGCTTTTGTGAGCTGTCACAGGTGCTGGGGTAGGCTTCAGGGATGCAGTCATTTCTGCTCCTTTAAGTAACCCCAATGAAACTTACTGCTTCATCAAGTTGGACTTTGGTGGTATCTGTACTTTGGTCAATCATGAGCTCCCTACCTGGGGTGAGTAGATGTATGTAGTGTCTCCCCCAGGAAAAGAAATCACAGTTACCAAGCAAGTGCTCAATCACCAAATTAGAGGCCAAACCCCAGATATTTATTCATAAACACAGAACAGAACATTTTAACTGATGGTATAACACCTTTAATTAACTTTCAAAAAAATAAAAATAAAGTCCCTTGCCATTTAGAACTACCACTGCAAGCTAACAACCTTAGAATATATCATAAATCCATTTCCTATTTAATCAACTCTGCTTTTTAAAACAATTCCTAACGGTTGTTTAAGTATGCATAACTAAGTCTGGAATAGTTATTCTGATTTAAAGCAAAAGAACATCTGTTTCTGAGTACAGACTGACAGCAGTTTGGAGCATCTATCAGAAGAAATCAACTGCAAGCTTAATAAGCATTATTTGTATTCTACATAATAGTACTATTTGTTCCATGCAGCCACCGCAGCAATAAAACACACTCAAACTCATTCAGTGTACTAATCCAAGGCACCTAGGCAAAACACTGAAAGCCTCATTTGGATGGTTCCCAGCACATAAAGCCCAACTTTTTCAAGTATTAGTGCCATCTGGTTACTAGTCTGAGTTTACCAAAACAGTGGCTTTGCACACATTTCTGTAGCAGCTGTGGTCAAAAACTTTAAATCAATTCATTTAGCTAAGTGAAAACTCTTCAAGGGAGAAATAAATATAGTATTCTGACTGTATATTTAAAATAAATTCCATTACTGGTCCTCATATCCTTCCCCAAAGACAAAACTAACAGGAATGTAAGTTGTCTTTGGAACATCTTCCCATGTTCAACCATTTATCAAGTGACAATGTCCACAGAAGTCAAGTGATTTGTCCAAGATCTGACAGCTACTAGCTGGACTCTGCCCAGGTCAAGAATGTCTCCCAGTTTGCAATATGTCTATCCGCAAAATTCATCACGTGAAGACTGGAGTGCAGGAGTTGAAAACATACTCAGGATAGTGTATATGGAAATGTGTGTTTCAAGAATTTTAAGAGAATCTAGCATTTCCATCTACTATTAACAGCACACTGAAGATGAAAAAGCCTAGTGTTTTCTAATTGTGACAGGAGCTGAAAGCATCCTGAGAAGTTTTACTGTTAATTTTATAAACATTGTCCTTTGTTTCATTTCCCCCTAAAAAGCCTTTCCACAAACTAACTCTGTAAATGAATCCAATCTTTGTGGCCAAGAGACTAAGACTAATTTTTTTTTTACATTTGTTTATTTATGTACGGAGCACGTGTGTATGTGGAAGACTAATTTTTTTTACATTTGTTTATTTATGTACGGAGCACGTGTGTATGTGGGGGTACACACATTCCACAGGATGGATATAGGTGCCAATGGTCGGCAGGCTGAAGTCAGCTCTCTTCTCTCACCAGCTGGGCTCAGCATTCAGCTGAGGTCATGAGATCTGTTGGTAAGTATTTCCACATAGTGAGCCTTGATGCAGACCCACAAGCAACTAGGCTGCTACTTCAAATCTACTCTACTTTCTTAGCTCAGAGAGGAGCATGCTTTTTCCTAAACAGAAAGCCGTTGCCTAATTAGAACTATCAAAGTTTCAAATGGCATCTTTCCAAAGAAACAAATCAAATCTCCAAATGCAAACATATAGTTTCTATGCCTGAGAAGGGGAATAAAAGGTGCTAAAGTCAAAGGAACTTTACGGAAATATTCTGATGTTAGAAATTACTCCAATAAGGCTTAAGAAACACAAATTTTCAGAATCTGAGGATTTTAAGCGTTTGTGTTAGTTATCATCCTTGCTTTGACCAAAATGAGTTTCTTTCTTCCTTTTGCATAATTTCTAAGAATTAGAGAACAAGGTAAAGCGCCCATCAAAACAAAGCGGATGCTGCACCCTATGCAAAGCACTCAACTTCAAGGGAGAAATGGTCATTATTAATGCTGTTCTCTGCTTTGGCTGGAGAAGCTTCTTGTTTGTAGAGTCACTTTTAACTGGTCTTAGTGCCCACAGTAAGTGGCTGCTGAGTGCTCAACCCTACAGCTACCCTCCAAGGCCCAGGAAAAGGGCGTGGAAAGAGTCTCAGAGCGAGGGTGAGGAGCAGTGTGAAACACTGTCTTCCAAGTATAACGTGGCCATTTTAATCAAGAAGACACAATTGTGGTTACACACACACACACACACACAGATGACAGTGGGAGGGGATTGGTTGGGAAGGAGAAAGGCATCTGGAGGAGTGAACGTGGGATGAGAGGGCAATGGGGTGAACATGAACACAATACATTTATAAATGTAGGACATTGGCAAAAAGGTCACTGAATTACTTAAAGGTGAAGGTATAGTGGGAAGGGGCTATTTCTAGATGGATTCTATCTAGAACAAACTAAGGGTACTCTCATACCAAACTTACTGAGGTAAGCAGAAGCAGTGCTGTACACGCCTGACAGAAGTCTGAGGAGGTGGAACCACGTAGAGGTCAAGGTTACTAAGGCTGTAGAGCAAAAGAAGCCCAATGGTGACCCCACAGCACTTCAACAGTCTCGGTCAGCATGCAGAACAGTAAGTCAGAGGTCACACAGTTCTCGGCCTGCCCATCTTCATTCTGGCTTCGTGGTTCTAGTCAAGCCCCATGTGCAAGGCTTCATTATTGTTCCATCTTCGATTTTCTCACACTCTTACCAACTTGATGGCCAAGCTTATGAATTAAACCCTATTGTTCTCTGTAGAGGCCAGTCAGGGTTTCCATTCAACAGCTTCAGTTCTTTCCAAACTCAAGCCAAGCACAGGGGACGTCTGTGAAAAAACAACCTGTTGTATTAGAACAAACAGCAGCTTGTTCCTATCAGCCCTTTGTCTGACAAGTCTGGGCTGGCTAGAAAGGTCATTTATGCCTCAAAGTATCAAATTAACATTTGAAGACATGAATTTTAAAATTGGCTATTTGCTTCTGTTCTGTGAATGGATAATGTAGTTCATACAAGAGAGAAAAAAAATTCACACTATCTTAACCAAGCTCCCAAAAAGACCAAAGGGCAATAACAAAAATATACAAAACCTGTAGGCTGTCCTCGGACAAACATAAGCCACAGCCTAGCTCAACTCCATTCTCAAAGAGAAGAATTGAAGAAGGCAGCTGCAATGATCCAAGATGGAGCCAGAGGAGATGGAGAAGAATCACTATTTAGTTATCATAAGAGGGTGTCTCAGACATCACCAAAAACACCGAGTAAGGCTCTTTCCTTTCGTCCATAACCTCTGCCCTACTACTATCAGTAACACTATACAGGATAAACTCCCAGTGCTTAGTATTATCCTATTATTATACTATCAAACATGGTATATTTTCCTTAAACTCCTATTTATTTTCACAACATCAGTCTATGCTCCTCTATTTTGTAACTGCATGCCATCATTACTAATTGCAACTTTCTACTATACAAATATTAATTCACATCAGCAAGCACTTTAATTATACTGCAGTTATCATGATGACAGAAATTACTGTACTTTTTAGGAAAGTTTTTACTTTACACATAAATACTGGAAATAGCAAAAATATTATGGTAAACACCAGGCATGATATGATGGTTCAGACATGACTCAGTCAACTGCACATGACATCCTGGGATAAAGTAAGTTCCAAGACAGCCTAGACTCTAGAGTGAACCCCAAAAGAATAAATGGATAAAATTTTGGAAAATGGAAGACTTAATAAGATTAAATATATGATTAAAAATAAGAGCAGGTACTAGGGAGATGGCTTATGGTTAGACGTGCTTCCCACATAAGCAGCAGAACAGGAGGTCAGACTCCTGCACCTATGTGAACGCCCAGTAGGAGTGGTGGCCCAGAACAAGTTAGATAGCTAGACTAGCACAGTTGGAGGGCTCTGGGTTCAAATAAAGACACTGTGTAAATATGTAAGGTGAACAGTGGCCAAAAAAGGTACTGGACATAAGCCATGTGTAAACATGTGAACATGCATACATACCACATAGAGACACACAGAAAAGACAAAGTACAGAATGAAAATCTTACTAATGACTCAAAATACTAAGAGAAATTTTTGCAATAAGGAAAATGATAAAACAGCACTACCAATTCAAAATATGCTCTAACTGAAATGAGCAGGTTGGAGAGACTCACACACGTGCATGTTACTGCAACACTTCACAAAAGCCAAGAATGGAAACCACCAGAGTGTCCATTATAAGGAAGAGATAAAGAAAACATGGTACATACACACAATGCACTCCATTTAAAAAAAAAGAATGAAATGTTGCCATGTCCAACACATGAAAACAACTGGATGCTATCATGGAAAGCTGGCCACAGACAGTCAAGTGCTGTATCATCTCATTCATCTGTGGCATCTAAAACTTTGACCCCTACAAAAGTTGAGAGTACTTACCAGAGTAGGGGGAAGGGATGGCAAAAAGAAAGGTTGACCAATGGCTACTAAGTTATAGTTAGCTAGGACTAAGAAACTCTGGTGTGCTACTGCACAATGTACGGAAACTATGGAAATGCTTCCTGAAAAGCTTATTGTGATGGTCTGTTTATTTTAAAGCCCTAGAAGAATTATGAATATTTTCACCATATGATATTTGAGTACAGAGTTGTACTTATCTGATCTGAGCATTACAGAGTATACATGCATTGTAATATCATATGGTACCCCATGAATTTATAGTCCCGATGACTACGCAATATAAACCCTAAACTACATGCCCACTTCATGCAAAAGTATGCTGTCTCCTCTAAAAGTGTGCTATGTCATACAGTCAATACTAAAACCATGCCTCAATCCCACGGTTTTCTCAAGTCGCTTCGCACCCCCTCTCTCCTCACTGTTCAACCACCTTGCAATCCACTTTCTTTCCATCCTAAGTATTCCATGATCATGGGTCTCTCAAGATTCACTACTGACTTCACAGTGTAAAGCCTCCTCTCGGGCCTCACCCTCCTGAACATCTCTACAGCAGCTGACACTACACCACACAACTGTGACTTGGCTTCTGAAGGACCGCACTGCCACAATGTCACCTAACGCTAACAATGCCTGGACACCTTCTGATCATCCATAAACTCTCAACACCCTGAAACCTGTTTGCCCTTTCTGCAAATCTACTCCATTATCACAAATGATAATGTAATTAGTGCCTAATGGAGCATGGCAACCAAGTCCTATCCCTGGACTAACCTCAAGCATTGGCACATTTGACGCTTCCTGTCCCTAGACAATAAACCTCTACCCCTACTTTTCACCAAGACCCATAGAGCATCACCATCATCACCCCAGCCACACAGCTGAGCTTCAACTCTGTGTCCTCATTCCTATTTTCTTTTGGCCCCCAGTCCTCCCTGATCAAGTTTTTTCCAACTGCCTATATGTAGACCAGAAGCTCTCAACCTATGGTCATGACCCCACCCCAAGGGGTCACATTTCAAATATCATATATATATATATATATATGATATTTATTATATATATTAGATATTTACATTATGATTCATAACAGCAGCAAAATTAAAGTTAGGAAGTAGCAACGAAACAATTATAGGGTTGGGGAGGGCCACCACAACACACATTGAAGGGTCGCAGCATTAGGAAAGTTGAAAACCACTGACACAGACAGTACCTGTGTGAACTCACAAGCACCCTCCTCTAAACACCTCACACTGAGTGGAGCATGGCTGCCTTTACCTCCTGCCAAAGGAAGCACCATTTCAAGCCTTCATTTCCCCTCTTGTGGTTATAGCAGATCTAGCCAAGACTTCTCCAAAACTTTCTTACCTGATGCCTTTTTTTCCCATTTCCAGTGCTGTTCTTTACATTAGGCCATACTTCCCTTCTTAAATAAAGGGAAACAAAGTTCTCAGGCCCAGCATCCTGTGATAACTCTAGCACTGTGAATAAAACAGAGGAACACCAACATCTTCTCTGCCAGAGGTCAAACCACATTCTGGGTGAAGGGGGGCTGGTACCCTTGCCCCACCTATCTTCCAGCTTCTCTCTCTCTTCCTGTTTACATTTTCTAAGTGAAGACATCCACCACAGCTCTCACTCTCTGGAAAAAACAATAAAACAAAACAAAGCCTAGAAAACTTCAATTTTCATCTACTGAACCCACCCCCAGTTTAAAAAAAAAAAAAACTATTACAACAGTCACGTGAAACCAGTCAAAAGCAAGAAGCTTATCATATTCTCTGCAACAAGTCCTTTAGGGAAAGTCTCCACAAATGGGCAAGCACTCAGTTAATATGATAGAAACTCAACTTCTAGCAAGTGACATCATCTTAAACAGATTTAAGTGAGATTATATTGTTTCAAAACAATATAATAAAGATGTAGTGGGACCATGAATTTTCTGAATTACCGAGAATTTTGAAATGGACTATAGTAAACTATTGATAGTATTTTCTTTCTTCCTCTTCATGACTAAGTATCTATGTGACATAGTTTAAATCACAGAGCTGCCCAGAACATCAGAAAAGACAGAAAAAATTAAAAACACTAAAAATGAGAACAGATACACTATGAACATCTCCAGTGAAATGCGACCATGGTTTCCATCCTTTCAAGTGTTTCTCACGTCATTGCAATTTTCAAAAATAAAGTAGCAAACAAACAAAACCTACCAAAGTCACGCGTGCTCCAGCACACTCATTATCCCACCAGTGGGGAAGCAGAGGCAAGAGGCAAGAGGGTCACTGAAAGTGCTAGAGCAGCCAGGGCTACAGAGCAAGACACTGTCTCAGGAAGAAAGAAAAAAGTCACCATAAAATCTTTTTTAAAACAAATTATCAAAGCACCAAGTTCACTTAGAAGAAACAACAAGGTCAGCTGACTTAACTCACAGTAGCACCCACTCCCACATCATAGTCTCCATTTTATTTTGTTGTGGGGGAGGGGTGTGACATTTCTTAACACGAATCAAAACAAGTCTGTCTTCTCTACAACTAAAATGAAAATTCTGTATAAATGGTAGCACCTGATGTGGGTGGTGACGTATGCTGTGAATATGTTTTATTGCCATTGGTTAATTAAAAAAATTGCTTTCGGCCAATGACTTAACAGAGTAAAGCCAGGCTGAAAGAGAGATACAAGAGTCTGAGAGAAGCCATGTAGCATCCGGTAGATGCACCGAAACCTTGCAGGTAAGCCATAGGCATGTGGTGAGACACACATTAATAGAAATTGAGATATAAGAGTTAGCCATAAATACACTTAAGCTATTGGCCAAACAGTATTGCAAATACTATAGTTTCTGTGGGATTATCTCGTGCCTGGGCAGCCAGGAAAGAACCAACAGCCTCCCCTGACAAGCACCTTTAGGTACTGCTCAATAGAGACATAAAGTCCTGTGTGTCTAGCAACCAGCAGCATGTTATGTAGGAACAAAGAAAGCCACCTGGTAGGTAAGGAATTCCCAGCATGAAATAAGTAGCAGGTAATTTAAAAGCTTTTTTTATGGATGGGGTTAAAAAAATATTTAAATATACTTTTGAGAAATTGTAAGAATTTTATTAAAACTCAGTGTTTGGTGAGTCAAAAAGAAACAATAGGAGGCATATAAAACAAAATCCAGAAGCAGGCAGTTTCATCATTTTGGAGCCATTTTAGTAAAAATGAGGTTGGGAATGCATCCCCAATAGAGGCCAAATCTGGAGGGAAATTCTGAGAAGGAGCAAGATTTCTGTGGGCTCAAATATCCCCCTATAGATTGCTTATTAGTTCCAAGAGAAAAAATAATACCCAATTAGTGAAGCAATTGGAAAACATTTTGACTAATGATCACAATTAGCACTATCAACAAGGGGCAGATAGACTTCGTTTTCATCACTGTGATGCCCAGAGAAGAATAAATTACTCCTGCAGAATTAGGTAAAGAAAATATAACCTCAACCCACCCTTTAGAAAATACCACTGAAACCTGAATAAGGAGCATTCCATTTAAAAAGGGTATAGCATGATATGCTTTAAAATGTTAAGTGTCAGAAAGGTAAAAGTCTGGAAATACTCCAAAATAAAGGATGCTAAAGAGACACAAGAACCAAATGCAATGCCTAACCTGAAATGGACCCTGGACTGAGGGCAAAAAGACCTCATCTATAGAGTCTCACTGGATCAACCGACAAAACTGGAATACGGTGTGGATTATTTGAAACATGTTAATGTTAAATTTATCGATGACAACAACTACTCTGTCACTGGTTTCTTAGATTCTTTAAAATGTTTGTGTGGCTAAGTGTGTTTGCTGTACGTTCATCTAGGGCAAGAGCAAGTTATTAAGAGATGGAATGAAATCAATATTTTTAGGAGTAAAACGTCTTCACCTCATGATATCTATAAGCCTGAAATGATTACAACTTTAAAAATACCTAGGGAGGGTGAGACGGCTAAGTAAAGGTGCCTGCTACCAAGCCTGCCAACATCTGGAACCCACATGGTCACCTGAAGGAGAACAGCAACTCCTGCAAGTTGTCCTCTGACTTCAACACATGCTGCGGTACACCTGTACCCACAAACTGAATCTTAAAAAAAAAACAAAAAAAAAAACTTAAGTACCTAAAAACTTAACATACATATAACACACACACACACACACACACACCTCAACATTTTGCCACTTAATTTGGTAACTACAGTGTACAGATTAAATAACAGGGCATAAAGACAGAAATCCTATCATTACTGTTGCTATTTCAATCTGCATGGGGTGTGGGGGGGGTAAAGTTCACCTGCTGCAGGTGCCTGTAGTAACCTCACTGGATCTCCTAGAACTCGAGTCACAGATGTGAGTTGTAGCCTACCCAACATGGGTGCTGGAAACCCAGTCCAGGTCCTCTGCAAGAGCAGTATGAGCCCTTGACTCCTGGGCCACCTGAGAACCCAATTCTTAAGTCACAATATTACACTGTTTCCCCAACAAGAGTCACCCTTCTGCATGGATGGACAACTGACAAATATCAGGCCAGCAGTGAGGGTTGCAGCATCCTGAGAAAGGACCAGGAAAAAAGCCCAAACTTGGGGACAGTAAACCATAAATGAGTCTTGAAACACATGCAGTTAAGGCCCGGATTGTCTTTATGAGGATCTGCTTTCCACAGGCATGGCCCAGCCGGCTCTCAGGCCTGGCATCTTCTCTGCCACTCACCTTAGGAGACAGACTCTTAACACCAGGAGAAAATAAAACTTATCTTAAGTTCTCAATGATAATTTTCAAAGACTTAGTTATTCAAAGAAAAAATACAGCATGCTCCTTTATACGAAATCATCATTTTCAGAAAGCTGGAGTCTGTCACATCCTATCTTCTACCCCCAAATGTGCCAGTGGAGATTGTACAAGGTTTAATTTCCATTCCTTTTTTTTTTTTTTTTTTGGTTTTTCGAGACAGGGTTTCTCTGAATTTCCATTCTTTTTAGCAATCCTTGTCTTTCAACAGCTGCAAGTCACAAGTATCCTGGCACCTTCAGTACCTTTCTGGCCATTAACATAGATGATAGAGGCTTTGAGGGGAGGAAGTAAGAAATCAATTAAAACATGAAAAAATAAATAAATAAAAAATAAATTTAAAAACAAACAAACCCGGATCAGGCAATAATGGGAGGAACAATTCTGCTGTGGAGACAAGGTAAAGCCTCCTGTGGGAGGTAGGTTGCCTGTGTCCACACTCAATAGTGCACTGTGGTAATTATTTAGCCATGTGTTTGTCTGTCTATAACACTATGGATGGAACCCACAGCCTGACAACCTAGGCAAGCAGTCTCCCTGAGACACTCACCCTGAC
The DNA here is from genome assembly GCA_028555095.1 of Dicrostonyx torquatus. Lineage (NCBI taxonomy): Eukaryota > Metazoa > Chordata > Mammalia > Rodentia > Cricetidae > Dicrostonyx > Dicrostonyx torquatus. The sequence goes on from JAQHUG010000177.1 coordinate 4,125,934, forward strand.
AGTCCCAAAAATTGTTAATGGAAACAAAATGCTTAACTTTTAAACATGTGAAATGCTTTGTTCCCAACATTCTTGCTTTCATTTTATGATTCTTGGCACAAGACTCATTGGCTTATGCGATCTGTGCAGTTCTAAATGCACAGACAGCCATCTACTGACAGTGGAATGTGGGGCTGAAATAGATGAAGCAAAACTGGCCATCTGGATAGTGCTGTCTGATCTACAGCAGGACCCCTTGCTGAGGACCTGCTTCTACCCTTCGCCAACTACAGACCGTGGCAGTCATTTGGCTTCTGTTCCTTTCAGGGAAGGATTTAACATAAAATGCAACCTCTGTCACCACTACTTAATGAGTCCCAAGTCAGATAAGAAAAAAAACTACTGATTTTAGTTAAAAAAAAAAAAAAAAAAAACATTAGAAACCCTGGTAGAGAGGAGATGAGGAGATTAAAGCTTCAACGTGGGTGATCTTTCCATCTATAGCTAAATGTATCAATTACAGGTATAGGAATAAATGCTAAGTATATTACATTATTAAAATGTTCAGATATAACCTAAGCATCTAAGAATTTAACCCAATCTATAACTCAATCTCATACTGTCATTTGATTAATCTCCAAAGCATGCTAGCATTTTTGTTTAGTATTTTCCAATTCTTTTTAACAATTGGTACAGGACATCTTCCAAGCAAAGACAATATAATTTTAAAGTTACCATTACAGACTAAAAACCCTAGTGCCTGTATTTTATACAAGGCCCACAAAGAATACAGTCTATAAAGCATTTTCCATCTAGGTGGCGGTGGCGTACACCTTTAATCCCAGCACGCCAAAGGTAGAGGCAGGCAAATCTCTGTGAGTTCGAGGTCAGCCTAGTCTACATACTGAGTTCCAGGACAGCCAGGGCTACACAGGGAAACCCTGTCTCCAAAAAAACATGAGGGAGGAGAGGGGGAGGAAGGGAGGAAGAGAGGGAAGGAGAGAAGCCTTTTATAATTCACGTAGCACACCACTTATTTATCATTTTACAAGTGAAGAAACTAAAATGGAAAGAAAAAGTTCAAATCTGTGTATATTTCATGTAAGTGGCAGAGTCAGGCCTCAACCCAGACCTACTAAGTGTAGTTTCCAGGCTCTTTCAGTAAACAAAACCATGGCTACGTCTAACCAAGTCATATATCTAACACCAGCCTAATCATTCCATTATCGGCTGCAACGTGTTATCCTTTGTAGAATTAATTCAATCAGAAGGTAAGGGTTACACACTATCACTGTCTTAGGAGAAATATCTGTTGAGACAAAAAGTCTATCAGAAGGACTTGCACTGAGGGAAAAGGAATGAGTCTCAACGAGTCTTGCCTAGTAGACATTTCTCCAACAATAAAATGTTCCATACCTAAGCTATTCAATACATCAGCCACTCGAAATGCAAAGCCAAGGAACAGAATGTTCAATGTTATTTAACTGAATTAGTTTAAACTGAAATCGTCACATGTAGGCAGTGCCTTTTTTTGCTTGGTAATGCAACAATTCTACACCTGGATGCCTGGAAAAGAGTTTAATCTTAACATCTAAATAGAGTGATAGATCTGTGAGCATAACTAAAACTGAGCATCAACTTAAACGTGAGCCCAGACACTGCACTGGTTTACCTAGTAGGCTCATGGAACAGGATGGATGTGATACCATCAACAGTAACAGGGCCAGCAAGATAACAGTAGAATTATCTTGTGATCTCTGTAAACTCCTCTGGGCAGCTAAATCCAAAGAGTGACTGCAGGCGCCAAGACCTGTTGCTGACAAGGAAAAGTCAATTTGATCTCACAGGCCACAGTGACTTTCTAGAAGAGAAGTCACTCCACAAGGGAAGTAACTTCAATAGATTATATACCAGGCTGACATGTATAAAAAGCAAGCTGTATCTGTGCTTTAAAGAATTCGAGAGAACATCTTCAAAGATATTTCCCTCTTTTCTTTTCCTACAGCTGGGTGACCACACCTCATCCCCAGAAAATATCCATCTTCTCCCTCCACTCACCTGGTCAGACACTAGATTTTCCTTAAATAAAAATGGTAGGGTTTCACAGGAAATTCTTTGTGTTAAAATTATTGAGCTTGGGGACATTCTCTGCACTCCATGAACAACAACAGGTGTCACTCCTATTGCTTTGGTGTACAGTACTCCTCCAAGGCACCTCTCTGATGCTAGTTACACGACTGGACACGATGAAAATCCAGTCTTGGTTCAGATTCTTCACCGACTGGACAGTTCAAGCTCGGAAAGTCACTTAGCATAACACTGCCTCAGCTTACTCATTTGCATATTAACAGGAGGCTCATCCCATCATTTGTGGTGCTCCTATTACTCTCCAGGTCTTTGTTGGGGCTCCCTAGTTACACTTAATCAATCTCTCTTTACACATATACACGCATGGACACGCACATGGTCACTTATGTAGCAAATCCAACTGTGTATGCTCTGCTTCAGTCAAGCCATTCTCCAAAATGTAGACCAGTAGTTTCTGTATAGAAAAAAAACATCTGTATTTTATGGCACTTCAGAATCAAAGTCCTAGCTCAGCATATCGGAACATGCCTATAACCCCAGCGCTAGGAAAAGAAGACATGAAGATTGCAAGTTTGAGGCCAGTCCAAGGCTATATATTATAGTGAGATCCTGCCTCAAAATAGAAATAAAAACAGTAAAAAAGGAAATAAATAGGGGCTGCTGAGATGGCTCAGTAGCTAAGCGTGTTTGTTGAATAAGCAAGAGGACCTCAGCTCAGAACCCAGCACCCACATAAAAAGTCAGGGCTGTCTGAGCATACAGATTCTATACACACACAGTAGCTGACAAGGTCGTTAGCTAAAAGAGGGGAAAGCTTCACTAAATCACTCCCAAAGAGATGGAACTACAAGAATCAAATGTGAGATTCATACCTCATGAGTCTCCTGCTAGTTACTTCTGAGAGAATCCATGAGAAGGACGCTCTCACACCCCTAGGAATGCACGGTGCATATGCGCTGACAGGCTTATAATCAGCTAGGAGGAAAATCAAAGGCGGCAGGGCATCTAATGCGAGGACTGTGGAAAGTACTACTGGGATTTCTGAAGTGCTTATTCAAATATTCAAGAAGCCCCATGGTTTTCAGGGAGAAGGGATGAGACTCCTTGAAGGGAAACTTCAACAGTAGGTGTTGAATCTCACCTTGGTTGTCAACTTGGCTGGATCTAGGAACACACTAAGAAACACACCACCTCTGGGGGGTCTGTGAGTGTGGTTCCCAAAACGATTACCTGATGGGGGCACCCTCCACCTGAATGGGAGTCACCTCCCCCACACAGCCCAGATATAAGGAGATCTGTGGGGAAAACTCGTGCTTCTGTGCCTCCCTGCCTTTGCCTCTGCTGGTAGGTGCAGCTACCCTGCTGGTGCTGCTGTCACTGCTGCTGTCACCTTTCAATGAGGGACATCAGAATTCAGTTCTTCAGACTTCCAACACTTACTGAAGGTCAGGGGCTGTCCAGAAATTCTTCAGGCCATGCTCAAGCACCTAGTCTCAAGGGTTGTACACCTACCTAGTTCTGTTTTCCAGTGTACACTGGAAATAATCACTGTTGGGTTACCAAATACATATGCTATAATAGTCCAATCTAATAAACCCTTTTCCAATACTATTCAGTCAACTGAGCCTGGTCCTCTAGAGAACCCTAATTAGTAACACAGTAGGGAAATCCCAAGGGCTACTAGACACGACTCACCGTCTTGAACATAGGAGGAAAACAGCACTATGAGAACTTACCGCTTCCACATCCTTCTCGTTGTTCCTTTGCAGAATCCTGGATGACTTGAACAACCTATGGATGTCTTTTGTTCTGCAGTCTCTTGTGGAAACGATCTCCATTGGCCTCTTTGGTCTCGAGTAATTCCCAAGACCAGCAAACTTACTCTACCCACCCAACTGTAAGACAAACTTAGCCTTAGATACCGACCTGTGATTTTGACAATAAAATCGAATTGATGATATTCCAACCCCTGACAAATGGGGTTTGAAGAATTTAAGCTCTTGTTACCTTTCACTGGTAAATATTTTATGAAGGCTTTTGTGCTCATGTTCTCCGTTGTTTAAACAAAAACAATTTTAAAGACCTAACTATTCCTTCTGTGATAGAATATAGCATATACACATAACAACTCTGGTTGATCCTAGAGCAGGTATCAAAAGATGGGTTTTAAGCAACTAGTAATGTTCTCTTTAACTGTCTGCGTAGGAGGGAAAGGGGTCCAGAAACTCATATGGCCACTGACAATTCTGATCTGTGTCTTTGTCCTAAATAGTGCCATAAAACAAACACACATGCAGGCACACCTGCACACATTCTTTGAAAAGAAACTATACCAATTATTACAATACTATTATAAAAATCTCAGAACTCCCTTAAATTTTATCATTCTATTTATTATTATTTCATTTATCAGTGAAGCGTTTGGGTTGGGTAATTTACGGCCAAGTGTGCTGCCTTTGCTGAAAAAGCAAGGTCTAAGCTTTTGCACTGTTTTTCGTAGTCTGCAAACTTCCTTCACACAAGTAAACCCCTAATGACTTGGATGATGGCTGAGTGCCACGCCAGCTGGCAGAATGAGCACTACCACTTTTATAAACTGGGGTCCCTGAAACAACTACTCAGAGCCCGTCAACTGAAATGAAGTTTCTGATGTAACTTCAGCAGCCAGTCAAAGTCACCTTTCTCGGTTGACCTAGTCGAGTCATTCAAGTTTTCCAAGAAGTGCAGTGGCCCCGTTTCACCATCGGCAAACCAGCACTGTACCCACCTCTCGCCATCTAAACAAATCCCCTTTCACAGAATAGCTAGTAAACTCACGTTAGTAAGAACCAGAGGACTAACCAAATTCCTAGTACAACTAAGCAAAATCTAATCAAGTCAAGAAAGCAAATGTGTGAACAGTCAAGTTAACCGCTGTGAAGCAGGCGGGGTGGGAGGTCATCCAAGTTAAAGCCAACATTCTTCAAAGGCTGAAACCCCAGTCTCAATAGCCCAGAGCTACCATGCCCGGGGTGGTTTTCATACAGATATACTCAAGTTTGGCTCCTGTCCACATAATTTCCCTACTTTTTGATCTCTGCTTTACAAAACTGCACTCTCAGAGCTTCTTAGATTTCTTCCACGTACCAAGTCACAAATGAAAATGGATCTTAGTAAGAAATGTCAAAAACCTCACCATCCAACAAGACATCACCTTTCTGTTTGCTCATCTGAAAAAAATCAGCAAGATTTTAGTCTCTCCCTTTCTCAAAAAAGAAAAAAAAACTTTGAAATTGGCAACTTGATATGTAAGTTATATTTAATTTTGTTGAAAATCGTTAAGCAGAAACAGTGCAGCACTCTAACAAAAAAGAAAGTTGTTGGCCTTATTAGAAAGAATCTGTATCGATAATCTTAGTATTAATGCACCAAACTCCAGGCTTCTGTAGCCCTCTCCAGCACACAAAGCGACCCCACCCACTCGCTGTCAGTCACATAATGAAGGTCCCGCCCTGCCCCGCCCACTTCAACCGAGCTGACCAAGTGTGGCTCTGGCCCAGAGCTGAACCGGTGAAGCTGACGTCAGCTGGCGACCGAGGCTGCATTCCTAAACAGTTCAGACAAACCCAGTGGTGGGAAGCTTCGAAAGCCCTCAGCTGTAGTGAGGGAAGCAAAGGCTTGGCTGGCAGCCAGACTCCTGAGCTCAGCATTTTGTAATGCACTTCCTTTTTACTAATAGCTTGCATAATGCCCTTAACCCTTTCTTATCTGCATCACACCTTTAACCCCTTCTTTTCTGGGTCCAAATTCAAACATACTTTGCAACTCGGTCTCCACCAAATCACAACTGATTGACTTTTAATACTACTGAAGATGGAATTTAAATTAAACACACATGCTCCCCACCAGCTAACTAAACTTCACAAGTTCCACTCTCAAAAACATTTTGAAGCACAGAAACATTAATTTTTGAGTTTTTTTTTCACGATACCGAAAATTGAACCAGGGCCTTGAGCAGACTGTGTGTGGGCAGCACTAAATAGTTTAATATTTTCAAGACCTTCCATAATTTATGTTTTAGAAACTTTTTTAAGTGTAGCCTCATGATCCAAACACAGAGATACACTGACAGAATATTTCCCTCCAGCCCCATCTCTGGCTGTTGGCTCTCACTCTGGATAAACTAGCAGTGTTTCTCTTCATAGTCATCCAGTATTGGGGTGAGGGGGCAAAAATAGGTTCAAACCTATTTTCTTCTTGTTTCTATACCTATGATGGCTAATTTGCTTTCTGTGGGGTTTTTGGTTTTATTTTAAACTGCAAGGAACTCCAGTATTTTCCAACCTCTATGCAGGAGCTTATTTCTAGGTTATTTCCAGTCATTTTGCTTAATGCTATCATGAAATTCTGTCTCTACAGAACAAAATCCCAGGTGGATGCAAAACAAGGCAGCACATGGGACAAGCAGAGGAGTGAATGCAGGAGGATGGAGTTTAAGGGCTGCCTCAGCCCCAGAGCCGGATAGCAAGTGTTAGGTCAGCCCGGACTACACTAAACTGTCTTCAACTTAAAAACACCTAAGTAGAAAATCACTGGAGCCAAGCCAACAACTGCGCTGCTTCCCCGGAGGCTGTCGATCATCCTCCCACGAGTGGCACCTCAAGATGTTCCTTTTCTCATGTAACTCTGAGCTCAGTGTTCTGAATGTGCTTTCCTTCTGTGTCATAAGCTTGTTACCAAGATTTTTTTATTTTTGGAAAACAGATTTCAGTACTTTAATGTATACAGTCCACATTATAAACATTATAGATTTAAGAGCAGTTTGTATTTCTTTATACACTATCCTATCATGCCCAATTTTCTATTGGTCTTTTACACTCGCTACTTTGTAAGTGCTTTATTTAAATATTTTATTTGTCTTTTTTCACAGGCTAGAGAAGTGGTTTAGCAGTTAAGAGAAGTTGATGCCCTGGTAGGAGATCTAGGTTTGGTTCCCAGTACAAACTCCCTGCTGCCTTTAACTCCAATTGCAGGAGATCTGATGCCCTCTTCTGACTTTCCAGGCACCTAGACACATGGTGCAATCACATATACTTAGACATACACACATACACATAAAAGAAATGCGTAACTGATGTGGGATTTCCCTCTGTATGCTGTGAATATCACTGGTTAACAAAAGAACTGCTTTGGGCCTATAGCAGAGCTATAGGGGAACAGAGCTAGGCAGGAAAAACTAAACAGAATGCTGGGAGAAAGGAGGTAGAGTCAGGGAGAAGGCATGTAGCCAAGCTGGAGACAGACGCCAGAACTTTAGCCAGTAAGCCACAGCCATGTGGTGATACAGTTTAATAGAAATGGGTTAAATTAATATGTAAGAGTTAGCCAATAAGAAGCTAGAGCTAATGGGCCAAGCAGTGATTTAATTAATACAGTTTCTGTGTGATTATTTCAGGGCTAAGCAGCCAGGAACCAACAAGCGGCTCCTTCCTTCAACACATTAACTCTTTTAAAATGTTTACATTTGTGTGTACATGCATACACATGCAATAACATACATATGGCAGTCAGAAGACAACTTGAGGGAACTGGTTTTCTCTTTCTATCACATGGGTCCTGGGATCCAACTCAGGTTATCAGGCTTGGTGGCAGCTGTCTTTTCCTGCTGAGCCATCATGCCATACTATGCCTTTTAATATATTCTTGAAGAATTTTTTAAGATAATAAAAATAAAGGGGTTGGAGAGATAGCTCAGCAGTTCAGAGTATTAACTACTCTTTCAGAGGGACCCATTTCATTTCAATTCCCAGCACCCACATAGCAGCTCACATCCGTGCATAATTCCAATTCGAGAGGATTCAAGTACCCTCTCATGGCTCTACAAGCACCAAGCATGTAGATGGGGCACACACGTGTTCAGGAAAAGCATACATATACCTGAAATATAGTTTATAAATCTAAAACACTTTTAAATGAACAAGGAATAAGGATGAACTTTCAACTAAGATTCACCCTTTTGCTATCTCTTAAGAATTTCTATGCTAAGTTCCTATGAAACTCCTGGTTTCACACTTATTAAAACACTGACAAACAAGTAGATATACATGCTTTGAGTACATGTGTGTTAAAAGACAGTAATACATAACATCAATTGGTTGCTGAGACCAGCCAACTACTGTTCTGAATATGAACCCATCAAGTTAGGAAGGTGTCTCCTACAGTGCACTACAGTGACACACTCAGGCATGCAATCAAGTTAGGAAGGTGTCTCCTACAGTGCACTACTGACAATGCCTGAGTGTTGAGGTAAGAATGAGGAGGGATGGAGAAGAGGAATTCTGCCAAAGCAATAAGTCTCAAACACACCAGATGCCGAAGGCCCGAAAGGCACTCAGCCTATCCCCTGGATAACTAAGTTACCATTTATATTTCACCACAGTCCCAATGACCAGATGACATGGACACACCAGATGTCAAGAAAAAGCCAGTTTCCTTATGTGATATGAATGACCTACACATACACATTTAAAGTTCTCAACTATGACTCAAAAGACTTTAATCTTTTAAGAGGTGGCACTAGCATTATGAAGTACTGTTTGAAACACTGAACATGGTTTCCTATAGAAACCAGAACACAGAATGAAGTTCCACCAGGAATGAGCGTCAAACTTACTCTGCCCTCCTCTTGGGCTTCCTGGCCTACCCTGGGCCCCATGGAATGGAGGCCTGCCGTTTCTGAACATGCTTTCCACTTTGTTCAATGTTCTTCTATTGAGAGCTCCTGCGGACAACAGAAACCACCAGCCTCTGGACTGAACAGGCCTCTCCCATCTTACAGAGTCTCAGCTGAGCTGCCACCTCCTTGACCATCTCTTGCCACCCGAGGCTAGGCTAGTGGTGGAGGTAGTAAAGAATGTTCAAGAGAAATGCCACGAACGTGCTTAAATTCTTTCTATTGAGGCTAAGATTCAAGAAACTGAGGAAATGCCACACTAGATGACAGATATAAACAAGAATACAGAGCTTAAATATCCACTTTGTTATCTTCAGCATATCTTTTTTTTTATTAACTCCCTCTTTGGGGACTAATCAGTTTATATACCTTATCTTAAAGCATAGGTTCCCATCAGTTACAAATTATAATAAATATAAAGAGGACAAAAACAAGCATATCTTAAATACGATATCACAAAAACCAACCACAACAGGGTGGATACTGTCAAGGCATATCTGCTCTCAAAGCAATGGCTGTCATTGCCAGGATCCCCAGTACTATGACCCTTTCGATCACAGACACTTCACCATTTTAACTTCTGGTATTGACTCCTCTGACTTAACATCAAACTCCAAAGTTTAGGAAGAGGCACATCCGCCACAGCTCTCAAATCTGAGCCTCAAAATCATCTGCATAACTCAAGCATTAATCATAACCTTCGGACCCAGCTTAATTGATACATTACAATCGAGGACAGTCCTAGGATCTGTTCGGGCAAGAGGTAACCCTCCCTAGGAGAATGAGATGCTTCAGTGCTGTTTGGGAAAGACACGGGCCCAGCTGTGAAGGAAGCAAGTTTACCTAAAGGAGGTAGTAAGAATCCTTCCCTCCTTCTTTCCTATCCCCACACCCTCCTGCTACTGAAGAAAACAGCTCTAGCAAAGGCCTATCTGTCATCCTCTACAGTAAGGCTTGATCACCACCAACAGGTCCGAGCATGAGGAGAAAGGGGGCAAGCATTCCTTCTGTGAGACAGCAGCCACAGGACAGCGGCTCTAGAGACACGAGGAGGGCATACGAGCACTTTCAAGTTTTTCATTTGCCTCAATAGGGACACCAAATTTTCCTGAGGCTGAGAGAGAGAGACAGAGACAGACCCCAAGCAAACAAACAAAAGTCTAACACTGTAGATGTTAAAAAGAACAGGAAGAGGCCACCTAACTCACCTCCCAGCAGACAAGACTACAGTTAGGCTATCTGGGAAAAGATACTCAAAATTGTACTTCAGGGACTGAATTTCTACATAATTTAATTTCCTTGCTGACAATGTCAATTATCCAGAAGCCCACAATGAACTTTATTTAAAATAAAACTACATTAGCAAAAAATAAAAAAAGGTTTTTAACCCCCAAAGAACCTAAAGCATGTGTAAGTTTTTATGACTCCAGAATCTTGTTCGCATGGATGTTTTCACTTCTGCCTTCATTCATGGGATTCTTTTCCCCAAGTCTACTTCCTAACTCTGATGACAAGCAAGAGCTCCTTTTGCTGGCTCTTCGCTGAACTCTACATGACGAAGCATGCATTAGCATGTGGGACATAGAGGGCTGCGAGGCTGCGAGCCTTATGTGCATTTGAAATGTCCTAGTTACCAAGACTGTCTGCTCTGAACCACAGGAAAGAACTGGTCACACTGTTTTTTACATTCTAGTATTATTATTTTAAACACTGTGCCTTTAGCAACCCAAAGGATCCTGAATACCCCTGCCTATTGTATTTCAATAGTATAAAAGCTGTGCACAGAGAGCTATTGTCCAATCTTAAATGAATGTCTAAATTTTTTAATTCCTGCTGATAGTTTCAAAATTATTCAAGTCCTAGAAAGAGCTACCAACCAAAAAAAGATATCAAAGGCATGTGTCCTCGGGTGTCTGAAATCTTTGTATATTCTAAGTCAGAAGTATAAACTGGGCAAATTACATGATCTGCAAACAACACACTATGGTTGCTGGTGCAATGCACCCTTTACTCCCTTAATTTTATCATGAAGTCAGTTACTTATATGGAACACACACACACACACACACACACACAGATGTGCACCGTAAGAGCAGAGATTTTTCTTTCATTTGTTGGTTTCTATTATCTGCAGGGCCTACCTCACAGCATATGTACAAATCACTACTGATTGACTGCTGCTCCACAATTATAGCATATGTAATAATAGTTATTTTCTCAATTAGATATAAAACTTAATTGAACATACATTAAACTATAAATTACACATTATGTTCTACAATGCAAATACTAACTCTTCCCATGAGACTCAGTAATGGTTACTATAAGAATAACTGAATTCTACATGAGATCCAACTGGATACTTACCCTTTAAGGTGTAAAACTTTACGTACTTAACAAAGCTGGATCACACTAGACTTCTAATCTCTATCTACAACCCAAGAGTACTGTAAGCCAGAAACCACACAGTATCTTGTTCTTTTGTGTATGTAGAGGGAGGGGGAAGACCTCACTTAAAACGTCTTCATCAAGATTTCCTGTACTCTTAGTGGAAAAAAAAAAAGTAAAATCACTATAATCCATGCTGCAAAATCCCTAAAAAGTTTATTTTTCAAATGATGAAAATTTTATACGAGACAAATCCGAGTCAGGTAAAACTGCAGTTATAATAAGTGATACAGCCAAATCCTGCTGTAGTTTTTTTAAAATCCACTGCAACTAAAATATATTAAAATTCAAACACCTATGAGTCCACCTGGAAAATAACTCCCATGAGTGTACCACCGCAGTAAGGGTAAGGAGGTGGGCACTACAGATGGGTGTGTGCTTAAGCACAAAGCGCCCAGGAGAAGGGAAAGGAGAGAACATGAGGAGCAACAGGGGAAACTCAGACTCATCTTACTGATTAGTAAAATGCCTGGCTTAGTGCACTAGGTGAGCAGAGATAGCCGCCAGATACTAACGCTGATGTTTCCTTTACAACAGCCCTGGACTCAAGCTTCTGTTGGGAAGTACAAGCTGGAAGGGTGTGGCAGGCTCCTGCCCCAGGTCAGACAGACTGACAGCAGTTTCTGAGACAGCATATTCTCTTCCGTACACATGTTTACCAGCTACTTTCCAATTAAATTCCACTCATATGCTAAACCCATCTCACTAGTACCTACACTTCTTGATTTCTCAAAGATCCTCTCTCAACATAGAGCAGACTCAAAACACCTAGAGAGGCCTTCCTAGAGGCCACTTTAGAAAGCTGACTCCCCGAATAGATTCAGACTGGTCAGTGAGCCTCCTGAAAACCTGTGCTTGTCCTTTGTAGTGGTTCCTGTGAGAAAGACTGAAAATTTTCTTAACTTTAAGATTTCCTCATAGTTGGTCCAGCAAGTCCTTTGTTTAACAGTCAGTATAAGTCTAAAAATCATGGAGACGGATACAAAGAAAAAGAAAAGGGAGGGCTAGAAATCACAAATCAGACATTAAATAGAACATGGTAATGGCGAACCTCATACCACAATCTAACGTAGCCAGAAATCCAAGCTAATATAGAACTTGCAAGATACAAGACAATTCAATCATCAGAAAACTAAGTTCTAAGCTTTAAACCAAGTCGAGTGACATGTAAACTCATTAAAAGAACATGGGTAACAGCCTAGACTCTCTGCCAGGTCCTCCACCAAATACAGAAAGGTGGCAGTCCACCCCAAAGCCTCTATTTGCCTGTGTGCTGGTAAGTATTTCCGTTTACCACATGGGATAAACATGCAGACATGACTAGCAAAAAATGAGGAAGTGGCATATTATGATGATTAGTGTGCCCTTTGCCAGAGCTCCTCCTCCCTGGAGGGGTCAGCATAACTGCTCAACAGGTCTACTGAATGCTCAAACCTGAGTGGGACATCTGTATTTAAACCATCCCTAAGGCTCTAAGAACACTATGGAAGACGGGCTGAAAGGATGGAAGAGCCAGGGATGGGGCAACTGCTGTGAAGGGCTGTCTCTGGACCATGAGCTCTCTGCACCTATGCTCAATCAACGCTCCAACAGGCAGCAAAACAAATGAAATTCAGGGGGCGAGTAACAACCAAAAAGGAGGCAACATGAAGAGGGTGAGGGGGATATGTTAAATACCTGTATAAATGGGAGGGAAAAGTTGGGGCTCCTGGAGGGAGATGAGGAAATTTGAGGTGCATATGATCAAGATGCATTGTTTACATATATAAAATTGTCCAAGAATTAACAAACTATAATTCTGTTTTTTAAAACGAAGAATGAGGAGTTGACTACCAGGGTACCTTAATAATACCCAGGCCAAAGCAGAGTTTTATAAAAATTCCACAGACCAGAACGAGTAACAGAAAATAACCTACAAAGAGAAAGATAACATGAAATACTCTTTAGGGGTTCAAAACATAAGTTGTTCATTTATAGGAGGTCCTGCTTATGAACAACTATATACAAGGCACCACTGGAGATGTTACACAGAGAGATGCTGTCTGTTTAAAAATAACACAGCCTCTGTAAGGAAAACTACAGCTCTGAGGTATTCTTAGTGTGTACTGCAATCATCGTGTCTTGTGTGGGGTTGTATATGGTTTTCTGAGGGTCACTTTCTTTTTTAAACATAAGGGTCACAGGTACTGACACAAGTCTTTTTTTAAAATGTATTTATTTATTATGCATACAGTATTCTCAGTATGTATACTGCAGGCCAGAAGAGGGCACCAGACCTCATTACAGACGGTTGTGAGCCACCATTTGGTTGCTGAGAATTGAACTCGGGACCTTTGGAAGAGCAGGCAATGCTCTTAACCACTGAGCCATCTCTCCAGCTCAGGGTCACATTTTAAAAGCAAGAAACTGGAGTAGCTGGGGAAAGCATGCATGATTACACGGAGTGTGAAATCACGTCATTGGCGCATAAGCAAAACTTTAAAGATACAGCCAGGAAACGAGCAGACAGAATCCCCATGCAGAACCTGAAGATGTATCGTGTAAGATCAGTCCTAGACAGACGGAGACCCATGAGTCAGCAAGGACCCCACACAACCCAACAAGCTGGTAAAGTCACTTAAATCAAAAACTCTGAAAGCCAAAGATGATACCACATCTCCAGCAGAAGCAAAAAGATTAACACAGTGAAATGGAGTCTTGCTATGACACTTCAGAAAGGTCACACAATGTTACCGCCAACACTGGATGTTGATCCATACATCTGGGGATCACCTGTGGACACTGAGGGCATGGGGGAAACAAGCTATCCCAGGAACGTGCAGTGTTTATTTAGTCAACCCAGCTTTCTGGACTCCCACACCTCTGTGTTCTTTTCATTCCAAACATCATGACTCTTTAATCCTCATACACAAAGGACACATGTTCTTCCAAAGAATCCATTCAGATTTAGGAAAAAGTTAGGAGAACAAAACACCTTGTTCAGGACCAGAGGTTTAGTCTTTCGGTTCTTTGTGCAATGTCCAAAGGTGCTGACATTGCCCCAAACACCAAATCCCCTTAACACATGCTGATACTGTCCAAGTTTCTCTCAGAATTCCAAATCAAATTTAAAGCCTCAAGCTCCAAAATCTGCCTGAAGAGTTTCCCAAGAACCCTGACACAGTGAGCCTCCAGTCAACGACTAAAACCACAGCAAGGGAATGGAATCCAAGTTCACTCACGAGTTTCACGGCTACCAGAGAGCAAGGTAGGTTGTAATGACTCCTGAACTCCCATGGAGCTGTTGCGTGGGAAACAGAGGCCTGAATGGCACCAGGAGCTGCCTGGTATACTTGGAACAACAATGGTTAATTTTCTTTCTGTGCTCCAACTCCTTCACACCTTTCCTTCGATGCACAGAAAGTAGACGTGGACATAGGTATTAGTGAGTTATACAGGTCAGCAGCATGTGGACCATAGGTATTAGTGTATCATACAGGTCAGCAGTCTATGTGTCCCCTTCAGAAGTCACTTCAAAACGGCTTCGATGTCACTGCCTATGTTACGGTTCCTGAAGGAGCCCACAATACCCACAGACCAAGAAAACTGAAAGTGTCATTTTTCTCCATAAATGAAGGCTTATAGTCATGATTGCCAATGCCCAGGGCATTTCTAATAGAACACTCAAGGCAAACTTGATTAAGATCAACTTTGCTAGCAGTAAATCCAAAGTATTTAAGAAGAATTATTTTGATTATTTGTCTACAAATACATTTTCTGTATGAAGCTGAAGCTGTGTTACAACTGAGATAATGTTTCTTTTAGAAGGGATACATTTTGAAATAATGGAATGTTTTTAGACTGCATACAAATCAATATCCAAGAGTGAATAGCATGTTTATTTTATATAATAAAAAACCTCAGGCAGACTCAACAATAAGGCAGTAGGTCAGACGACATTGGTATTAATTCAAGGTCTTGTTTACTCTTCACCAGTGATACAGACATGGGTACCCACCAGCCTCCCTGGGAGACATTTCCATAGTTTGTACACTGGGAACACTTTAAACTCTACAAGGACAAATGAAGTCATTGGTATATTTACCATACTTCTGAGAGATTTTTTCCAGTTCAACAACTTAGTAAGGATTATGTGGAAGTCCCTCAAACGCCGTATTTCAAAATATTTAGTTTACTTGTAATCTAGATTTCCCTCTTCCACTTTTACACTTGTTTAAGCCACAGCAATTTAAAACATTATACTACAGCACTAAAAACTTCTGCACCATCACTGCCATTTCTATAACATTTTATGAGCTAAATAAAAGGTTTTACTGACATTTGAATGAAAACATCCAATTCTTTTAAAAAAAAAAAAAAACTAGTAAGGTCAAGGGAGTTAAGTGCTGCTGGGGTAATTTCTCAAATGAGGAAGATAAAGGGGACAAACTTAAGTGATAAACTGTCCTTAACTTTGAAGAATGCTCAACTTAACTGTGCATTGGCTTTACAATGGGGTAAAGTTGGAAGCCACTCAACAGAAACCATACCTCCCATCTTTATCTTTTCTTGGGCTAGAGATATGTGCCACAGTACTTCTGGCAGTAGCTACAGCCCACACTGCCACACAGTCACCACGGAACACAGGCAGTCCACGGGGTCCTGTGTTGCTAAGTGTATCCTAAGTGCACTTTTAATTTAGCTGTGGGGTTTGGGAAGACCTCATCCAACCGTAAGCAGAGAAGCAACTGTCCACTCTGGCCGAGACGACTCTGCCTCCAAAGGTCACACGGTAGCTCTGATCTCAGTTTGTTAAATGTGCAAGAGACAGAAACTTTCCAGACTCTCCAATTTCCAAGAACTATACCAAGTCAGAGGTCTAAAATCAACTTCTCTCCTAAGAGCATAATGTAAGACTTTCAATATCAACAGCCCATTCTCCCGAGAAAAGGAATTTTCTTTACTGCGTCTGAACAATGTAGAGCAATAAATTATCTTATAAAGCTTTAATTTCAGATTACCAGTACAGTCCATGGCCTACTCTGTTTTATTTATAAAACTTTTCTTAAAAGGTCAAATGACTAAAACACCTTAACCTATTAATTAGGGATCTGAGATCTCAATCACTCCTGACACATCAAAAACAATCCTGGAATTTCTAACCAAATGTCTCCAACTTTTGAAATCCATTCTGTCTGAGGTCAGGTTTTAAGAAATCAATTTAGTATTTTCTGAGCTAGCACCATAAATCTAGCCCTGTGTTTGTTTCATCAATTAAACCATTAAAGTTTTATTATGACTCTGCTACTGCTTAACTCGGTACTCAAAGATGACACCCTGACAGATTCACAGCTACGTGTAGGTAGAATAAACGTACACCAAGTGGCCGCCTGCTCTACGAAAAGACTGTCTTCACAATACCTGCTGCCTGTCCCATCACGGGCCTATCTGTGCAAAGCACAGCCTATACTGCCCACTCCACCTGCTACCCCTCCCCCAGAAGCGGACTGTCTGCAGGAACACTCCCCAGCACTGAGCAGTTAAGTATGCTGAAACTGTGCCTCCCCCAAACCCAGGCTTCTCTCCACTCACTGTTCCAGTTTGACACAGCACTGCTGATGGGATAAGTCCCATCAGAAACAAATGCCCTCTGGTACTTACACTTAGCATACTCCTTAACTCAAAAATGGGATTTGATCATTTCCTGAAGTGAGCACAAATGGGATTTCACTAGATCACCTTGACCAAGTCCATAAATCAAGGTAGACTAATGAAAGCCCTCTGGTGGCATTCCACAATCCTCAGGTAATCAAGCCTAACTCCATATCATGGCACCCAAGACCAATCACAGCCTGGCCTGCCTTTACCAGCTCCCTGCCAGCACAGTGACACACCTATCAGCTACAGAAGCTGTGTGGACTTTCGTGGGAAATATAGGTAATTTCACATCCTCAAACTTGCACAGGACTTATTGCCAAAAATCTCCTTCCAATCCACCTTGTTTAGCCAGTTAGCTCTCCTTCTTAAAGACACATGCCCAACCAACCCTTATTTGCCATTAGTACAACAACTTTTCTTTATTTTGGAAGCCTTTGTAGGTCCCCAGGAATAACTGACAGATAGCTCTTCCATCACAATGTGTTGTCAATAGTTCTACTGTTTTTTTTTAAAGCTACTATTTCCTTTCAATCCAGAGAGCTCCATGGGAGGAAGGAGTATAAATCACATTTGTGCTCCCAGGACTCAGCGAGTAAAGAACAAGTCAAATAGTCCACAATGAAGGACCGGTAATGCTCATCAGGCCGGGAACTCTTCTTCCACCAGGGTCCTAGCAATTGTCACCAAGTGACTCCTCTCACTCCCAGTCCTGTAGGAGACACACTAAGTAGTCTCGTAACCCAAGAGCACACCCAAAGAAAAGAGAGTAACCCCTCCACACACATACACAGCATGCCCTATGCTCAGGCAGGCAACCCTAATTAAGTGCTGTGGGCCACAAACAAATAAAAACTCATGAAAATAGGAAGAAGAGTAAGTTCAATAGGATGGGGAAAGGGATGAAGGCGAGAATTATCAAAGTGCAAATAGGTAAGTACGTAGATTATAGACAGAAAAACAGACATCTGGTTGCATGTAATGCCATGTGCTCATGCCAAAGCACATGCACACTCATATATACATGTATCCATGTTTGTGTAATGAAATTATAAAAGCACTCCAAGTGGGATGTTTCCTGAGGAAGACAAGGGAAAGAAGGAGCCTGCATGCCCCAACACTTACTTCCAGAGCTGAGAGAGCACAACCTGAAGCGGGTAGTTCTAGCAGACAAGCCTGCCTTTTGTCTGTCTTCATGGCCTTGACCCCACACTTGCCAGGGAGTTGCTGCCTTGTAACAGAAATAACAGCCTAGCAGAGTGTTCCCATGATGTCCTCAAACTAAAACAAGTCTTTCTTTGGCCAAACCCAACCAGTACTTTCTCACCCCACCTGCAATGGAATATTTCACATCCAGTATATTAGAGGTTGTTTTTTAAAAAACTTTATATGTTATATAATAAACGTAGCTGTTTTCTAACCCCTCTGAAGATTTAAAGCATACTGTTTAAGAAAGGCGGTAAGAATACAAAAAGAAGAAACTGCTCAAGTCCACACCACCCTTTAGTGAAGCGAACTGAAACACCATGGCTTAGGTATCTGGATGCTCAGTGCAACTGACCTGACAGGACACAGTTCTGAGTTCCCTGGGAATGCTGACTACACAAAAGTATATATTCTGGTGTACAATTATAGTTAAAATACAATTATCTGTAAAATAAAATTACATAAGTAATTCCACTTATGAAAATTTATACCCAGAATGTAAGTGGTCAAGACAGGCTTGCCAATATGTTTGGTATAGAGTTGTTTCAAACAGTGAAGAATTGAAAGGCAAGTATCTTAAAGGGTGTTGAGAAACAGACTGTGATGGGTATATAAGATGGAACCAGCTCAGCCACTTAAGATAACATTCACTGACAAAGTCACAGGCTAAGTGAAAAACGGAAAGCTGGTAAGCTCTACAACGATGTACAACTTCACTTACATTAAGTCCCTAAATCCTTAGTCACATGTGTCTGGGAGCTTTACATGTGCACGCACACATTATCAAATTATAAACAGCAATAATTCCTACTCTACTAAAATTACTGTGATTTCCTCTTCTTCACAATTTTCTATAGCATCTCAATTTCCTACAGAAAAATTTCTTTTATGATCAGACAAAAACTTTAAAGACTACATCTGTCTCACACACCATTTTGTGGACAAGTAGACAGGCAGATACAGCATGGGCTACCGCGAACTGCTCTCCATCTAATGCACAACAGAGGTCAGCAGACAGCTACTGGTCTCAGCACTGTAAGCTCACCAACCCCACTAGAAAAAGGTGAGGGTTAGGACATTCATATAGAGAAAGGCCTCACATACTGCTCTAAACACTTCAACTTCAAACAGCTTTTGGTGATGATTTGAAGGAAGCATTTCATCTTGTTCAACGTTAAAACACAAGGAAAAATTAACCAAGGAAAGTGCTGAGTTTTGAAGGTCGTCGTGCTCCCCTCCTCACTCCACCCGCAAACTCACGTTGTTACTTAATGATTATTTTAACAGTACTAAGGAGTGGGTCTGTTATGAGGTGATTAGGTCATAAGGATTCTGTGTTCATGAGTGTGTTACTGTCCTGGGAGTGATTCTTCTCTGTCACATGGATGCCTTCTGCCATGTTAGAAAAGACTATCATCAAATTCAGCTCATCAGATATCTCAGTCACCAGAATCATGAGCTAAATCATTGTTTATAATTTACCCAGTGTGTAGTATTCTGCTATAGGGCGTGGGGGAGCAAGATAAAGAAAAACATAATCCTAAAAGGGAAATATTGGCACATCCGGGGCATCTCCATAAAAACCAAAGGAAGCCTTGGCTCAAGGTTTGAAAAGACAAGTTTTGAAACTGCTACCTACTCCACTAACTGCTCAGTTAAACTGCATCACTGCTGGGTTGTCTCCAAACAAGGGACAAACTTGTGACGGAAGGGAGTGCAGGCAAAGGGAAAGAATGCACATGTTTCACTTAGAAAATAAGTCAGGTACTTGAGAGAATGCGTGCTTGTGGCTAGAAAAAAAGGCAAGAAAATAAGTGAAAAACCACAATATCAGTAAAATAATTTCTGAATTCTAGTAACGTTTCTCTTTATAAAATGCATAAAGGATAAAGGATATAATATATATAATGTATTAAAAATTCTTATTCAAAACCCTAGGAGAGCTCAAAATGAATGGGGTCAATGGTCTTTTAAAAAAAAAAAAAAAAAAAAAACAGAGTCGGGCAGTGGTGGCGCACGCCTTTAATCCCAGCACTCGGGAGGCAGAGGCAGGCGGATCTTGTGAGTTCGAGGCCAGCCTGGTCTACAAGAGCTAGTTCCAGGACAGGCTCCAAAACAAAGTCACAGAGAAACCCTGTCTCGAAAAAAACAACAAAACAAAAAAACCCAGCATTTTCCTAAGAGCAGACTAATTGGGAAGACACTTCTGAGAAGGAGGAATGTTTTAGAGTTAAGGAGAAGAATGGATCCAGGAAGGCAGACTGGGAGTCAAGGTGGCACAGGATTTAGACAAGCAGAAAAGAAACCCTGCAGCACATAAGACAGGGAGAAAGGAAAATTCCACTCTGCCTTCTGCTGCAGGTGCCCCTCAGGAAATGTCACCAAGAGCACATTCTCACAGAACCAGACAAAGGACTTATTTGCTTCGTTCCTACATCACAAATCACTGTTGCACCCTTCTGTACACTGAGGCTGGTGCATACATAGCAGAAGGCTATAAAAGTATACTCGAGCCATCACATCCTCATCAAGATATATCTATGGGCTGCTGTAACCCTACTGACAATGCTGACAGCTGCGCAGAAAGACCGACAACAAAAGAGACAGACACAGCATGGGTTAAACCTGTCCAACGAGCATCCCTAGACTTCATCATGGCACGTAGCTCCCCCATGTGATGCGGTCTCCACACGCATTTGCTCCAGGAAGCCCTACAGATGTTATTACTTCCCTGGGCTCTGTCTAAGACAGGAAGGTCTCAAAGCTCCAAAATGAAATAAACCCATGTGAGACCAGGAATCAAGAGAGCACTGGCCTTTCTGAAGAGTGAGCCCCATCTAGGCCAGAGATAGATGCCTCTGAGAATGAGCCCAGAGTAAAGTCTACACCACCCTTACAGTGACAGGTGGAGACATACATCTTTTTAATCATCACTGTTTAATCTCTTCTCTCATTTCTTCTTCTAGAACGTGTCTGAAACATGAGTCACTCTACGCCAAAACGCAGTTGAGATCATGTACGCAACCATTCTTTATATGCTTCTGCGCATACAGGTGAGTCAAATGATTCCTGAAAGTCCTGTTGATGCCTGAAAAAACAGTTCTGAATTTCTGCATTTTGCCAAGTTATCACATTTCACAGTTATGCTTACTTCTATAGAAACAAGGAATATGTGTTTCCATTTGAAGGTTTCCCAGTAGCAAACACCCTAAGTTCCAACTAAAATCATCCATCTACTCCTAACATAAAGTCAAGTCATCAGACAGCAGAGAGGTTAAGGCCACTGACTTTTTAAAGCCACGGTGAGTGTGGGCTGTAAGAGCACAGACAACCCATTCAATGCCTACTGCCTCAGTTTCCTTATCCTACAGCATTACTGGAAATGTTTAACAGAGGAATTCAAATAAAGCCCTCAGGGTATTATCTAGCTCTTTATATTATATTAACTACCATCTCTCTCCATCCTCCAGGTTTGTCATGACCAGTGTAGATCCAGAATAAAAGACAGTGTAAATGCAGAATCCTCCCTGTAGCTTAAGAGGCACACAGGTGCACGGGTAGTCTCATTCGGCGCCGTTCTGGCTTTCACGGGGGGGGGGTGTTGTGGGTTGTTTTTCAAAGGGTAGCTTTGACATGCCATTAATTCTAACTAATTTTAAACTCATTTGTAAGAGCATTTGCTGTGTTAAGTGCTTTAGCCTTACAATTCTAGACTACAGACTGCTACTAACCACTCAATTAACTTCCAAGCAGCAGTTTCTTACAAAGTAACTTTTAACAGGAAAGCTATTGTAAGCTTTTTCCCTATTTCCTGTACTTAAAATATCCTATTATTTTTCTCTCAATAATTATAGATATCTCCAGCTTGAGACTCGGATGAGAACACGGACTGGACCAACACTGGATTTCAGGTAATGCCTACCTCTAGGTGGATGGGGCAGGAGTATTTACTGTATCTTGTTACTGGTATTACCATTTGTCGACTTGAGGAAAGTAAATTTTCCC
Source organism: Dicrostonyx torquatus (assembly GCA_028555095.1). Taxonomy (NCBI): domain Eukaryota; kingdom Metazoa; phylum Chordata; class Mammalia; order Rodentia; family Cricetidae; genus Dicrostonyx; species Dicrostonyx torquatus. The sequence continues at coordinate 4,148,006 of JAQHUG010000177.1, forward strand.
TGAAGCAGATGGCCAATCCTTTCCAGAAAGCTGCTTCCAGACATATGCAACCAACTGCAGAGAAATAAACTCCCAAGAATCAGAATAAGCCCCTTTGAACTCAACACAAGCCAAAGGCTCCCTTGAAAAGACTGACTTAGCAAATAAAGACAAAGGAACCTGTCATAAATGACTGAGCTGGACAGAGGGCATCTAGCAGGAGAGCAAGGGCAAAGTGCCTCAAAAATAAAATAAAACAGGAGGCAGAAAGGTTCCTTGAGAAAGTAAGTGGTCCAAAGGCATGTAAACCAACACAGGTTAGCACAAGAGAGCCTATTAACTCACTACGTGTTGGGTGTGTCTTCCTAAGTATGCCCACGTTTTGGAAAGCTCCAGATCCTGAAACATACTCTGATTAGCAATGCTTAAGCTTCCAGCTGCCTTTGCATTTGTTCATTTTGTCAAAGCCCTAATTCTACCAAAGCCTCTATCCGCCTCAAACCCAGCTCAGTTCACCTCACTGGAAAGGCTCTCCTGGTTCTGTCAGCTGTGCGCAGGATCAGCAGCTGGGAAGTAAGGAAAAACCATTAACTAGAGACTGAAAAGAGTGTGGATGTGGAGTCCCACCATTTGTTGCAGAAGAAGTTAAAAAAAAAGTAAATTAGAAAAATGAAATTAAAAAGACTATTCATTGCTCCGCACCTGCTCAGAAAGGCTTTACAACCTCCAATCCATGCAGAATAGCCACCGCTCAGCTAAAGGAAGCATTTTTTTAATCCTTGTTTAAACGGGGCGGGGAACCTGCCAAGGAAAAATGGCAAAGGAAAATCACTGAGAGCCTGGAAGAGAAATGTTCACTGATGCACCAGAGATAGACTGAGGGTCTCACTGAGGTATATGCTTCCCCAAGGACTCTTTAAATAGATGGCATCCCCAAGGCAGATAGGCAACAATTTATGATGCAGGCAGGCAAGGAAGGTTTCCACAACTTCAAGCATTGAAACTTTGTTCCTACTTAGTATGTAATGTATAAACAAATGCAGTCTAGGTTTTGTGTTTCTATCTTCAGCAATGTCCAATGGCTGGGCAATAGTGCAGCAGCCTCAGCTCCCATGGTCTCTGGCCAAGGCCCTCTAAGGCTATATGACTCTGTGACTATGAGGGAGGCTCTCCCTTGAGACTCCTCAAGAATGCCAAGGCCCTGGCGCTGACAGAGGCTCCCAAAAGGACTGAGCTTCCAGTGGATTTTCAATAGAGCCTACCTATGAGACAGCGTGTGTTGGAAAGAAGCCTTCCCATCATGAAGTAAGAGGGAAAGAACATTACCAGTGACAGTACCTATACAGTGACCTAAATTCCAGGCATGTATTATCTCAGTTAAAGTAACTGGGACCCAAGGGAGTCACAGAACTTCCCCTAGGTAACAAAGGAGTTAGAAGGCTAGAATGAGAATTCAAACCCAGGTCTGTGGAACTACAAAGCACGTGCTATTTCAGTCCAGTCCGCTGTCTTCATGTTCTCATTAGTGCGCTCTGAGGTCCTGAGGTTTAATTACACACATCTATAAAGGTGGCTTAAGACGCAGAGATCTGAGCACTTCCTCCTTTAAAGTCACAAAAATGCCTCTCTGCCTCCTAGGATGAAAATCATAAAAAAATTATTTTCCTGAGCCAATGTAAAAAACTGCTATCCACAACAGTGGCGTCTGGCAGTTTGAAGGTGTGCGACGCACTTTAGAGGTCAAAGGGTTACACAAACCATGCAGTCCAAAGACTGGCCTGCAAGTTTCTTCAAAAATTTCTCCAACTTGTAATGACTAGCTGTTAAAAATACAAAACAAACACCATTTACATATGATCCCATGAATCTAAATTGCACGTGAGACACTTGGAACACACAAAAATTCAAATACCCAGTCTAAATTCAAAGCCATTCCACCAGCGCTTCACTTTCATCCTAGGGGAAAACAACCAGTATTGCAGGGGACTGGAGAGCTGGCTCGATACTTAAGAGTGCTTACTCCTCTTCCGGAGGGTCCTAGTTCAGTTTCTAGTACCATGGTGGACAGCTCCTGTGTTTAACTCCAGCTCCAAGAGATCCAACACCCTTTCTGGCCTCCAGACAACAGAATCTGTCTGTCTGTCTCTCTACACACCCGAGAAGCCTGGCCACAGGCTGTATGGAAGTGTTAGTACCTTGTAAGCCTTCCTTTCTCTCTGTAAACGGACCTACTTTGGACACAGCCCACTCCTGGGCTCGTTCTCATGTGCACTCTGACTGGAAGATGTCTGATAAGAAAATGTCAGAGACTCTGTTTTGGCAAATGAACACCATAACCCAGAAGAAACAAAGATTTCCTCAGTACAAACACTATTGACTAAAAAAATCCTCTGTGGGGTGGGGGAGGGGGAAAGGGAGGGGAGGAGAGAGAGAGATTGAGAATAAGATGCCCTATTACTTAAGCAGGTGGAAAACGGCTTTCGCATAAAAGAACAAAGTTCAAGAAAGATTAAAGTAGTGTTTTATGCGGAAGCCATCAGCCTCTCCAGGTCTCCATCCACTCAAAACAAGAGCTCAAAGGCGGCTCCAGCTCCAGAAAAAGCAAGCTCAGAGCCATTCTACCTTCCACCCTCCACTCTCTATGGCGCCTTCCATTCCCCTCCCACCTCCAAAGGCCTGGATCTTTAGCCAGACTGGGGTTGGAGTTGGGGGGTGGGCTGTGAGCTACCTGGTCTGTCTGCTGTCTATACAAAATTATTTTAGCACTGTGCCTGACACTTGAAATCATAAGAGGCAACACAATACAGGGTGCCTGAGAATGCACACAGGATAAATTTATTTAAAATAAAATAACTCATATAAGACACTCCATGTTCAGACATTTGAACTCTGTCATACTACCTTAGTAAGCCAGACAGTGGTGACGCACACCTTTAGTCCCAGCTCTCAGGAGGCAGAGGCAGGCAGATCTCTGTGAGCTCGAGGCCAGCCTGGTCCAGCCTGGTCGACAGAGCAAGTTCCAAGACAGGCTTCAAAGCTACACAGAGAAACACTGTTTTAAAAATAAATAAGTAAATCAAAATTAAAAAAAAACTAATATATAGCTTTGTAACCAGAGAAACTTCACCTGGGGAAAAAAATGTTTCACAGTTAAAGAAAACCATACTAAGTATTGTTGCTGAAAGTCAAACTAACATACTATTTATTTAAAACTAAGTTTATCCTGTTTCCTGGCTGTCGATCCTCTGTATTCTAATCCATTGTAAGTCATCTATCTGTAACTTCCTACACGCATTCCCGCACACTCTGGCACCAACTATCTTCCTTTTTCACCAAAGGCAGCCTATCTTTCCTTCCGAATGGTGTAACGTCTGTTTTTTTTTTTTTTTTGAGAAACTGACCAAAGGGAATTGTTGGCATGGTTAAGTACAGTTAATTTTATAACCGATTTCTATGTGGCTCTATCCAATGTGATGCGGACACCAGGGGACAGAAAGGGATGCCCCAAATAACTTCTTTGAGAACACACACAGTGGAACACACAGGGTTGCCATTTTCCTCTCTAAAATATCCAAGTGTCAATTCTGCTTTCACAAAATGACATGCGGAAAGAGGAAGAACAGGCTTGAGACGGCACTTGAGACAAGCTAGTACCAGGTATGTAGCTCCGATGTTACTCAGTCCTGGGTGGCAGCCATGTGGGAAGGACCAACTTCAGGCCTGCCCTGCAGTCGCATGTCCTCACCTACCTGTATCACACACTATCTCGCCCCAACAAAGAACACAAGCTCAGCAGATGGCCCTTTCCTAGGACATCGAGTGTTAAAGAAGCTGGCACACGACCTCACTGTGCAGGAGGAATCTGTTCGCCTGAGTTACTACTTGGGAAACAGCCATTCTCGTGGCTCCAAAAGGATGACTATCTGGATTTCCAACTCTACAGGGAAAAGTATCACTCAGGTAGGAGGGAGGCGATATTCTGTATGCTCTCCCCAGCAAAAGGGCCACGGGGCACAGCCAGAACAGTGGAACAAAACTACAGCAGCAAGGGACTCAACCTAAGCATGCTCCCTCTCCTCTCTCTCACCCGTGCACACCCACCTCTGTAAGGTTTAACATAGATTACTCAGTGAGAGATTAGCATCAATGAAACAAAACATTTACAAAACATCAGTTATTTAAAAGGTATGATTCCAATTTTCATCTAAGATCATTTATTTATTGTGTGTATGCACATCTGTGTATGTGTGCCACACCATGCAGAGAAAGGTCACGAGACAACTTTTCAGGAGCAGCATGTTTGAGGCAGGGTGGCTTATTCCTTCTGTCACTCTGTGCACATAAGCTTCTGCCCAGCTCCCCTGCCTACTGCCCATGACACTAGAGGAGTCCTGGAATTACAGGTGCATGCCACCACATCCACCATTTCACGTGGGTTCTGGAAAGTGAACCAAGCTGTCAAGCTTGCACAGCAAGTGCCATCCCCAGCCTATTTCTGAATTTTCCATGCAGCCCTCACCTTGGCTAACAGAAACCAAAAGGTGAGACTAGGGTAAAGGAGGGCAGCTTGCTACTCCAGCACAGACAGCCATTCTTTGCATTAAGACAAAACCATGGCCTGCATCTGTTAGGTATTTTTTAAGTTCACTGTCCAGGACATATTTCCCTGCCTTAAGTATGTTCACTACAGTCCTACAATTAAAAAGGGAGAAGAAATACAAATGCTTTCTCTTTATCGGAAGAATTCACAGTAATAGTCTCTATAAATAAGTTCTAGGATGGGCAGAAATGTGCTAAACGTGCTTGCTGCCAAGACTGACAGAAAACATGAGCTTAATCCCCAGGACCCAAAAGGTAAAAACCAATTCCTGCAAGTTGTCCTTTGATCTTCATGCATGTTGTAGCATGTATACACCCACCCACATACATACAATAAACAAATGCATGTAAACAATTAGTCCTGGAATGATTCATTCTACAAATAAACTTAATCACATGCCTTAAGGAACAGTGTTTGTGAACACATAAATGAGTCTATGCTTGCAGTAACAATTCTAAACTAGGGGTCAGAAATTGCTGACATGATACTCAGATGGATCAAGTCATCACTGAGGAATTGATGGTCACTGTTCAAAAGGTCCTCTGCAAAAGCCCCAAATATTCTTGACTGTTGAATCACTTTTTCAGGCCAAACAAGTATTTTTTAGACTCTACTATGTGGGCTGGGCAGTGATGGTGCAATGCCTTTAATT
>JAQHUG010000177.1:4170231-4200020 GCA_028555095.1 Dicrostonyx torquatus
GTAGAGTTATAGACACTTCTTAGCCACCATATAGATGCTGGGACCTGAGCCTGGGTCATTTGCAAGATTAGTTCTTTATCACTGAGCCATCGCTTCAGACCCCAAATATAGGTCCTTTTTTTCTAGACTTATTTTTGACTCTATCTTTTCAGTAGCGTTGTTCCTATTACCTTTAACTATTTTCCTGTACCTACTTATTATAACCCTTCTCTTCCTGAATCAGTGCTCCCACTCTGCTGTGGTCTTATAAAACACAATGCCTGCATGACAGAATTTGGTATAAAATAAAAATCAAGTTCCCTTGGTTGCATTTATTTTAACTTCTTTGGGTTTTTTGTTTGGTTGTTTGTTTTGTTTCTTTTTTGAGACTGGCTTTCTCTGTAGCTTTGGAGCCTGTCCTAGAATTAGCTCTTTCGACCAGGCTGACCTACGAACTCACAGAGATCCACCTGCCTCTGCCTCTGTCTCCGAAGGGCAAGGATTAAAGGTATTTTGACCTCTTAAAGACTTTCTGGATTTCAGCTTGTTACTTGATAGAAGGGAGGATATTGAATGACAAAACCATGACTTCTGCATGTATGTTGACATACATGATGACTGAGTGACAGTCATGATGACTGAGGTGTCTACTGAATTGTCAAGCATAAAACAATATACAATGAACATGATTTGGATTTAATGTATTTCATGAGACTATAGTGCTGGATTTTAATGGTTGTCTTCTGGGATCTATAGCGATGCTCTGACAGGTTTGGTGGCCCAGAAGCTGCCCTTGCTAGACTGCACACAGGAACAGTTTGTATGCATTCCTGTAACTCTGAGCTCCTCAGAGTATGCCAAGGGCAGGAGACCAAATCCCTCACTGCAAAACTCCCTGCTGTGCCTTAGGATTGACCTGGCCCTGCCCATCTCTCCAACTGGCCTTGCCTCAAGTTCATTCCTTTTCCTCTCTGGGCCTCTGCCAAGGCAGGCTGCTCAGGCCTGCTTTCAGTTCCCTGAACACTCATTTCCTCCAGGGGGTCCTTTGCCCAAGAGTTCCCACTGCCTGGAAGTTCTCCTTCCCTGAGCCCTGAAGCCATGGCTTGTTATGCTAGACTCAGCTTAATCCCACTTCCGCAGCCTGGCCGCTCTGCTAGGTCAGTTCTGCCCATTACACACTCCAGTAGTTTCCTGTACCGGGAGTCTTTATCTGAGTTACGATTTCTTATTTAGTCGTATATAGGGCAGATTATGTGGGGGGAAAGTAGTAGATGCTCAATAAATATTGGCTAACCCTAACGCAGGGAGAAAGCGAAGGCACTTCAGCCAGGCTAACCTCCTTTCCGCAGTTAACAGGACAGCATGTGCTAGGAGAGCCGTTTCCAAGGGCTTCCAGGCAACTCATTTGCCGCCAAGGCTCACGGGTCGTTCTTTTCTTCCCCTTTCAAGAAAAGAATCAAATCTCCTCTGTGAACGCTCAGCAGCATGGTGGGAAGCCATTACTGCTGCATTCTGGAGCTCATCACATTCCAAGCAAGGAAATAAGAAGACAATCTCCCCAAACACACGTCAGAAACTTCACCACACTGTCACCCATGCTGCTTGTAGCATTTGTCTTTTGTTAATTTTTCCGTGGCTTTCGTCTCAAGTGTCTCTCAAGTTTGGGCAATTTTAAGTCTTGTTACCATAGAAATAGAAAACAGTTTCTGCGTTGGGGAAAGGGGAGCTAGCCACCCTGTCAAGGTTCTAGAGCTCGCCACTTTTGATTTTGAGAGAATGACTTGGAGGCAGTGCTGCTTTGTCGAATAATATTTCTGTGCCTACTATGTGCTGGGCATTGTTCTGGCCGGGACCTCCATCTCCAGACAGCTTTATTATGATCGTCATTCTTGCCGGGTGGTGGTGGTACGTGCTTTCAATCCTAGCACTCCTGAGGCAGAGGCAGGTGGATCTCTGTGAGTTCGAGGTCAGTCTGGTCTACAGAGAGAGTTCCAGGACAGCCAAGGCTACACAGAGAGACCCTGTCTTGAAAAAACAACAACAGAAAAGATTTTCATACTCAGCAAGGTGGCGGTGATACGACTTTTAATCCCAGCACTTGGGAGGCAGAGGCAGGAGGATCTCTCTGAGTTTAAGGCCAGCCTGGTCTACAAGAGCTAGTTCCAGGACAGCCAGGGCTGGAAACAGACAAAGCCTTTCTTTAAAACAAACAATCGCTGTACTCTCCCCGACACAGCCGCCCGTGGACTGTCAGCACTGAGTAAAAGCCTTTCCCTGTCTCTCTAGGCACTTCCGTAGTCCTTCACTTAGCTCATGTCATCCTGGGAACTTGGATTATAAAGAAAGAAACCACACTACACACACTGTCAAGTTAACTTTTTTCTTTTGGGGGTTGTTTGTTGTTGGTTTTTATTTTTTTGGGCTTTGTTTTTAGTTTTGTTTTGTTTTTTTCTTTCAAGACGGGGTTTCTCTGTATTCCTTTGGGGCCTCGAACTCACAGAGATCTGCCTGTCCCTGCCTCCCAAGTGCTGGAATTAAAGACATGTACCACCACTGCCCAGCTTAAAAGAGTCTTTGTTTTATGTCACCAGAAAGTTTAAAAGTTCTCTAAAAAACAGACTTTGAAGATTTTAAAACTAACTACTAGTAGTTAGTTTCTGTGTGAAAATTTAGTCTGCTGCTCTCTCCTTCTGCATTAGGAGCACCCACCTAATGAATTGTTCTTCATCACAAACCCTTTACACCAAATACTTCCTCTTGTCTGTAATTCTAGCCATAAGAATAGCCCCAAAGAGGATGGCTATAGCTCAGTGGTTAAGAGCACTTAGGTGCTCTTGCAGACACTGCGTGCTCAGTTCCCAGCGCTCAAAGGCACCTCACAACTTCCTATATTCCAGTCCTGTGGAATCTGATGTATCAGATATCTTCAGATGTATAGACACAGAAAGTAAATAAATGAATATTTTTAAAAGAATACCCACAAGAAACCTCTACCTTAAAAAAAAAAAGTATGTTTGAGCAGAGCCAAGTTCTCAGATTAAAGATATTTCCTCATTGACAATCCACCCACTAGCCGTTTGATTATTTTCACTTTTGTAAATCCCCATTGAAAAATTCCAATATCCTTTGAAGGGCTTAGACTGGAAGTCATTATCAGTTTATACTCACAAGGGATTCCTTAAGGTGACATAGTGCCAACCCTCCATGGAAAAGTAGCATCAGGGCAGACACCGGAGGGTGGTGCTGATGGGGGGAAGAGGACAAGAAAAGCTGCTACCACCTTGGCTTTCACACTCTTCAATTCCCTGGTGCCCCTTGAAGGTTTCCCCACCCCAACATTCATTCTCTCTCTCTGTTCCTCTTGTCTAGGTGTTGAGTGTGCTTTAGATCTCTGTGTATAAAATGCCTGCATTTGTATTCTCTGGTCTGTCTTTGTTGGAATACCAATGTGTAGCTCTGACAATCATGAAAAATTAATTGATTATGTGTTGGATGGTTTAAGCATTCTCAGCTTTATTAGCAACTAATGGATGAACAATGAACTTCTCAACCAGGGGTTGAAATACGCTTTCAATGTGCCTAAAGTCACTGGAGTAACCATTTAAGGGGCACTGGGAAGGTGTCATATAGACCCAGCTCTTCTGCCTTTTGAGGGAGCGTGTGCCTGCCTGTGAGCTAGCTGTCTGTGCGTGTTTCTGGCAGGTTCCCTTTCTTATTCGCCTTTCAACACTCCACCCAACTTCTGCTGGGTCTGCCTTCAGATCCCTCAGTCACCAAGTCACACAGAGCAGGGTGACCCAGCCAGGGCCATAGCACTCTGTCTCCCTGCAGGGGAGGCTACCAGCCAACTGCACACCATCGGAGTTCAGAATAAAGCTGGGAAAGAAGAGCTGTGGAGCTAGAAGGTTGGGAGAGGTGCCATTGGGGTTACAGCTAGGTGTTCTAGCACCCTCAGAAAATGAACCTCTTGCCTTGCCCTTAAGAACAAATTAGCATCAGGCATAGAGCATGACCAGTGCATCAAAATCTTACAAGAACTCTTTCTCCAACCACTGAAAATACCCTGGTGGGTGTGAAGACTTGGTTAGCGTGGGAGCAGGCCAGGCACAAACCACTAACTCCTCTGGCCACACTAAATGCTCTGTAGGTAGTACTAACCTCGCTTGCCCTTGGCAGGGACCATTTCCAAGGGCTGTTGAGCTTTGTCAGGGGTTTCCTCTTAACATTTGTCAATGACCACTGTCAGGTGTTGCTAGGGTTGCAGGAGAAAGGTTTCAGTTGATTGGCCAAGCAACTGTATACTTTAGCCAATCCGCATGCTGTGCCCAGGGGAGGGGGAGCTTAACAAGATAGAACAATATCAGCACAGGCAGACGCATTCCGTGTAGTAATAAGGTGTCTGGAATTACAGTATGCAGGAAGACTATACTCTGCCCAGCTCCAGCCATGGGCTGGAAGCTTCTCAAAGTGTTACTGTAGGAGTTAAAGTCATTCCCACTGATTGGAGGCTATCAAGATTTCAAAAGAGGGGAGTCGCGGTTGTAAGGAGGAAGCAAAACTCCTTGCTCATTGTGTTTTACAGCCTTCCTTAGTAAAACTGCTGAATTGTAATTTCAAATATTCCACCCTCTCAAATGAATTAAGTGCAGCGCTGAAAAACAGGAAACGAGAGAGGCACACTTGTATTGTTCACGGGCCTCGCACCACAAAGTCGAGCCGAGAAATCACACAAGTCTTAGGAATTGGAGGACGGTGAGAAGGGTCACCACCAAGTTGGAACCATTGTGCCTCTGGCCGTGTGCTGAAACCCACATGGCAATTATGAAATTAATGGGAGACAGATAATCGGCTTGAAAGGAAATTTGGATTTGGACTGATTTTCAATAGTGGAGAATTCAGACAGAGTGGGTGGAACTAAGAAGGAAGTAAGAGAGCCCTGGACCACAGCGATGACTGAGCCTTCCTTCACAAGGCCTGGCTGTCGTAACAGATGTTCCCACTGAACTCAAGCTCTGTGTCAGAACCAGAGCTAGCTCAACTACAAAGTACGTCAAGCTTCTTCTTGTGCAGATTTCTCGTTCAATTATCAATATAATCACCAAACTGGAACATTTTTATTGTCAGTTTTCATTCAGCCCTAAGAAAAGTTTAAGTCTTCCGTGCCAAGCTTCTCGCTTGGCTGTCAGACCTGTGCCTCAGAACGTTGGAGTCCCCACTCAAGAACGGCGGTGGGAAGGAGGAAGTCGGGGGTGGGGGAGCTCACGAGAGTTTGTTTTCTGTCGTGGTCCCACACTATCATCCACTGCCCTGGCCTGCCCGGTCTCTTCTTCTCCCAGCAGGCCCCAGGGTCCAGCTCACAGGCTGACAGGTTTGCGCTAAGCTATAGGCAGAAAGGATTTCTCGGAGTTCTGCACTGTTGCTTCAGATACGTTGAGGGATGGCTCCAAAGAGAGTCCACAAGCGGAATGCAACTTTGGAGGGAGGGCGGCAGCAGACCAACCTGAGGAGATCAACAGACAGCAAAGCCGTGGTGCCCACTTGATGCCTCCGTTGTAGGTGACACACATCTTGATCTGGCTTTCCTGTTATCCTTCAGTGTCTTCGGGGAAGCACTATTAATAACGGAAATTACTATTCTGAAGGGGAAGAAACAGCGTTTTGTTATTCTTTGGCTGAGTGTGCTGTTAAAAGCCTTAGATATGCCTTAGTCACATGGTGCTTTGCATGATAGATGTCCTTCCAGAGTCTCAGTCATTTGCATACTTGATCCCCAGTTGTGGTGCCATTTGGGTAAGATTAGGCAGTGTGGCCTTGCTGGAGGAAGTCTGTCAGTCTGGGAGCTTTGAGGTTTCAAATGCCATATGCTGTTCCTAATTCCCTCTCTCTACTTGTCTCTTGCTTTTTGAGACAGGAGCTCTCAACTGTTCCTGCCAACATGTCTGCCTGCTGCCTTGTTCCCCTGCTGGGATGGTGATGGATTCTTATCTCTCAGGAACTGTCAGCCCGAATGAACCCACCCTTGGCTGCCTTGGTCTCGGGATTGTTCACCACAATAGATCACTGGGAGAGGCCATGACTTAGGGAGTAGAATGCCTTCTTGAACAGTAGGCATCGCTTGTTCTGCAGCTGTGTGATCAGTTCCGTTCATCTAGCATCTGTGATGGCTTCATCACGTTAGCCTGTTAGTTACTTAGAACCATTACCTTCATTTCAGAAGGCGTGGCATCTCGTTTGATACTCATTTTTGTTTTATTCTACTTAGGTTTGGTTGTTTTGAGACAGGCACTCATAGAGCCCAGGTTGTCCTTAATGTAGCCAAGGATGATTTTGAACTTCAGAGTCTCCTGCCTCTACCTTCCAAATGCTGTTATTAAGAATGTGTGCCACAGGCTGGCAAGGTGGCCCAGTGGTTAAGAGAACTGACTTCTCTTCCAGAGAATCCGGGTTCAGTTCCCATCCCCCACATGGCAGGCTCACAACTGTCTTAAACTCTAGTTCCAGGGGATCTGACATTCTCAGACATACATGCAGGCAAAACATCAATGCACATGAGATAAAAGTAAAAATAAGTAAATAAAAATGTCTTTTAAAAAAACGAACTAGAAGAATGTGTGCCACCATGCCAGGCTCATATTTGATATTTGTATCAAATATCACAGAATCACCCTGACCTACCTTTTTTCTCCAGGGCCAGAGCTAGAAAACGTCCCACTCACATCTCACCCCCATCAGAAACAGCTAAACTTAGAAGGTGGGTTGTTAAAGTCACCATTATCTTACATCCTTTCCTAACCTGGCACCCAGAGTCACTGCGTAGGATTCTTTAGAGCTAGAGCTACCCCGAGCTTTTTGAATTGATCTTTTCTTCACATTTTGTATCTCAAGATAATCCCCAGTGAAAATTATCTATTGATCTATAAGTCTACTAGGTCAATGAAAAATGAAAACTTAATTGCAAATTTCACCTTCAACCAAACAGTAAAATGTATCTATATAATGGTTTCCATTCCTAAACCACAGCTTCTAATAATGAGGGAGACATTTTAGTGGTTAAAAAGTACAGAAATGCAGGGGTCAATGGTCCAGGTTAACCCATAATGGAAGCAGCACAGGGAGGTGGCCAAGAAAAGGCAGAACGATAGAGAGAGCCACTCCAATGAATGTGCATGAGTGATGAAAGTTCACGGCCAGCTTGCACCCTCCAGAGAGCACGGGAAAGTAGGTCAAGCAACAAGGACATCGGGTGAAGAGATTCGAGTTAGTTTTCAAAATATCATGTATTGAGTGTCCCTCTAGTCCAAACAAATCAGGGAGAAATCAACTTCGTAGACAAACAGAGCAGTAAAATCTTGGAAAAGATTTTGGTATGCAACCTAAGAACAGGCCAAAAGGATTGCAGCTAGCCTCCGCCGGTCCTAGTCCTCTTTCTCTCGTGGAGGACTATTCCTATGTCCAACCCTACACCATCGCCTGCATCACCCACTTCATCACACACCTGCTTCTCTCTTTGAATTTATTTTAGTACTTCCCTAAGCATAAAGCTGGTTTGATTCCATGACAACATGGTTTGTTACTGGTGACTCTTTCTAGACATCAGACAGAGGCTTATCAACCAGACCAAAAGGAAGGCCTAGAGTTGGCTTCATTCCCCCAAGATAATCCTGAGAGGTTTCTAGAGTTCCCGTTTCCAAAAATGGATCTTTCTTTTTAGGCAAAATCACTTAGCACAACAGACCAACAGACCCAATATAGATTTGAATTTTCTTGAGCCTACAAACTGATCGCAGAGATGACATTTAATAAAATCCAAGTGATTTGATTGGCTTACTGGAAACAAGTACCAAAGAAAAATTAGCTATGTCAGACTTCTTTTAAAAATACTGAAACCTCGGGCTGGAGAGATGGCTCAGAGGTTAAGAGCATTGCCTGCTCTTCCAAAGGTCCTGAGTTCAATTCCCGGCAACCACATGGTGGCTCACAACCATCTGTAATGAGGTCTGGTGCCCACTTCTGGCCTACAAACATATACACAGACAGAATATTGTATACATAATAAACAAATATTTTAAAAAATATACTGAAACCTCTCAGTGAAGGGAATCATTTGAAAATGAATAGACGAGTCATGGACAGGAAGGAAAGAATTACTGGACAGAAGACTGATGTGTAGGATCAGTAAAGAACTGGTAGTGTCGGGCATGGCAGCACGTATGTGTAATCCCAGCACTCAGGAGGCAGAGGCAGGAAGAACACTGCACATTCAAGGCCAGACAACAAAACAAACAAAAATCCCTCAGACTTCCTAATAAAGACCAAAAGTCCTGAGTAGGACTAAACAAGGGTTTCACACAGAAAATCTATGGCAAATGGTCACCTGGCTCAGCAGGTAAAGACCACCAAGCCTGACAAACCAAGATCAGGTCACATAGAAAAGAAAGAGAGCCAACTCCTTCGTATTGTGCTCTGACCCCCACACTCTAACCATAGTTTTAAGCATGCACACATGTGTGCACACACAGAGACTCACCCATAAAATACATAAATGTTAAAAAGGAAATAGCAGTTACATATGGATTATAAAAGAAGAGGGTACAAATTTATTTTAAGAAGAAGATGAATGACACATTAAGACGGTGTGCTCAGTATCTTCAACTATAAGAAAAACACAAAACCCCAGTGAAACACCAGTGTCACTATGTGCCAGCTGGGTGGCTTAAAATGAAAACACTAAAGACACTACACAATGATATTGGAGCTCCTGTTTGTCATTATTTGCAGTATAAAATGTATATTCACTTTGAAAAGAATTTTAGTTTCTTTCAGATATGAAGCATATACCCGCTGTGATCCAGTAATTAGACCTCCACATCTCCCTAAAGATTGACAGGAGATATAACAGCTTTAGTCCTGATAAACAGGACTGGAGAAATCCTGGGTGTCTGCCAGGAGGAGATGGTCTTATGGTGGAGCAGTACTCTGCAACGCAAATGAGTGAACCACTCTGACGTGTGATAGCACCAACAAATTCTGAAACATTGAGTTAAAGGGTGCACAAAAGAGTCTGGACTGCATGGCCTAGTCCGTGAAATTCTAGAACAGAAAAAAACAGATCTATTATGAAAATTTTCAAAAGAATCATGTTCCTGGGGCTCCAGAAGGGGAAAAACAACAAAAACCGACAGGAGGGGCATTTGGAGCTCTTTAGGGTAATGGAAATGCTCCGTATCTTAATAATGGTTTGGTACACAAATAAACATTGTCCCAAATCCAAAACTTATAACGCTAACAACAGAGTTCACATTATAAGAAAAACGTACGTGCTGACGTGATGTCTGAGGTGGAGGTAGAAAGATGTGTATAATGTTTTCTTCTTCTCGGTGTTGAGACCTATCACAGCACACTCAGCTCCAGAGTTCTCAGAAGAATGCTGTGATTCGAATTCAGGGCCTCACACGTATGAGGCAAGTATTGTACCACTGAACTACATTCACTTTTAGTCGAATGGAAACATAAGGTGGATTAATAAAGGTAAGCCTGTGTGTGTCTGGGTATGTATGTGTACATGTGTGTGAGATCATGAATGTGTGCACATGTGTGTGTGAGCACTCACTCATGTGTGCATATGTGCATGTGTGTTTGTATGTGTTCATGTGTTTCTGCTTGGGTGTGTGTGATAAAGTAAGAACAGTACCTTTTCTTTTTATGTGTATGGATGTTTTGCCTTCATGTATGTCTGTGCATTGCAGGCATGCCTGGTGCTCCCAGAGGCCAGAAGAGAATGTCAGATCCCTTGGAACTGGAGTTGTAGTCCATTGTGAGCCATAATGTGGGTGCTGGGAATTGAACTTGGGTCTTCTGGAAGAGCAACTGATGCTATTAACCACTGAGTCATCTCATCTCTCCAGCTCCAAGAACAGTAAACTTTTATTGGGAGCATCTACAAGAATACGGTTGTTCACTGTAAAATTCTTTCAAGTTGGTGCATATTTGAAAACCCTTACAATAAAGTGCTTCAGGGGAAAATCGATGTCCTTTTGTGACCCGTAGACCCTCTCCCGTCGTTTGTTAGATCTGAATGCTCCATTTCTTAATGCTATATTGTTAGCAGATTATAGAGGAGACAAAGCCTGGGGTTGGGAGACTCTCCTATCTGACTTCTTTTCTTTCAAACCTAGTCTTTTTATCTGTGTGGACAAAAGAAGGCAGAAATGGTTACTATGAAAGGGAGGGAATATAGAAGAAAGGACCTGTGACCTCACAAACAACAACACAAAACCCCTACTGTAGGATATTGAATCTCAAGAGCAGGCACTCACTCCAGACTTTGCAGAATCGAGAAATTAATGAAAACCTCAAGACTGTATCCTCAGAGCCACTGAGGAATGATAATTACAGACAGTATTTCTGGAGCAGACACATAACCTTGGTTCCCAGGGTACCCCCTAAAGCATTCTAGTAGTATGCTATTTGTGGAAGGTTTTTCCACCTTTAATAACAGAGAAATAATGTGAGAGGGAAAGAACTCCCTTATTTAGCCACTGGGGTGTTATTATTGAGCCCCAGCTGAAAGCCCCCTTAAAAATATCCATATGGCAGAAGAGCGTGCTTCCCCATGAAATCAAAACTGAGTGCATCTGAGACTTCTGAACATATTTTTCCTTGGATCTTAAAATGGATCTGTGCATATTTGTGGAAAACATTTTTATGATGTGCTATCTTCCAAAGTGAATGGTTATTTATAATTCATAAAAGACCTGGGCACAGGAAAATTCTCCCCTTTTATGAGTCCCATAAAGTTAGGCCAGCTGATCACAACATATTACAGACATCAGCCTCCCCGTGTGGTTGAAGTTTTTCCTCCTCAGACTAAACACAAAGGCTTGGTGGTACTGAGTCTGTTGCTTCGAAGCTAGCAGGGTCCAAATCTCTTTTGATTAAATGTTAAATAAACAAAACATCACTCCCGGAGCCAATCTCTGAAGACACAGAAGGGAAAATACTTGGAATGCTAAACATGCTTTTAAAATCTCGCATAGTCATTATAATAACGACGGTATGTTTTAAATGGATTTTCTTCGCTGTTTCCAGCATTTAACTAGACGTTGGATGTGGTCACCATGCCCTCATTTCCTCTCAGCTGGTCAGAGACTTGAGTCAGCATCCTGGTGCCATGAGCAAGAGTGACTTGGGTTGGTGAGCGAGGACACTGGGGACGTGGACCCAAGACAGGGACCCTGGTGCCAAGGGTTTCCACCCAGCTGCACCTGGTCACCCCCACAAGCCATGATGTCATCAAGAGTTATTTCCTGGGAAGAGCTGTGCTTCTCCATGCTGCTGGCAGTATGTCCACCTCATTCGCTGGTGTGCCGCACAGCCAGCCACATAAGGGAATTACACAGACATTTCAGTGCTCTCAATTAGACCTGAAAATAGCATGTCTTCGCTGTCTTTGAACTTCCCCGCCCTCTAATATTCCAAATGAGCCCTGTCAACTCTATTTTAGAATTATGTGGAGATAGAAACTCTTTTTTTTCCCTCTGTCCAGACATTTACATGACTTAAAAAAAAATATGTTGCTAACTGCTAAACACAAAAGGGCAGTTCATCCTGCAACAGGGTTCTTGTCTACAGAGAACTGATTTGCTCTCCATTCTACTCCACACTCCTGCCCTACTCCTGCCCACAATCAATGGTTTTTCAATCACTTTTAAAGCCTTGCTGCACAGAGTATTTCTTTGATCTCCTAGGCTGTCTGGAGAGCTCAAACTGTAGAGCTGAAGTTAATACTAAAGTTCCTTGCTTCTGAGCAATTAAGAGTCCCACCAATAGTGTTTGGCAAAGGAAAAGAGACTCAGTCAAGAGGCTACCATTTTGGTTTGCAAACCACGCTGCAGGCTTGCCTTAAATGGCTATGTTAGCTTTCTGTTATTGCAACACATGCTTGAGATAATCAAATGGTAGAGTAAAAAGATTTGCTTTGGCTCATGATAATCATTTTGGTGCATGGCCATTGGCCTCCCTGTCTCTGGGAGTATGGCAAGGGAACACGTGGGTGGTGGTGGCACACGGCAGAATACACTCAATTCATGACCATAATAACAACAGCAGCAGCAGAACAAAACTGGGGCTCCAACACTTCCCTTCCAAGGTATGCTCTCCAATGAAGGGAGACCTCCCACTAGACCCTACCTCTTGACATTTCCATCACCTCCTAATAGCACCGAACTGTAGAGAAAACCTTCAGTGCATGGGTCTTTGAGGGGCATTCCAGATGTAAACTACAGCAGAGGGGAAGAGTGACCTGGGAAGAATTCAGTCCATTTCTGTCCTTCTTATGAGTTATTAGGGTTTCGGCTTCCAGAGACCAGTGTGGATGCAGCTGGGCAGCCAAGTTGTAATAGCCAAGCAGTTTTCGGAGTGAGCTTTTCATTATCTTGAGCTGCCTGACTCTGGAGGGCAGAATGGAGAGAGCGCACCCTCCTGACCAGATGCCAGCTGCCACATGTGTTACCCTGAGTAGGACTGGAAAATGCGATATTTATTCAGAGGATCTTGACAACATCCTCATGAAGTCACCCATCTACCCCGAAGCGGTTTGCATTTTATAAGACCCACCAAGAAGAGGCTTAATGAGCATATGAAGCTACTTTCTTTTCCACCTGCACTGTTATTCAGCACATCTATTTAAGTATTGTTTGCTTTAAAAGAGGTGTGGGTGAAGACCAAGCGTATAATGCCCTGTTAGCCCATTTGGGGGTTCACCCTACCCAGATTTATTTCTCTATTACAAAAATGGAATCTGTTAAGATCCTCTTCATCAGCCATGACTCAAAACCTTAAATCACTGGATGACATAAATGAAAAAAAAAAAAAAACCTACAAGAATCCCACGGCCGTCCATCCTCCCTCTCCATTCACGTTGCAAACATCGCCCAGGTAAAGACAACGAGCTAAGTCTCTGTGACCCCTGCCCTGCAGGGGTTAAACCAAAGGTGTTCTCATCCACGTCCCCATGCCTGGCCTGCACCAGGGCAAGAGAGCAGGGGATAGAGACTGGCCTCAGACCCTACCCTCTGGTTTGTGAACTCTGCCTACCTCATTTTCTGGGCTTCTGCCATGTACCCTGTCTGTTGGCATCTGGCACATGGTCAGTCAAGAGAAAAACTAATGTTTTACTACACTGGGAAAGCGTCCCAGGACACAACTAGGGTAAAATGTCAAACGCTCACATTGTGTTTCTGAAACTTAAGCCAGTACTGGCAAGTACACTGTGCTTGATTTTCTTTTCTTCTTTGTAAGCTGCTGACCCCGCCTCTTCCTAGGCCAGGGCTCACAGTTCATGTGACTAATTCTCTCAACCATCCCTCCAGTCCAGTCATCCGTCTGATCTCCAGAGACAAGCCATTTCTTTGAAGGACCCTAAGCAAAGCTTGCCTTATTCCGTGTCCACCGAGTTAAGTCCCGTGGAAGACTAGGTTTTAGTGAATAAAAGCGACAACTTTTCAATTGCTATTTCTCCAGCCCTGGGGATTGAACCCACGGCCTCATACATCCTAAGTAAGCGCTCTACCACTGAGCTATGTGCTTAGTTCCTTTCTAAAAACCTTTATTTTGAGACAAGGTGTTGCCGAGTTGTATAGGCTCCTCCCACACTGGAGCCTAGGCAGGACTTGAACTTGCTGCTCTTCTTCCTCAGCCTTCCAAGCCCTTGAGACTTCAGGTCTGTGCTGTAAGGCCCATCTGAAAACTGAACTGGGAAGAAATTTGGGTAAAGAGAAGGATGATAAGTAGGAGCCAGGTGTAGTGGCTCACACCTGTAATCACAGAACCGTGGACACTGAGATTTCAAGTTCTAGAGCAATCTGGTTACATAGTAAGTTTCAGGCCAGCCTGGGCTACAGATCAAGACCTCAGCTGAAAAAAAAGAAAGAAAAAGAAAGAAAGAAAGAAAGAAAGAAAGAAAGAAAGAAAGAAAGAAAGAAAGAAAGAAAAGCAGAGCAGATGCCAAGAAGGAACCAAGGCTTTCCCACTTGCCTGGAGCCCTGACTAACGCTGCAGTCTGATTACAGCATGTCCTAAGTAGGCCAGACAAGCTCCAGTAGCCAGTTCTTCTTGAGGAAGTTTCCATCCCTGAGGACAAGGACAAGCTTCCTGCTTTACCGGGAGCAGCTCACCAAGGCTGGGTTACAGGTATGCAAACGCCACAAGTGGATCAAGATATGGGTGCCCTCAGCTCCAGAGGCCTCTGCGAGGGCCTGGGGCCCTGAGGCAGCCACCTGCGGAAGGCAGGCCACTCTGCCCCACCTTTTGCTAGTTGAACTGGTTAGAGTCCTTCCCGAGAATGACTGAAGACAGCACCCCCTTATCTGCTGGGGACATAAATTCCTGTCTGTCATCAGTATTCTTGCTGACAGTTGGTCACTTGTGTTCGGAATCCTTTCGATCAGCACAGAAGGCAAACAAGCCCAACAGTCCTTCTGCCCTGGCCTTCCCCCGTTCTTCTCCATCCTTGGTGCTGTTTAACCAGGCAGGTCTGGTAGACTCATGATGAGAGCCATTTACAGAATTTAAAATTTTCTAAGGGAGACACTTTAAACAAGAAAGGTTTTGTGTCTACATTTATACCTTTATCTGTTCACGGAAAAAGAATTATCATACTATGTAATTCACTAATTAAAATGTACAATTTAGTTTATGAAGGCATATATATATATATATATATACACACACACACATATACTGAGATGGAGGACAGTGTGGGATACATGACCCATTATTAAAAGGGGGAGAGACAGAAAGAAAGAGGGAGAGGGGAGAAAATACAAGAACCTGATTATTAGTGCTTACTCCTGATTTTCTTCTAAAACGCCCTCTGCCATTAATATGCCTTCTGTCTCTGTGAATTTTCCCATTGGCCGCTTCATATAAATAGAATCGTACAAGGTGTGGCCTTCTGCGTCTGGTTTCCTTCACTTAGCACAATGTTTTCAAAGTTTATTCGTGTTCTTGCATGAACTACAATAAAGCTATTTTATTTAGCCCAATCTATCCAAAATATTATTGTTTCACGTAGTCAAAATAAAGAAATGATTAATGATATGTTTCACTTTTTTAAAATTAAGTTTTTTGAAGGTCAGTGTGTATTTCGAGCCAACTGTGTTTCAAGAGTTCAGGGACCACACGTGACTCACAGCTACTCTACTGGCTAGCAAAACCCTAGCCAGAATCGTTTCCGTTGCTTGACATTTTTGTTTGGTTTAGCTTACTTGTGTTTTTGTAAGACTATGTAACCCTACTGGCCTGGAACTCGCTCTGTAGACCACATTGACCTCAAACTTGTGGCAATCCTCCTGCCTCTGCTTTCACAATGGTAAGATTACAGACATGTACCACCACACCCAGCGGTTCTTTCTGCTAGTCTTTCATCCTAGCTTAGCATCTACCGAGCTAAAGTCCATTGAAAGACTAGGTTTTGGTAGGCAAAGGGGGATAACTTTATTTTTATTTTTCCAGCCCTAGGGATTGAACCTAAGGCCTCACACATACTAAGTAAGTGCTCTACCACTGAGCTATGTTTTTAGCTCCCTTTAAAAACAACAACAACAACAAAAGTCTTTATTTTGAGACAAGGTATTGCTTAGTTAAAGAGGCTACACTTGACCTCACTCTGTAGCCTAAGGGGACTTGACCTTGCTCTCCTCCTCCCTCTGTCTTCCAAGCACTTGGGATTTTTAGGCCTGTGCCATAAGGCCCAGTTGAAAACTGAGCTGGAAAGAAATGTGGGTGAAGAGAGAAATCTGGGTGGAGAAGGATGACAGGGAGGAGCCAGGTGTGATGGCTTGCACCTGTCATCACGGAACCCTGGAAGCTGAGGCAGGAGAACAACTTTCCCCAAGCACCGTTACACTCCTGGGTACCTTTCCATCTCCCTAGGCACCAACTTATACCAGTATTGGTGGGTGACTTAGGGATCCTAAGCCTGACCACTCTGATGTTTTGCTAAGTACCCTTGTCCCCTGCAGAGGGCCCTAAATCTGCTGTCTGCCTTGGCCATTGTAATGACTCATCTTGGTTGTCAACTTAAATGCATCTGGAATGAGCTAAAATCTAAGTTGCTGGGCATATCTGGGTAGATTTTCTTTTCTTTTTTTTTTTTTCTTTTTTTTTTTCCCTTGTTTTTTGAGACAGGGTTTCTCTGTGAAACAATCCTGACTGTCCTGGAACTTGCTTTGTAGACCAGGCTGGCCTTGAACTCACAGAGATCTGCCTGCCTCTGCCCCCCGAGTGCTGGGATTAAAGACTTCCAACATCACTGCCCTATAGAATAGATTTTCTTAATTTGATGGTCTGGGTCACACCTTCGAGAGACAGCCCACATACAGGACATGGGAGAAGGACTCTTTCTCTTTTTGCCTGCTTCCCCTCACTCTCATTGACAAGTTTACTATTTTGTTGTTGAGGAATTCCTTTGCTGGTATTAGAACCTGCTTCTTCAGATTCCAAAGTAGACTCCAGGAATCCTCAGGGACTCCAACACCAGACCGGGACTGTTGAGACATCTAGCCTCATGGACTGAACAAATGCCAAATTCTTGGCCATTCCATTCCAAGACAACCATTGTTGACTACCCAGACTATATCTGGTGCTGGGCAGTGGTGGCACGTGCCTTTAATCCCAGCACTTGGGAGGCAGAGGCAGGTGAATCTCTGTGAGTTTGAGGCCAGCCTGGTCTACAGAGCTAGTTCCAGGACAGTCAGAGATACACAGAGAAACCCTGTCTTAAAAAACAAAACAAACAAACAAAAAAATAAATCATTTATCATATGAGTGTGTATGTGTGTGACAGAAAGAATTAATTCTATCAGTTATGCCCCTGTAGAAAACCCTAATGCCGCCATTATCACGGACACAGAAGCCAACTGGCAAATAGGTCTTTGAGGCTCCCTCTCTCTGCTGACTTTGCTTCCTTGGGTGCCCAGGGTAGGAAGCTTCTTGCTACCCAAGAGGATGGTCTTTTGTTGTTGTTTTGTTTTTCGAAACAGGGTTTCTCTGTAACTTTGGAGCCTGCCCTGGAACAAGCTTTTGTAGACCAGGCTGGGCTTGAACTCACAGAGATCCGCCTGCCTCTGCCTCCCAAGTGCTGGGATTAAAGGCGGGTGCCACCACTGCGCAGCCCAAGAGGACAATCAAAAAAAACAAACCCATAGTCTGGCATTTCTTTTTAATTTTCTCCCAGGTACATTTCCCAGGCATTGTTTTGCTAATAATAGCTCCAAGCACACACACAGAGCTCAGCAGTAGAGAGAGGTTTATGAAATTGCTTCACGCCTCCTCACAGCTTTACCCTGCTCTCGCCAGCCATTTCATTGAGAAAACGGACATTTAATCATTCTAAGGGCACATCTTATGAGTCTGCCTCCTGAGCTACCACCTCCTTCCAGACTCCAAAGAAAAGAGAGAAACTTCCACACTGCCAGTGGCTGCTCAGGACACAGGAATTTCTGAATGGAGCAGTGGCTTCATGAGTCAAACACAGTATTTATCTCAGCATGGCTCCATCTACATGGCAATATGTAAGTGATTCCTAAAAGTCTGTGACTCTAAAGAAATGTTTGTGAAATTACTTTTTTAAAAAAAAGAAAGAAAGAAAAGAAAAGAAAAAGAAAAACCTTACAAAATTGGGGGTTATATAGTCCACAACATAGAAGATTGAGGGTAGGCTTAATAGGTCCAAACGTAATAGGGAGGTAAGAATAGCAATATTATACTCCTGCCAGTTTCATTTCCGAACAGGAAGTCAGGGGATAGGCCAGAACTGCTGGAGAAGGGATTGGGTTAGTTTTAGGAAGAACTGCCTGTTACAGAGACTCACTGGAGAACCTCATGGAGGAGGCCTCACATATATTCCCCCACCATTGGCAGCACACTTTCTAGGGGTGACCTGTTTTCTAGTTCAGCTCCCTACGGAGGTTCATGAGACTTCACAGTCCAGAGTCTGCACAGTGAGGAGGGGGGCTTTTAAAATTATGAATTATTCTAGCAGCAGAAAGTCTGACCCACTACCCAAGTGAAGACTTCTTTAGCCTCTCAATCAGCCCTTGGCAAGGCAGCAGCATTCTGGGAAAGGACAGCAAGAGATGCCTATGAGGTTTGGAGACTTCTATGAGCTAATTCGTATCTGTTTCCTTTGACTTCACTGTTACTTCATATTCCAGAGAGAGCAGCAGCTCCGCTGCCATCCTGGGATTCACCACCACACCTCACTCCACAACCACTGCAGTGTCTGTGCCCAACAGTTAATACCCAGTGCCCCAGGGAACAGCATCAAGCATCGCCACCTTCAATGACACCCAATTCAACAAGTTGTAAAGAACCAATTTTTCTTGGGAGGATCGGGTTATGAGTCATGGTTCCTCAGCTTCCATGTGGCGTCATTTTCTGCTGTAATTAATTTTTACCCGTTGTGCACATTCCTGAGGTTGGAGGTACTTAGCGTTTGCTGGGGATTCGCATCTGATTTCACGATACTACGAAATCACTTCAGCTGTTTCCAAGGCAATCTTCGTGTAACCCAAGCAATTCCACTACTGTTGTCATTTAAGACTGCTTGAAACATCTTAGCAGTACCATCCCCGCTTCCTTCCTATTGCCTATTTCCAAGTGGAAAGAATTCTTATGATGTCATAGGGTGGTGAGGAGAGTTTGCTTTAGTTATTTAGTTATTCCATGTTATATTCGAGTGAGCTTTTTGCATCTGGTCTCTATTTGGTGGCATCCATGGGCTGTATTTGCATCACTACACTGAGTTATGAAAAGGCTTCCACTTCGGATGGTTAATATATATGTGCACACCACATGTGCACACTCACCATCATCGTTATCATTGGCATTATCACCGCCACTACCAATAAACAAGCTAGAAATACCAAACTGGAGAAAGCTGTACTACAATTACTACTACTAGAGAAAGACAGAGAAAAAGAGACAGACAGAGTCAGGGAGAGCAGAGAGATAAAAGAGAGAGACAGAGAGATAGGCATATGTAGACAGAGATGTACACACAGTGAGACAGATACTCTTAAAGTCTATCACTAAGCCTTTCTGGTTTCAATTTCATCCTTTCCTTTTGAAATAAGATCTAGAAGTCCTAGTCCTCCATCAAGAATAAAGTAGCAGGAAGTAGCAAAACAGACCACCCAAGGACTGAGGTTTTGGATGCCGAAGGGAAAAGTTCAATGAAAACTCAAAGATGATGTCAAGAGGATGTGAATAAGTTCCTGATACTCAGGTTCCTATTTCTCACCTGTGAAGTTCCCTGTGCATCAGTCCTGGGGTAATCATCCAGCCAGAGCAGGCAGGCGGCCCCCTCCCCCCTTGCTTTCCCAAGTGCATACCTGAGCCCTGAGGCACTAGACAACCAGCCCTTTTAAAACCAAGGCTTTCAAGTCCTTGAGCAAGGTCCCTGTTCTCCAGCTTCCTCAAGATGTCTTTTGTCTTCCTTTCACACACATTTCTTATCACCATCTGGTGTGTTCTGTCACTTCCTTTTAAACTGTGGAGTCCCTGAAGACAAAGATCTGTCCCACTTAAGTGAGCAGAGCACCTTGCTTCTGGTACCTGGGGCAGGGGAGTTGGCCGACTCCTACCGCTGGACTTTCGCTGTTCAGTTTGCTATCTGCGTTAAATCAAAGTGTTCTCTTTTCCATTGGGAGATTCGCGATGACAGGATTTCAGTCTGTGACACTGCAAGTGACTCCCTGCCAGACTGTGTCATTGATATGTGGGAAAAACAATCATATATAGGGCGTGATTTACAGGGCCTAGGAAGCAGCCTTCCACCCCCACCTACAGAAATTTCAAAAAAGTGACACTTTGGATCACAGCTTTGATCCTTGTTTACATACAAATGCCTCAGGGAGCAGGAATATGATAAGCTGTCTGTGGCTCAGGGGAGATAGCTGGAGATTGCAAGCCTTGGAGGGAGGGCTTCCGGTTGGTCCCATTCACACCACAACCTTCATTTCTTTTTTTTCTTCCTTTTTAGTTATTCTTTGTGTCTTTCACATCGTGCATCCCCACCCCATTCATTTCCCCTGTCCCTTTGAATCGACCCCCTGCCCTTGCAAACCTCCCCACCAAAATAAAATACAATAAAAAATTTTAAAAAGTAAAAAAGAGAGGAAAAAAATCTGCCTCATTCTGGAAGCTGTAGCGCGACCCAGTGAGACTCGCAGTAAAGTCTTCCATCCGTGTATCTTTACTTGCAAAGAGCCAGTGGTCTGGTTTGAGGCCTCTGGTTTCTGCTACGCTATTGATGCTGGGCCCTCAGTGGAACTCCCCTCGGCTCTCCTGCTGTGGCCCAGTGCTGTGGGAACTCCACAGTTTCCAGTCTGCAAGGACTGGTCCCTTCCTAGGCTCCAGAAGATCCCAGGTGAGGTGGTTGCTGGAGCAGGCCTGGGTAGTTGCAGGGTTGGTCAGCCTGCCAGCTCCTCACCACCAGAGTGAGCTCTCCTGCAGTGTTCTTGGGAGTTCACCACTTGCAGAGCCAGACAAAGGGCCCGGCCAGTTCTCCTGTTTTTGAGTCCTGGGGTTGGATCTCCCACACCTTGTGGGATCAGGAAGTGCTGCTGAGAATCAGGACCAGCTCTCTGACCCTGAAAAGCCTCAGGGTCAGTTTTCCCACAGGCCTCAGTCATTCATGGATGTGGAGGGCATCTCCTCTTCCCCACCCATGCCGCCACGTGACAGATGGATAATAGTGACAGCTCTCCCATGCTAACAACTTCAGGGCTGGCTCACCCACACCTATGCCAATGGGGCTGGCTCTATTGTGCGGCCCACACAACCTTTCTTATGGGTAACATAGAATAAATATGAAGAATCCTTCTCTATGCCAAGACGAGCTTTCTTTGCCTTCCTTGGGCACCAGGGATGCATGTGGTGTACAAACATACATATAGGCAAAATTGTAGGACCCCATGAATTTGGATTCATTCCACCTTCACTAAATGTCAGAGAGTTCAGACCTATTCTTGCTCCTTCAAGGTTATATGGCAGGAAGTTTGACCCAGGGTGTGGAGACTTGGCTCTTCGGGTTTTGAAAAGGTGATTACTTTGTTTCTTGTGTCATCCTAAAGAAGCCTCTTGCCTTGCCCTTCCTCTTGGAACTGGGGTATATAGAGCCTATGAGAAATAAACACAAGGCGGATTCAGTGCTTACTGGATGCCCTCCCGGCTCTATCCTGTGTCTCTGTCTTTTCTTTTGTATCCCTGTCTTTTCCACCTGCCATTTCTTAATCCTCACGCTTCCCTCCAAGCACGGATGAATAAGTTGTATGGGAACTTGGCTGATGTTGCCGCCTGGATGGGGGATATGGCGCAAAATATCCATGTCCATTAATAAAGGAGAAGGAGGAGTACACCAAGGGAAGACTGACTGTGTACCAAACAGTGCTCTGCACACATAACGAGTAATAACCTTATCACTGCCCCCCCATCTCCAGGACTTAACCCTGTTCCTCTCTCCCATTGTACAGATACAATGTGGAAGCCTGAAGATCCTCCAAGTCACTCAGAGAGAAGGCAGACAACTCCAGAGAAGAATTGTTGACAATTCAATCATTAAACTCACCTTCCTGTGTTCTCTTTTTCTATTTGCCCATGATTTTACTCTCCCTTGTAAAAGACAAGTAGAGAAATCCTGGGTGTGGGGAACGAAGCGACGTTGTAGAAGGAAGAAGCAGCGTTCCAGCCATATGTGACTCCACGTGCATAGAAGACCTGACAAGCAAGGTCAGCAGCATGGTGCTGTGGGCACCATCGGAAAGCATCAAGGTGAGCCAGTCCTTTAAAGTAACTGGGAAGCCTGCTATTGCAGTGGTTCTCAACCTGTGGGTCACGACCCCTTCTGATTGCATAACTGTATCCTGCATATCTGATGTTTACATTACAACTCACAACAATAGGGTCACAGCATTAGGAAGGCTGAGAACCATGGGTTTATTGCAATTTGCACACTGGCGTTCTTTCTCCCATACAACTGACTCGCCAGAGGTTGATCCAAGCAGTCACGCCCTCACTGTCCACACCGTTATGCAGCACGGCCTTCTTGTTGTGGGGTGCTGCTCTCTGTAAGTGTGTGCAAGCTTGCACGTAAGTCACTGTGTGTGCGCATAAGTCAACGGCTTCTTTTACTTGAGGAGGCTGAGTTGAGAAAGGTCATCCTGATGCTCTCTGGAAGAGAGCCTCTATTACTCTTTACACTGGGAGAATGTGATAAGGACTGGCTCCCTAGAACTAGGGTGATTTTCCAATCATCAGAGTTTGATCCAGGGAGAACAACCACTAGATAAACAATGTTCTGATAAGAGTGATAAGCACACAGGTGTAGGGTTAAATGGAGTGGAACGACACCGGAAATGAGGTTGCTTGATAACCACCCACCCACCCACCCACACAGCAGTCCTCAAGGCAGGCAAAGAAACATGAGTGGGAGGTGACCTGGACACCCACTTCTCGTCCACACAAGCCCAGCTGATGCTGAGTTTCTTGTGTAAGGGAGGCAGGGATGACCAAGCTGAGCAGCCCGTGTTCAGGAGCTGAGGCAAACTGCTATTTGCCAACCAGGCCCACACGGCTGCCATGCTCTCCTGTTCTTCTGGGTTCTGGGATGACACCATGCCATGCACAGGTAGCACCAGGGAGAAAACACTGGCTCCTGTGCCAAGCTCTACAACCTTCCTGATGATCACAGTTTGAGGGAGTTTATAGATAGTACGTCTTCAAACCTGTTTTTTCTTCATTATGTAGAAGAAATAATTTTATTATTTTATTTTTTTCTGTTTTTTTTTTCGAGGCAGGGTTTCTCTGTTTAACAGCCCTGGCTATCCTGGAACTTACTTTGTAGACCAGGCTGGCCTCAAACTCACAAGGATCTGCCTGTCTTTGCCTCCCGAGTATTGGGATTAAAGGCATGTGCCACCATCGCCCAGCCAAAAGAAATAATTCTTAAAAGCAAACCTCTTAGATGTTCCCAAATTGTAATTTGGGGCCTTTGGGGTGACTGATCTCTAGAATGATCTGTGCAGAGAGCTTGCCACACTTCCGCTTCCTTGTTATCACTAGAGGGGTCTCTGTTTTTGTCTGTTTATGTACACCTACACAGGTGGCACAGGATCAACGTGCTGAGGTTTTTAGAGAACTAAAACCATGAATAAAATGCTGAGAAAAAATGGTACTTTACTTTTTCTCTCACAAGATATGAGTAGTTTATATTTTACTACGAAAGAATTTTCACCTCAGTAACAGCTTTGGCCTTCACCTCTGCCCAGTGGCCAGAGAGCATTGATAGCCCCTTAGATTGGGTGTCTTCTCTCATCCCTGGCTAGCATTGGAGCCATGGTTAAGGATTCTATCCAGCCTGGGTACTTAAAGAGTCTTAGAGAAAATTTTTTAATTCTGGAGAAAGAAGTCTTATTTTTCTTAGCACATTCTATAAGGTTTTCAAATACCAACCCTAAGTTCTTCTTGAGCTAGCGGTAGATAACCTTTGACAGATGGGAGTGAGAGACATCTAGTTCTTCTCCACATCTGCTCTGGAGAACCTGCAGAAAATCCTTGAGGTCTTACCGTTAACTGCATTAGTTTTCCAGGTTCTTAAAGAGGTCCTAATAATTCACGTGTTTGTGTATGTGCATGTGTGTATGTGTGCGTGTGTGTGTGTGCATGTGTGTGCATGTGTGTGTGTGTTCCCCGTGGCTCATGTATGGAAGTCAGAGAACAACTTGTAGAAGCCGAGTCTCTCCTTCTACCATGTGAGTCCTGAGGGCACAGCTCAGGTCCAACTTGGCAGCCAGCACCTTTCCTGCACTGAGGCTTAGTGTCCTAGTGTGGATACTGCTCAGTGATGCTCTAGCCCTTGATCTCTCTAACTGCGCTCTCTATATTTTCAACCCCATTCTCTTGCAGAAGATCAGAGTCCTTGAGCAGTGTGTGGGTGGGGGAGAGACAGGATACTACCTTCAGGGAACACTTTCTTTTCACTTAGGGTTTGAATGCAAATAGTTTTTTCACTGGAAGACTCTTCCATTGTCATTAATCTGCCATTGTCTGTCACTAAAGCCATTGCTGTTGAACACTCTTGTTTATTGTCATCTCGAGTACACAATACCCATGATTCAGAGACAGCACCAACGAGGTGAGTGGACTACCCGGGTCGCAGACTTCACACTCAAAGGGAACCCAGACCACTGCAATCATTCTGCAGGGATGATTCGCAGCAACACATCTCCATCAATTCACAGAACCAGGGCTTGCAGGGTCCAGTTGAGGAGTAAGGGGCCGTAATAAGTATAAACCTCTCTGTCCTTTCAGAAGCTCTTGACAGCCCACATACTTGTTGCTTCAGTGATGCTTTGCCAGTTATTATAGCTGTGACTTCACGGAATTTGTCATAGTAGCAGCTGCCAGTCAACAAATCCCATTGTTAAGGTGCATCCAAGGTCAGGGCAATGCCAAGGCTGTCTATTGAGAATTGCAACAGGGCCACATTGCTGACCCATCAAGCAAGAATCAGGATGTGTGGAGAAGGAGCACAGGCCGGAAAGAGGCTGAGCCAGAGAGACAGCTGAACTCAGGCCGAGCTCCCTGTTACCTGCCAGGGAGAGCCAAGTCCTAGCCCTTAGATGAGTTGCCTCTCCATTTGCAAGCAGAGACAGGGCACCCAGGAGGGCCCCCGCGCCCCCACCCCCGGGAGGCTGGGAGTGTGCTCAGGCAAACTGAAACTCAAGCCCAGAAAGCTAAGCCCCAAATCCAAATATGCTGTTATGCAAAGCGTCCACAGATTGGCTCGTGCTTGGTTATCGTATGAGGTTACTCGTTGGCATGCACTGCGCAATTCTCTGGCATGCCCGTGGCTCATCAGGGGCATTCCTTCCTGAGTCAACACTGACCCGCAGCCTGGCTCAGGGAGGACGTTGCAGCCTCTTCCAAGAGGCCGTCGTGAAACCTAAAGCCTACAGTCCTGTTTTGCTGGCGTCATCCTGTTTGGCCTTTCATCTCCAAGGATGGCCTGGTGAGTATTTCCAAAGAGTGATTGAAAGGTTTGAGGAAATATCCCGGGGATTGCACCTAACTCTTGAAGTAATGAAGACTTATCTGGCATCAGCTGGATGCAAAAAGTTGCAAGACTTTGGAGGCCAAGGGAGATGGCATCTCTCACCGGAGCAGCAGCGTTAGGCCAATTGCAGTGTTCAGCAGTTTCCCAGCCCTCCGAGTTCAGAGCTCTTTGTAATCACTTTGTTTCTTTAGCTGAGTTTCTTCAAACACACTCTACCCCTTGTGGAGCTCTCTGGGCCTCCACCCAAAAGCTAAAGGATACAAAAAGGAAGAAGAAAAGAGCGAGCAGCCGACTCTCGCCAATGGGTGAAACCAAGCCAAACATTTCACCCTTGCTATTCTCCAAAAGCCTGTCAATACTTACAATAGGGGAACCAGGAGGAGCCAAAATGTGCAGCGATAGAAGGCTGGCTCTGTACAGTGTAGGAAAACAAGCAGTCATTAAAATCAAGCTGAAGATTAAGGAGGAAACTTTAATGATGTGGAAAATATAAACAAGAGATTGTCAAGTAAGGGAAGTTATAACATAGCATGC
This sequence comes from Dicrostonyx torquatus, assembly GCA_028555095.1. Lineage (NCBI taxonomy): Eukaryota > Metazoa > Chordata > Mammalia > Rodentia > Cricetidae > Dicrostonyx > Dicrostonyx torquatus. The sequence continues at coordinate 4,195,862 of JAQHUG010000177.1, forward strand.
ATGTTTGGTTGTATTTTGTAAATACAGAATACATATTTTTTACTTGATGTGCACGTCCAGAAACAAACAGGAAAAATATAAATTAAAATACTACTAGCAATACTTATAGGTAAGGATTGATGAATGAGTTTTTAATTTATTTTCCTCCAAATTGTTCACAAGTTAAAGACTTATTTTTTAATTATAATTATTTTCAATATTAAAAAATATGCCCATAGTATTCAGGACAAACACTATAGGAAGTTGCTTCTTTTTCCTCTAATATATCTGGGGCATACTGTCCTTCCTTTGTTTTTCTTCCTTTTCTCTTCTTCATATTTTTTTCTTTTGAGGCTGAGCCTTACACTGCAGCCAAAGCTAGGTTTGAACTCTTGACCCTCCTGCTTCAGCTCCCAAGTGTTGGGTAACAGGAGATGGCAGTGGATCACAATCTCTCTTTCACTTGCTAAGTCAGTCTGTTGGATCTCCAGCTTGTGGAAAGGGAGAGAGAGCTGCTCCCACAACTGTCCTGCTGCAGGCAGAACGTGGAATTGGGAAAGCACTGGGGCTGGAAGGGAAGGCACAGTGAACGGCATGTAACTTGCCTTGTGTCTTGAGTGGTGAGAAGAAGGGCGTCTAAAGACATGTCCCGTGTTATTCTCTGTGTACCACACTGCGCACAGGAGGGAATTAGCACTGTTCAGAGGAGCTTCTTTGCTGACGTTTTATTTCAGTCTTAGCATCCCTGGAGGGAACTAGGGGAGGCCATCCCCCTTATTATATGGATAATACTTGCTGACACCTGCTAGGCTCTGGGCACCAGGTATGAAGTCAAACTATTTCTTGTGACTATCTCACATGTTTATACTTGAACTCTTGGGGGTTGGTAATGTTGCTGTGCCTATTTTACAGCTGAAAAAAACTGAGGCTTGGGAACACTGTGCAATTATCAGGGAACCCACAACTAAGACACAGTGGAGCCAAGACTTAACTATATATATTGGTTTTTCAAGGCAGAGTTTCTCTGTAGTTTTGAAGCCTGCCCTGAAACTCATTCTGTAGACCAGGCTGGCCTCAAACTCACAGAAATACACCTGCCTCTGCCTCCCAAGTGCTGGGATTAAAGGCATGCACCACCACCACCTGGCAACTAGAAGTATATTTGGATACAGGTTTTTTACACTTGACCTCTTCCAGGCTTGACACACAAGTGTTTTTGCACCGAACACATTTTAGCTACTCTTTTACCCCTAGTTTTGTCATCCAGTCTTTTTTAAACAGAGAAAAACAGGAATAATGATATAAAATACAGATCAGCCAGCGACAGGCAGGGTTCAGGGGCCCCATTTGGCATTCAGTACTTACTGCCAAAAATCTAGGGTCAAAACAAAATGAAACACCCAGTCCAACCACAATGATTCTCAGTTGGCAACGGAGATGCTGGCACTCTGCCTCCAGGAGTTCAGCCTGTCCCAGACAAGGTACTTGCTCCCCAGGTATTTGTAGTTCTTATGTAACCGTGCACCGCTTTCAACTTGGCCAACACGTTAGTGCTTGTAGGTGAAGCTCATCTTTTTTTTCAGCGAGACGTACAATGCACCCTGAGTCATGTGTAAAGGGCTTGAACAATGTTTTCATTGTGAACAGAGCCCTAAGGGCCTCATCTTACAATCCTCACATGTGTGTTGTGTCACCCGAGTGGAGAAAGGGCCTGCCTGGTGCTGGGGCCCGGGATTGTGTGCAGCACCAGCAGGCAATCTTGGGCATGCCATGAGCTGTCTGTCACCCACCACCCATCACTGGCCTTCCAGCTGGAGGCTTGGGGCTGACTTGAACAGCTTCCTCACTTGCTCCTCTTTCTACTTTTAGTATGCACCAGGTTCAGATCTCCATTTTCCCAGGAATCACTCTGTCCTGATCTCTCTCCAGGCCCCCAGCCTCTCTGTCACAATTCTATCAGCAAACAGACTGGAGGTGAGACCCACAAAACATGGAGGCCTGCATGCTGAAAGGAGTTAAAACATTGCTTCGGGAGCCAGATGCTAGGGGAAATTTCTCTGCTCTATTTACCAACTCAAGAGCCCTGAGAACACTCCTTAGCCCCATCTAAATCTCATGGGCTTTGCAAGTAAAGCAGGGACATAGGAGAATTCTTACTTCTTGGCATTGTTAAGAGACCCATGTTAGGCTCCAAAACTCTGACCTTTCTTATATGCACCATTTGTGGGTGATTTAGACCACAACACTGAACCCCTGCTTGCATGGATAACTTTGTTTACAAGTGAGAGCAGTAAAGGTGAGACCTCTCTGTTGGTGCATCGGAGATTAAAGCAGTTAATAAACATCCAATCACTTAGTATAGTGCTCAACACAGAGGAGGCTTCTATCTCCAAAAGTGGTCCATCGTGGTCTTTCTCTGTGTTTTGAATGGTGCTTGCCAGAGTGCACACATGAGCTGGTGGTCCCCACAGCTGCAAAGCTTCATCCTCCTGCTCTCTGCTCTTTGGCTGTTTCTTGTATCCTGATCGTGACCATCCTGCCCTGTGTCTGTCTTCGCATGCTCTCTTCTCTGCCTTCTCTTCAGGTGAAAGTCAAGTCACGGAGAGGCCTAATCCACACGTGCAATGGAAGAATGGGAATGGGGTGGATCCACGTGGCAGGTTTCTCCATCACGGTTTCTGTCTTGAGTTTGAAGAACAGTTGTGATGTCCTTGAGAGCTTTGTGTGGTCTTTACAAATCACATGGTAATCAATCTGCTTCTTAAGTGAGATCATGTACATGTGCGGACTTGTTTGTCAACGTGACACAAACCTAGACACATCTCGGAATGGTGAGTCATAAGTGAGAAAATGTTTTGGTAAGACTGGCCGGTGGGCAAGTTTGTGGTGATATTGTCTTGATTAACAATTGTTTGGAAGGGTCTAGCCCACGGTGGGTGGTGATGTCCCTGGGCTGTGAACCTGGGGTGTCTAAAAATGTAACTTGAGCAAGCCATGGAAGCAAGCCAGTAAGCAGCGTTCCTTCCTGGTCTCTGCTTCATTTTCTGCCTCCAAGTTCCTGCCTTTGGTTTGTGCCCTGCTTTCCTCCTGAGGAATGAGAGTGTAAGTGGGAATGACCCCGTCCTTCCCAGCTGCTTGGGTCATGGTTTTTCACCACAGTGCTAGAAACCCAGCTAAGAGAGAAGAGCAATCGTCTAGGGCAGGGCTCAGGTCTTCCTCGACAGGGCGTCTCACTTGTTTACTGTTGGAAAACGAATCCAGATCAGCTAGTGCAAAGAAAAGGAAGAAACTGGGACCTTTGCTTTCCTTAGCTCTACAACCTATGTTCATTTGTGGTCCCAGGGTTTAAAAGAACTCGTATAGCTGAGGGTGATCGTAGAACATGAAGACTATCCATCTATGTGGTTAGGCTCTTGGAAGGATGCATCTGGATCCTCCTTATCAACAAGGAAACCCAGAGTACCGTCTCTTTACGTGAGACATGTATCAGAGCATGGCCACCAACTCTAAAAAGTGCACAGAGCCAGAATGTCCCTGGCATCAACACCTTCCAGGGGGAGAGCTTGTATTCCGACTCCAGGAGACAGTACCAGAGCGCGTGGGGACTGCTTGAGATCACATCTGGGAGGTCAGTCAGGGCTGCGGGGTGTCAGTGATGGGAAGTGAAAGTTAAACCGAAACACCCAGAGTGGTCACTTTGGCCGACCTTCTGTGACAATCCAGCTTCTCACGCGGTGGGTTTATGTTATGTGTGATATTGGGGTATTGCTTTGGGTTCCTGAAGTCCTTACATCCCGGGTCTTCCCATCCACACAGACGTATTTTTCAGGTAACACTGCTGGAAGGTTCCCTTTCAAAAGGAGTAGGAATATGAGCATGACCAAGAAAATCTTTCCATTTGCACAAATCACGTAAACCCTTTCGAGTATAATGTCCTGCAGAGCAGGAGAATGGTACAACAGCAATAAAATTGTCAGCTTTCAATAATAAGCCACATTTTTTCATGGCACTTTATCACTGGGAAGGCACCTTTTAACAATCATTGGGTATTTACCCGTTTATTTACTTACTCTTTCAAAACCAGAGCCACATTAAGAATTCCATCAGCCTTAGGAACATTTGCCTTCTTGGAGTTCTTCATTAAGACACACACATACACACACATACTCACACACACACA
>JAQHUG010000177.1:4200080-4244595 GCA_028555095.1 Dicrostonyx torquatus
ACACACACACACACACACACACACACACACACACACACACACACACTGGAAGAGTTAAGAAATGGACATTGGGCCAAAAGAATGAGTCTCACTATGTGGAGCTGTAGTGGACCTCATAGTCCCCTCAGCAAGAGGAATTTGATTTTGCTGCACTGTGGATGCACAGGAGGACCTGCACATCAAACAACAGGGTACAGCTGAGTGGGTTGTTGCTACTAGGTGGAGAACGCAGGCTAAACCGAGGGGTGAGAAGTTCAGGGAATTGAGCTGCTTCTGAAGGGGAAGCCACATGTCTAGTGGGTCCTGGTTATGTAAAAGAGCATGGTTATAGCGGAACATAATTCTCACCAGCACCGAAGAACAACCAGCTAAGCGAGGTGATGATGGGGAAAACGTATGTATTTTAAGCGCTGATCGAAATCTAGCAATGCACTTGCCAGGTGTTCAAGGCGCATGAGTCTGCCAAGCTGCCATGATTGGAATATCTACAGCAGATATTCCGGCTGCCTCAGGAACTTCCTGAGTGTTTTTCATTCGTGTCAGAATTCTACTGGGTGAATATTTGCTTTGTTTGTTTTATGTCCCCATTTTGTTGTTGTTTTGTTTTTTGAGACAGGGTTTCTCTGTGTAGTCTTGGCTATCTTCAAACTCGTTCTGTTGACCAGGCTGGCCTTGAACTCAGAGATCCACCTGCCTCTGCTTCTTTGCGTGCCCCACCACCAGTCTGATGTCTCCATTTTTTTTTTAATGAGTTAACTGAAGTCGAGCCGTCAGATAACCTGCTTTAGTAAACAGCAGAGCTGGGATTCAAGCTGAAACATTGCAGATCTAAGGTTTCAGCTCTGGGCCATGACTTCACTCTTCCTAAAGCCCCTTGGTGTTTGCCCGCAGTCTGCAGTCTGCTTCTGACGGGCCTCCAGCAGGAGCCACCAGGTGCACCTCATCCAGTACTGCAGGTCGAATGGGAACCCAGTGAGCCCTGACATGAGCAGACCAGAAGTTCTTCAGGAAGCTAGCATGCTAGCACGCATGAATCAGTATCAAGATTTTGCAGAGAGTCTTACAGGATCAGACAATTCATCCATGCAAGCATGAGCAGAGATGCCATATAAAATACTTAATGCCCAGTTAACTTTGGTTCCCCAGCAAACCACTGATACTTTCTTAGATGTCAGCCAACCCTAAATATCACGTGGCATGTAGGGATGGTTAAATGAATTCTTTGTCTCTTACCTGAAATTGAAAGTTACCTGTCTTAGTCAGGGTTTCTATTGCTGCGATGAAACGCTGTGATCAAAAATTAAGTTGGGGAGGAAAGGGTTTATTTGGCTTATACTTCCAAACCAGTGTTCATCATTGAAAGAAGGCAAGACAGATACTCAAACAGGATCGGATCCTGGAGGCAGTAGAGGCCATGGAGGAATGATGCTTACTGCTTTGCTCCCCAAAGCTTGCTCAACCTGCTTTCTTATAGAACCCAGGACCACCAGCCCAAGAATGGCACCACCTACAATGGGTGGGGGCTCTCCCCTATCAATCACTAATCAAGAAAATACCTTACAGGCTTGTGTACAACCTAATCTTATGGACATTTTTTTTCGGTTTTTCAAGACAGAGTTTCTCTGTGGCTTTGGAGCCTGCGCTGGAACTAGCTCTTGTAGACCAGGCTGGTCTCGAACTCACAGAGATCCACCTGCCTCTGCCTCCCGAGTGCTGGGATTAAAGGCGTGCGCCACCGCCTCCTGGCTCTTATGGACATTTTACTAATTGAAGTTCCCTCCTCTCAGATGGCTTTAACTTGTGTCACATTGACATGAAACCATTCAGCACATCAACTGCGTGCTGTGTTTATATTTCCCCTAAGCAGGGGCCTGACCATTTATCGTTCTTGGGACATTCCTCTTACCCTGCTCAACTCCTCACATCTCATCCAGCTTTGGCGTCATGCACACAGTGAAGACCTCATGCTTAAGTCTTTCTTTCATTCCAGTTTTTTTTAAACTCCAGGCTGTCACCCAACTGGGCAAGGGCTTTGGCAGGCAAACAAGGTAACTACCTAGTCCCAGCCTTCCCATAGATAGACACTGTTTCTCTCCTCGTAAAATCCAAACCTCAATCAATGAACCCGAGGTTCAGGAAGGTAAATCTATTACCAAGGCTCTCATTTGCAGTTCACGCTCCTCTAGCTTCTTTCTATGAAAGAGCTCTCCAGGTTCCCCTTGAGAGACATTTAAGCATTATTAGAATGGCATTAATTAGTTTAGACCATCATTGACTCATTTAATAACTACCTCCATTTGTTGGAAGAAACTCCCAGCTTTGCAGTCAAAGGGGCACTGTGACATATGGACTGAGAAAAGCGGTCTCAAAGCAGTGGAACATCAAGATGCCTGAAATCTCATATGCTGCTTTCTTTGAGACCATCAGAATTAAAACAGAATGCTTTCAACCTCCGATCTTTACGAGAAACACAAGATGCATTATTATTTCTATGCAAAATTCAATACATGTCCATTCCACACGTGATAACTGGTAGCAAAGGCATCAATCCAGAAAGCTCGAGGCTGGAGAGATGGCTCAGAGGTTAAGAGCACTGCCTACTCTTCCAAAGGTCCTGAGTTCAATTCCCAGCAACCACATGGTGGCTCACAACCACCTGTAATGAGGTCTGGTGTCCTAGCCTGCAGGCATACATGCAGACAGAATATTGTAGACATAATAAATAAATAAATAAATAAATAAATAAATAAATAAATAAATAAATAAATAAAGGAAGCTCAAGGCTTAGTTGCCCTGCACTTGCGTCTACTGTGGTTCCCTTTCCATTGCACCTCCTCGTAGGTCAGCCACCTAAAAGACAAACTGCACTAAACTACCAGCTTAGAGGAAAGTGACAAGCACTGGAGAAAGCCTGTGCCAGCGCTCTGCAGTGGCTGCACACAAGGCTGAAAGTTCATCCTAAAGAGAGTCAGACCTCACCTAAAAACAAGCTGAAATTGAGAAAGTCACAGGCCTCTGAAAAATGGGGATGGCTGTGCCTCGTAACGAAACCTTCTTTACTGTGTAAATTCTGAAATGGAACCAGGTTTCGGCTCTCTTTGTCTGCTAGAAGGAAGTTACAAAGAACCAACCATTCTTGTGGAGGTGGGAAGATTGTCCCCAGAGTGTCGGCTGGGCATGCTCTCAAATCTGCCACCTCTGCTGCTGTCTCCAATGAGGCTTCTCTTACAGTAGCCCAGGGAAGCACACGGATTAGAGGGCGATCTTTATCCAGTTTCCTGTCACTCCCTGCCTTGTCCTCTAGGCATCCCAGGGCCTCACCTGCAACCTAGACTGTGACCTCTGACCCTGGCTTGTGCCTACCATGGCTGTGGAGGAGATGGCTCCATCCAGTCACACATGAGAGAGATCAGTTATTTCCATCCCTCTAGCTCTCTTGTCAGGTCCCGAGAGCCATGAAACTGGTATTTCTCTAAATCCTGGATGCTCATAAGGCCGCGTAAATGAGCTGCACATACATGTGAGCCTTTCCGGCTCCAACCACTGCTTGGTTCTGGGGCTTCAGCAAACCCCTTCATCTCTCAGGAGTCTCATTTTGCCTCATCTTTGAAATGGGATGGTTCCATCATGTAGGTCCTTGGGAGAGGCAGGGATTGCTGAGTGGGCTGACTCTGGGAGTCTATCTTTCTAACCACCACCACTAAAATTAGCGAAGACACTTTTTCTTGCTTGGATTTTCACCTAAGGTTTTCTGACAGGGTTCTGTTGTCTTCTAGACAAGACACGCTGTGTGGCTGTTGTCTTTGTGCTGCTAAGGACGGGACTGAGTATGCTAAGCAAATCAAGTTCTACATTGAGCTTTGTCGTTAGCCTTTCTCACACGTTTCTGGAAACCACCACTAGGCTGTCTCGAGGTGACCTTCCAAGTGGAATATTCTTCAATTCCACAAGTCTAAAACCAAAGCACAGGCTTGGTCCTTTTCTAAGATTTTATGTGATCATTACCTATTATGTACAGATATTGTTATCACATTATGCCCCATAAATTTGACACAATTAATGGCGGTTTTGTGTGTGTTTTGAAATGGGTTCAGTATCACCCCAGGCGACTTGAACTTGTGATCCTTCTGCCTCCGTCTCCAACAGGCTCCTATTATCACACCTGGTCCTAACATATTCTTTTTAAAAAGGAGTGCACACTATTTGTAAAGGTGAGGCGATTGAGATACATAATAATATATTTATGATCCTGCAGATTCTTGTAGGACACATAAAGTTTTTAGTGCCCAAGCCCCCACATTTGTCGCACATGAAAAAGGCACATCTGTTAATTATTCAGTCACTAGTACAAAACTGGAACACAGCTGCACGAAGAAACCGCCCCAAAAACATCTTTGCATGTAGCAGAAGGCTCCTGCGATTGAAATATCCTTTTCTCTTTCATATCAGTAGTTATTTTATGGATCTGGACTTCGACAGCTGAGCAGCAAAGGGCACTAGGTTGCTGAATTATTCATGTAATCTACATTTCCTGGCTGTTGTGGATAATTGACAGGTGCCATGTCACCTTTTACAAACGTCCCACAATTATGGACCATATATCAGTGTTTGACTTCGCAGTAATGCTTCCTTTCTGAGCCGGTTTCATATTTTATTTACGGCTTGGTGGCATTTTTTACTTGGCCGCCTGTTTCTCTCACTTTTGATTCCAAGGCTTTTGCTTCACTTAATATACCCAGGAATATTTAAATAATAAGGCTCCTCTCGGTCTGCTAAAGGCAGTCATTCATTGCTGCCGTGTTTTATTCATTCAGCCATTATGGTAGTCAATTCCTTGATTTAAGAAACTTGGGGTGAAACGCATCTGTAAGGAAACCATAATATAAATCTGGTTTTATGACTTGTTTTGTTCACAGGGAAAAATCTAGAAGCAGATCTTCCCGGGGCCTGACACAAGTTGTAAACTGTAGGGAAAGTTGGCTAGTTACAGAATATGACATAATAGGAGCAATGGAATACTTCAAACTGATGTTGGGAGGTTTTTTTTAACATTAGAAACAAAGCCAAGGTAAGTTGTTTTTCCCTTAGAGAGACAACCTGGGGGAAGGGAGGCTGGAACTGGTAACCCTGAAGACTGAGAGGATCTGTTCATACATCAAACATTCAGAGTGAAACTGATTCAAAAATCCCACTCTCCCTAAAAGGAAACAGGCAAAAACTATGCAACTGATAGTCTACCCTTCAAACCCCAGTTAGCGGAGGAGCTCAAAGCCAGGTGGACCATTTCCACTCCAGAGCTTTGTTATTGGGTCTTACGGGAAAGCATTTTGTTAGCTCCCATTACCTACCTTTCTCTCCAATGCCAACAGATACTCACTTTTCCATGGGACATTTATCCCTTCCTCATTCTCCATGCGCAATTTGTGTAGAAGTGTCTCCCACCTACTATTGGGGCACATATTGCCAAGTCCATCATCTAACGCATTTTTCCAAGTAGAGGGGCCATGTGACACCAATGGGACCAGGGAGAGACAGTGACTCCCAGAGGGCAGAAGCCATGTTGGAGAGGCTGATGGGAATTTTTCCAACCCCCTGGAAGAGGCTGGGGCTCTCAGGAACTGGAGAGTGAGACGTATCACGTGATACTCAGGGGTGACGGCTGCCAGCATGATACAACAGAGCAAAGAGAGCAGAGCTGGGTCAAGCAGACAGCATCTGTCTTCTAAACTAGGACCGTCATGGGAATGAAACAGGGCAGAACAAAAGCTAACCCAGATGCTAAAGGATGCTGGAGCAACAGATCTAGACCACCAGGGGTATGTGGTCACCCTTTGCCCCAGACCAGCATCTGAACTGCTGGGTTAAGACCCTGCTCTAGATTGAACTCGCTGGGCTAAGCCAGAACTCCCTCTGGGCCTTTTTAGCTCAGGTGACACTTCACTCTGAAGCCAACCAGGGTTTGGGGTTTAGAAACGTTCCAGTAAGGATTTCAGCTTACATAAACACGGGCTTCCTGAGGGCATGCTTTCTGAAGTCTTGTCCTTAACTCTTACAATTAGAGCTGCCTATCTCATGTTCTAACTTCAATAGACATTGCAACTTTATATTTAACATTAGCACTTCTAGTCCTTCAAATAACCACCTGGAGAAACTTCTGTGTGTTACCTTATTTTCACCAACAACCTTGTGAAACACGTATCAGCTAAGAGTTGAATAACTCAGAAAACTCACAGTACTGAGGGGGTTTGTTATGCAACCAAGCTGCTCCAGGAGGAGCAAAAGCCAGCAGCGGTGATTTTTAATATTTTTTTAATTGTGTGTGGTGTGTGTGTGTGTCTGCGCTCTCTCTCACACACACATGCACACGTGCAGGCTCGTGCATGCACACGTGCATATGTGAAGGTCAGAGAACAACTCTCAAGAATTAGTTTTCTCCTCCACTATGTGAGTGGCAAGAATTGAACTCAAGTCCTCAGTCTTGACATTTTTTTTTGTCATTGTCATTTCTTTTGCGCATTGGCTGATCTCACCAGCCCCCTCTTGTTTGCCAGTTCTGTGGTACATTCTAGCAACATCTGGTCCAAATCTGACATTACTGAATGTGTGACTCTTATAAGCCAGTTCCTGTATTTCTGTGGTGGGAACATTCATCCTAGACTTCTGACTTCGTGTCTTTAGTTCTTCCTGTGCATTTGCTCCAGGCATGTGGTGGCAGGCAGGTTGTTCTGAACGGAGCTCTCTTAACTACAGATGTGCCCCAGGGCTAGTGATGCTGAAGGCCTGCAAAGGAGTTTCCACCAGATCTGGACAGCTGTGGTTCAGCCAGACAGAGCTGTGCTTCTCCAGCTGTGTCTCCCAGGCTCCCTCAGCAGGACTGCACCTGCAGCTTTCTTATTTGCTGTGCTCTTTCCAGGATGTGGCTACTTACTGGCCTTCCTCCCTCGCTCTGTTCTGTTTATCCCACTTGTGGGTTAGGTGACTTGCAAGGCCCACGCTGTCTTCATGCAAGCAAGCTACTGTTTTCTGCTGCCCATCTGGGGATGTAGCTCTATTGTAGAGGGCTTATCTAGCACATGCAAAAACTTGGGCTCAGTCCCGATTACTGGTGCATACACACATGCATGCGTGCGCGCACACACACACACACACACACACACACACACACACACACACACGGGGGAGGGGAGCTAAGGTCTAGGAGTAATTCCCTCCCCTGGTGTCCTTGAGGCTGGCTCAGACTGTGACTGTCTGGATTCTCCCATCAGTGCTGTCAGCCTTTGGTCTCCTGCAGCGAGGGGAACACTTACCAAGCCTGTTCACATTCATTATCTCATCTGATGGTATTGACGGTATTGTGTGCTAAATGTTTCGCCTCAGCACAGAGAGAGAGAGAGAGAGAAAGAGAGAGAGAGAGAGAGAGAGAGAGAGAGAGAGAGAGAGAGAGAGAGAGAGAGCTTGGAGAACAGTTGAGTCAAGTGAAAACCCTGGTGGCAGCAACCTAATTTGCAGTCCTGGGGCTTCAGGGAAATTAGCCAATCTTAATAGGGCTTGCCTTGCAAGCTCCAACCTTCTCAGCTGTGAGCAAATGCCACAGAAATCTTAATTGTAAAAATCCGTGGAGCCACCGCACGACAACAGTACAAGTAATTCTGCATCGGTGACATCCAGATTATCCAGTGTGAAAATAAGACTCTTCGAGTGACATCACAACTCCGATCTTCTCAGACTCCTTTGTACCTGTGATGGCTTTTTCTCCTGGTGGTCACGAGGGCGATGATAGTGATACCACCGTGCTCGCAACCGGTCATTCCTATGTGGTCCCTGCTCAGTTGTCCACTGTCAGAAGCATAATGAGACCAATCCTGTGGGCATCACTGTGGCACAGGTCTAGATCTTTATGTCTGAATGTGTCCATGTCAGAGCATCTGCGCATTCTCTCAGAACGAGTGAAGGAAATGAGGTTAGGAGAACTGGGTGGCTGCCCTCTCCCTCCACCCCACCCTCCTGCAGTACAGTTCCTGGGTAAAAGGATTGAAAAATTCCAGCTCTCTCTAGCTTTCCCTACAGTACAAATGGTGACTGTATCTCATCTGCTTTTCCATATACAAAGAAAATAGAATGGAAATTGATGCCCTGCTCCATGTGTACATATGTAGACAGATGTGCTCGTGCAAAATGTGTAAAATACAAAGTCATGGCCGGGCGGTGGTGGCGCATGCCTTTAATCCCAGCACTCGGGAGGCAGAGGCAGGTGGATCTTTGTGAGTTCGAAACCAGCCTGGTCTACAAGAGCTAGTTCCAGCTCAGGCTCCAAAGCCACAAAGAAACCCTGTCTCGAAAAACCAAAAAACAAAAACAAAAAAAAAACAACAAAGTCATGGTAAAAGCCGTGGTTATAGTTCCATCCCAAAACATATGATCTGACTGAGGAACTGCCAACTGCATGGTGGGAAACAGTCCACTAAAGCTAGTATTAATAATAAAGAGGTAGGGACTGGAGAGATGGCTCAGTGGTTAAGAGGGCTTGCTGCTCTTATGGAGGACCTGAGTCTGGTTCCCAGCACCCACGTCAGGCGACAAGCACCTATTACTCTAGTTTCTCTGGCCTCTATGGGCACCTGCATATACATGGTTCACATAGGCTCACACAGGTACATACACCTAAATAAAAAAGACAACACAATAATAAAGCTGACGCGGATGGATAAGGCTTTCAAATCCAGAACTAAACACCAAGGAAGTCTGGAAAAATAAGAAGAATTCAGGAGGGGACACTCACAGAGGCTTTTGAAAGCCACACAAAAAGGAAACTATTCCAGCTAACTGGAATGAAAACATGGCGGAACGCACCACGGTACCACGGGCAGAGTAGTTTTATACATGGGCACCACTCGGCAGCCCAGGTGAGAGGTGGAAAGCAATGGGGATGCTAACAAAGCTAGCTCCTGTGTCGAGGAGGCGTTAAGTGCTCACAACGTCATGAAATGTAACGTGGCGAATCCAGCTACCACGACTGGGAATTAACCACAGCCCGTGTGTAGCAGACCGTGACCCAGAATTGTGTTTCTTGGCACATCGGCAGCCACATGCATTCAGAGGGGAAAGTCTTGATATTTTCAGTTGATGACTGAATTGGATTATGCACAGTTGATTTGATTTGCTGTATAGTCAATTTTGCAATTAAGATGACCACAAAAGAAACCAGGCGTTGATAAATTCATGACTTTTAAAAAGTTATGAACTTTTCGTAGCAGGTATTCTAGACACAAATGTAGTGAAAATGTAGAACTAGTGCAGATTTCTGGGTATTTAACTAGTTATTTCTAAATCTAGAGACATCTCTGATAAATAAAGAAGAGTCGCTCACCCAGTAGCAAAGACACATCACTGTGGCAGAACCCATGTTTTCTTTTTCTTCTTTTTTTTTAAATATTTATTTGTTTATTACATATACAGTATTCTGTCTGTGTGTATGTCTGCAGGCCAGAATTACAGATGATTGTGAGCCATCATGTGGTTGCCAGGAATTGAACTCAGGACCTTTGGAAGAGCAGGCAATGCTCTTAACCACTGAGCCATCTCTCCAGCCCCCATGTTTTCTTTTATAGAAAGTGGGATGACTAAATGTTTTGAGTCTTTTCCTTGTTCCTCTACCTCTAGTCAGAGCTGTAGCCGGAGAATGGGTCCCCTCCCACATAGGAACATCTGCCATCTCCCTCCGTCCCCCAGAAAAAACAACTGTTTATCCCGGGTGCCAAATCCTAGAGAAGGAAGTCTCTTGCCCAGGATTCACTCCTGAGAACCAGGAGTGTCTCAGGGAGAAACTAAACGTTAGATGATTCTACCCCAAATAAGTAGAAGAGGAGAAAACTGTATGGACAAATATGAGACAGGCGCTTCTTCAGAGATGAATCTCTGCGGGGAAAATGTAAAAATCTGTTGAGGGGAAGTAGAGACTACCTCTCCATAGGTATTAGGGTATGTGCGTGTAAGAGTACTATAAAACACCATGGAGTAAAGCAACTTGGGGAGAACAGGGTTTGTTTCATCTTATACTTCCGGATAACAGTTCATCACTGAGGGTAGTCAGGGCAGGAACTCAAGGCAGAAATCTGGAGGCGGAAACTGATGCAGCGGCCACGGAGGAGTGCTGCCTACTGGCTTGCTCCTCGTAGTTTGCTCACCCTGCTTTCTAATAGCATCAAAGATCACCAGCCCAGGGATCACCACTCTCAAAGAGCTCAACCATCAATCAAGACAATGCTCCATGGACTTGTCTACAGGCTAATCTAGTGTAGGCATTTTCTCAATTGAAGCTCCCTGTTCCCAAATGAGTTGAGTCTAGCTTGTATCAAGTTGACATAAAACTAGCCAGTACATGTGGTGTGTGTGTGTGTGTGTGTGTGTGTGTGTGTGTGTGTGTGTGTGTGTGTGTTGGTTGAATACCAAACCCAAAGTCCTGCACATGCTAGGCAAGTGTTCTAATATGCTGACACTGGGAGTCTTTTATAAACATAGTGCTTACTTAGAGGCGACTGAATATCAATAATTATCCCTCCCTACCATCTTCATTTCTACTAAACTTCTACTGCAAATGATATTTCTGTAAGATGAAACAATTTAAATCTTATTGGAGAAAAAGAAATTACCAAAGTGGCCAAATAAAAACCTCCCAAGTAAGCGAGAACAGAACAAAAAGAAAAGGCTTTGACACTAGTTGGCAATATTGGTTGCACACAACACAGTCTTTGTTAGGTCACTGTGGAGAAGAAGAAGATGTCCCAGGAGCATTTGTGTGGGCTGGGAGAGGCAGAAGCAGGCATCCAGAACCAGAGGCAGCAGCTCTGAGTGTGACTCTGCTCCCGGTTGGTTCATCCTCTTCTTTCTCTCTCTCTCTCTCTCTCTCTCTCTGTTTAAATGATTTATTTATTTTTACTTTCTGTGCATTGGTATTTTGCAAGGGTGACAGATCCCCAGGAGGTAGAGTTACTGACAGTTATAAGCTTCCATATGGGTGCTGGGAAGTGAACCCAGGTCCTCTGGAAGGACCACTAATGCTCTTAACCGCTGAGCCATCTCTCCAGCCCCCCTCTTCTCTCTCTTAACCAGTTTCTTGGCTTCCCAGTGGTGTCACCTCCCTCATAATCAAGCTGCATACGGCATAGAGGTTTCTCACACAGTCTTTAATGAAGACTCTCTCTACTTCAGATCCCCCAGGCTTCCTGCTACATACCTCCAGTAGATTATTGTTGAAGTTTGAATTCTGATTGGCTTGATTCACCTTTGGGGTCAAGTTACATCACAGACTATCGTCCAGCCAATGTAATGGCTACTCTTTGGTCAGCTGCCCACCCCTAGTCAAATTCATAAAAGCAAATGTGAGGAGGAAGGTAAAATGGTGAGGTCAAGTCCTTTCTCATCAGAGAGGGCTGGAGTGTTGATACGCTTTGATTGCAGCTTGAGAACGTGTTCTTCTTGTTTGTTTCATTTTTAACAAATTTGTATTCATTCAGTCACTGCTTCATTCAAATGCAAACCCTATTACAAAAGGTTTGAAGAGATGTACTAGTATGTATTCAATATATGATGATTAAATAGTTGAGAAAATAAAAGAGAGAATAAGAAATAAATAAATAAAAGAATAAGAAAGAAAAGGAGACAGGAAAAATTAGCATATATAGTATATTGTCACCAAACCTTGGAAAATTACTAAAGGTGAGTGCGATGGTCTGGTTGTATCTCACAAATATTTATGCTCCTAGATGTAATAATATCACAAAGTGGATCCTTCCGTAGGTGATTTGGTCATGAGGGCAGAATTCTCACAAATGCAACTAGTGGTATCATGGACGGTCCTCCAGGATCCCATTTGCTCCTTGTTCCCTAGGAGGAACAATAAAGCATCTTCTTTGAAGGAGAGAGGGATGCCTCACTGGACACCGAATCTCTAGCTTCAAGAGCTGGCTGTCTTTCTATTGTTTATAAATTACTTAGCCTAAGGTATAAGGTTTGTTGCAGCAGTGGGTAGGAACCAAGAGAGTAAGCCTCAATTTTGTTTCTTTAAACCTGAGATTCTCAAATTTAATAGCAAGTGGCTTTATACAATAGAAAAGCCTGGAAGAAGAGACCATTTACAGTAGGCAGGGTTGGAAGGCAGACCTGGGAAAACCTGTTCCTCAGCAGGGAAAGGGTCTTTTCTCCATGTTTTGCTCTGTGGGCAGCCTTAACAAGGAAGGGGAGTCTAGATTATATTTCAAGGCTTCATTTGGTCTTGAGTTCATAATGATAGAACAGGATGGCACAGGAAACAATCATTAAGAAGGCAACATTTTAGGGCCGGGTGGTGGTGGTGCAAGCCTTTAATCCCAGCACTTGGGAGGCAGAAGCAGGCAGATCTCTGTGAGTTTAAGGCCAGCCTGGTCTACAGAGTGAGTTACAGGACAGGCTCCAAAGCTACATAAAGAAAAACCAAAACAAGAGAAGGTAACATTTTATATAACTAAACCCATAAATTCCTCATTTCTTGTTTATTGTCCATGGTTAAGAATGAAGCACATGGGAACACAGGCTCAACGTTTTTTTTGTTTGTTTGTTTGTTTTTCTCTTTGTTTTTTTTTCTGGTAACATTTCTGATATCCTCAAATCTTCTGAGGCTCTCAATTTACTGATTTCTTTTGTCTTCTTTCTTTTGATGATGGAGCAGCAAAATGTCCTTGGTCCTTTAGTTCTGAACCACAACAATGAGCCAGCTCTATGGGAGAGAAATGAATGGGCTGTGCTGGATGGTGTGGCCTGGACAACAAAACAGAATAGATGCCGCAGACCTGAACCGTTTTGTTTAAAGAGCAAGTGCTGTCCCATACCCAGTGAACATCTGCCACGTTAAAGCACCATGCAAAGCGTGTGTGTGATGGGACCTTTTTGAAAAAAAGAGGTTGGTTCTACAGGAGCTCACCACTCCTGACACTTGACTTGGTTAACTCTGCAGGGAGGAGCAGAAGGGATCCCGGTGCTTTGACTTCTGTAGGGAAGAATGGTGTGTGGATTGCCAAGATGGTGATCCCGAAAACCATTTACAATATTCAATTAACCATAATTAAAGCACTCAGTAGGAAGCTCCTCGCTGACTTGATAATAGCAAAAATTGGTACTTGGTGTTCCCAGTGGATGAGAGAAAAGATAATAAGTACCCCAATGTAAAGAAAATCGAAATGAAACCAATTATGGCCAAATTATATTGTGCACATAGAAGCACAAGTTGAATCAAGAATATTTAAGATTTTGACAAGAAACATTACAAAGAGATATAATAACATCTTAACCATTAATTGATCATTTAATCCAGTTTAGTTCATAGAAAGGAATTGGTTTATAAGCCTTTACATTTCAGATAGGTTGACGACAAGGGACCATGGTCTATTAAAATGTTGCATATTTGGAATAACTAGGAAGGTCTAATTTTCTGCTAATATAGTTAATAATGAACCATAATTGATTCCATTACTAATAGTCTTATTAAAAAAAGGCAGTTATCTAGTCATTTAGCCCATCTTTTCACAGTCATATATTCACAAATATTAATGCTAATTTGATTTACTATATTTAACTTTTTGCAATTTTAAACTATCCTATACCAACCAACTTTTATAACATTTAAAACTTTTTTTTTACTTCTTTATAGTTTTTTTTTCAACTACTTTTTAGATATCCTTCATGAATTTCTCCTCCTCCATACATGGGAAGTTGTGCAATAAACACTAGACTTACAAGGATTCTCCAATATTGAAGTAAGGAATAAGTCATGGGTCGCATAGACATGCTTGCAGTGCAGTAGGTCTGAAGCACAGAGCTCCCATGTGCTTCACATGTGTTTCATCTGACCCAACCTCTCCGGGAGGAGATGGAAGTATGTTAAATGATATTTCAGATTCACTAATATTTAAGTCTAACACCCAAGCCAATCACTGCCAAAGGAAAATTAATGAATTCATTATTCAATGTTACTGATTCAAGTGTTAGTAAAATCTCCATTCTAGATATTCAGGTTTGTTCTTCTATTCTTCATATCAATTCCCTTAAACTTGTGCTTTTAAAAATGTTGTAAGTATATTTGAACAAATTTTTATTACCTTCCGACAACTAAACTCAATCTTCTCTAATGAGAACAGTTTTGAAAAGGCACAAATCAGATGCAAACATTTATGTACATCTATGTAATCATGTATATGCATAAATGTAGATATGCATTTAACTATAAGCACACATTTAAAAAAATATGACCACATGATAACTAATTTAAGGACTGCACAACAGTATAGATGTATTTTGCTTAATTCGGTGAATGGTGTATTGTTCTTAACGTTTAGTTTGTGAAGTTTGCTCATGCATCATCTTTATACCCTAAGTGCTCCTTTGAGTTGAGTTTCTGCAGATAGATATTCACGCACGCATGCACGCACGCTCATGCATACCCTGCGCCAGGAAAGGTGGTTTCGTTTCTTTCATTGCCAAGGGCAGTGTATGGACGTATCAGATGGCGATTCAGGATAACTCTGTGTTTTCTTGTCTGAAAGATAAAAGGAGACACTGGCTGCCATTAGTATTTTTGATATTAGCAATGTAGAAAATGCTTTTGTATGTCATTTCTTCTTTCCTGAATTCCCAGATCATTTCTGTCGTCCACTTTCAGGAAGTAAGGGTGCTAATCTTCTATTGGTTCCACACTCAGTATTGCAGGTATTTCTTCTGCTGTCTTTTAGCGTATTCATAGTATTCTTGTGGCTATTTTTGAATGCTTGTTTTTAAATATAAGTGTTTAAATCAATTTTGACAAATTTAAAAAAAATCCACTTGAAAGTCTAAAGGTGTTTTGCCCAATTTTTTTTCCAGTAACACCCTTTAAATGGCTCTCATTTTCAGACTGCTCACAGAAATGCAAGACCCTGTGTGTGTTTGTGTGTGTGTGTGTGTTGTTCTTTCATTCTCTGAAAAGCACTAAACAGCAGAAGGCAGGAGGCAGAGGCAGGCAGATCTCTTGAGTTCTAGGTCAACCTGGTCTGTAGAACAAGCTGCAGGACAGCCAGAACTACACAGGAGAACCCTGCTTGAAAAGTATAAACAAACAAACAAACAAGAAAGAAGAAAAGCACTAGGTAAAAGAGCAGTCATTCAAGGCTGAGTGTGCGTGACCAGCAGCAGACAGCGCTACAGTAACTTTGGAGCTCCGTCCTAAAAACAACAAGGTCGTTGTGTGGGAACTGTGGGTGGGGTTTGCCTGTCTGTGTGAGCCAATGAGTTTGTTTGGGTAGCGTGGCTGTCTCTGTTGGCATTAGATGGTGTGCCACCATCAGTTACATCCTGCATCTCCACTAGAGAACCTGTGTGTCCGGTCCTGTCTGTGTGAGCCAATGGGTTTGTTTGGGTAGCGTGGCTGTCTCCGTTGGCATTAGATGGTGTGCCACCTTCAGTTACATCCTGCATCTCCACTAGAGAATCTGTGTGTCTGGTCCAAGAGCAGACTCTGCTTTGCAGAGTACTTACTTAGCCCAACTACTCCTGGCCATCTAGATACGTTCTTCACTCACCCAAAAGCAGTGGCTTGAGCTGACGGACCTCGCCAGGGAGAGTGGCTGGCTGGGTGCTGACCTCCACGGTTTCCATCAGAATCCTACTTTGTCAAGGTGTAAGCTGACCGCATCCTTTATAGCCACTGTGGCCACTCTCCCCAGGCAATCAGCCAACAGCCCAGAACCCTAAGCTCTTCCACACTGCAACATTCAGTTGAATTCATTTTTGAGGTGCTAGCCACGTTCTGTTAATTGGGACACTTTTCAAAGACTTCCAGAACTTGGGAAGCACCCATTCTACTGTCAATTTCTAGTGCAAATGGATAGTCCTGTCACACACGTTTTCAGCAAGAAATGCAGAAGAGGACTAAAGATATTTTTTTTCACTTTACTTAGTGCAGTGCAGCAGAAATGAGGCACAGAGACTGTCAGTCATTTCTAAGGATGACAGTTTTTTCCTGCTTGACAATGTGCAATATAAAATCCCAGCTATTTGATGATCCACCCGTCCGCCCCCCATAGGAAGGCATGCATTGAACAGCAGAGCACAGGGCTTTGCTCAGGCATGATAATTTAGGGATGGAGCTTGCTCATTAAGATTGCCTGGGCACCTGGTTTTCATATTTTCCAGATAGAAGGCACGGAACCACAACTCTGCTGCTTACAGATGGGAACAGAAAGGGAGAGAAGTGTGAGGAGGTAGTTACCCACATTCAACAGGGACCCGGGACACTTTCCACTCCAGGATGAGCCAGGAAGGGTTAAGTTAGGAAGAAACGCCTATCACAGCACCCAGGGAATCTGCTCTTCTGCAGTCAGGTGACCTTAAACAAGACCCTAATGGACATGTCACTGGTGAATCTTCACTTGTAGATGAGTTTCCAAATGGATAACGTCCAGTGTCTAAAACTCCATGTTTTAAAGTATTGAATTAAAAACCCGCATTGGTTATTTAGGATTGAATACACCCAATTAAAAGAAATCATTTTCAAAACTACTAACAAGTTTCTTAACATTTCCTAGGACTCACATTCAGTACCTGGGTGACTAGACAGAGTAAAATTATCCACCGGACAGCTGCCCGGGAGCCGGAGTAAGGTAAGGCTTGGAAAACGGGACATGGCCTATACTAGCTCCTTCAATACCAACTCCACATCTTCTTAGACATAGCAAGTTGGATTATGTGGGAAAGTTGGCATTTGATCAGAAACTTGAGCAAATGGTGAGACTCCTAGAAAAAAAGATAAAACAGAGGTAATCCTAGGTAGAAAGAAGAAAATAAATACAGATACCTGAACAGAAAAGTCAGATACTTGAGGAATTCCTCAATTCAAATGCCTAGAGGCAACAAATCTACTTTGTCTGTGCCCCTGGTTGGGATATTAAGTTATCTTGTCCACAGACACTCACCGAACACTTATCCAGTAGGATGCACCACGGCTGCTGACACAGAGCATCCGGAGGTGCGTCTGTACAATCATTCTCATGCAGGTTTTAACTAAGCATTTTCAATAATAAAAGAAGCGCGTATTCATGTTTTATATACATTCCTGGGCTTCTGTGTGCTATGCGCGTGCAGGTGCACGTGTCTGTGCAGGTACACACACCCACACACGTGTATGTGGCAATCAGAGGTCATGTCTGTTGTTTTTCTGCACCACTCTCTTTTATCCCTCTAAGACAGAATCCCTACTGAACCTGCAGCTCAATTATTGGCTAGAGCGGCTGATCAGCAAGCTCCTGGGATCTGCCCGCCTCTGCCAGCCAGCTCTGGGGTTACAGATTGTGCCTGATCTGCCCGCCTCTGCCAGCCAGCTCTGGGGTTACAGATTGTGCCTCCAAGGACAGCTTTCTGTGTCAGTTGCTGGAGGTCAAACTCGGGTTCTCATGCTCACACACTAGACAGTTAATCCTGAGTCATCTCCCCAGCTCCTTATGTAAATAATATATAAATACTGAATTCATAGGCGAGGACAAAGAATTAAAAAATCTCGTCTAAATTTACAGACTTGGAAGGCAGTGTGTCCTCTGACTCCTCGGACTGAAAGATATAAACCTGGATGAACACAGAAGCAATCACTAATTAGCTCAAAGCAACGTTTAAATTGATCTTCTCAGTGAAAAGGCATTAGGAAAAGCGGTCTGAAGAACACCTATTTAGGTGCTGGCATCAACAGTTAGCGTCATCAGGGAAGGGGGAGTTCTCGACAGCCTCCCTTCCAATGAGAGGCAATGGGCGCTTAGCGCTTTTAAAGAACAGTTACAGAGGCAGGTGGATCTCTGTGAGTTCGAGACCAGCCTGGTCTACAAGAGCTAGTTCCAGTGCAGGCTCCCAAAAAGCTACAGAGAAACCCTGTCTCGAAAAACCAAAAAAAAAAAAAAAAAGAACAGTTACCAGGGCAGGAGGAAAATAGTCACACCCACCTCTTAATCTTGAAGAGGAGGCAGCTCCCTTAAGTCACTCACTTAATTAGCCTGGGCTCAGGGCAGGGCCCCCGCTGGTCCTCTGAAGAATTCTGTGGGTTTGACATTCTTCCTCTTTATGCAATCTGGGCTCTAGACCTTCCAGTGAGAGAGAGAGAGGGAGAGACAGAAGGAGCAGGTGGTAAATTTGATTGGTGCAGAGGTGGGAGCTGCAAGCCTAGTGACCCTATATGGCTTTAATCTAAAGTGGCCAGTGCTGCTCAGTCTGAAGCGGGTAAGGCTGGCTAAAGTGGCTGGGGCTCCCCACACTGCTCAGTCTAAAGCGGGTAAGGCTGGCTAAAGCGGCTGGGGCTCCCCACACTGCTCAGTCTGAAGCGGGTAAGGCTGGCTAAAGCGGCTGGGGCTCCCCACACTGCTCAGTCTAAAGCGGGTAAGGCTGTCTAAAGTGGCTGGGGCTCCCCACACTGCTCAGTCTGAAGCGGGTAAGGCTGGCTAAAGCGGCTGGGGCTCCCCACACTGCTCAGACTAAGGGGAACAACGCTGGCACTCCACAAGCCCAGGAGGCATCCTTTACAGAGACAGCGATGAACTGACCTGGCTCACTCCCGCCGCCCCCTCCTGAGATGTGTTTCTCTTCTAAGAGTGGTAACCCAGACCTTCCATTGAGTATTTACTGCTTACCAGGTGTCATGAATTTTATGTGCACAGTCTCACTAATTCCTTGTGACCCCCTCTCTACGACCTTGGTAATAGTAATGTCCCTGTTTTATGACAGCTAAACAGCCGTACAATAAACTCATTATCTCAGCTGGAATGCTTTGGAGAGAGAAATGAGGTGCTTGATACTAATGAGATGGGGGTGGGGTGGGGCATACACCAGGTCTGACTATTGCAAGCCAGAGTGTGTGGCCATTCCGCAGATAAGGGCTCTCTGGTACAATGTCAGCTTGTACAAGGCCTGACTGAGCCCAAACACCTGGCAGTGTCTGCAGAGGCAGGTTTCCACTAAACGATTTTTCTGTCTTGGCGCCAGGCCTCTCTGAGCCTCCCTGTCTTTAGTTTTAAAGCATAGGCAATGAAATCTACTCCACACAGATGTGAAAATGAAAGGGGAACACAGTACCTGAACTGTGGGGAGGAGCTCAGAGAGACAGTCACTTGATAAAGCTGTTCCTTGCCCCTAGCTCCCTTCTTGGTGACCTCCATAAAAAGTCATATTCACCAGCCTTCAGTAGCCTTCCTCATGGACGAACAGAGTTGGGTTCCGGTGGTGATTGTCCTTCGAACCAGTGTTCTTTCCTTGTTGAGGTCACGCATGTATGCTAGGAGATTTTCTTTAGGAGGAAATTTGTCCTTCATTTCCCCACTTTCGCTTTGAGTGCTTTCTCCAGAAAGCTGAAAAGAGTGGTCCTGGGGTGACTTTGTCCCTTCCATCCCTTGCTTTCTGCTGGCTCTGGAGCCCCTCCTGTGAACTTCCTTCTGTCTGAAGTATAAAGAGCGGGGAGCAAGCTGATCTGATGGCAGAGCGAGGAATCCCTTTTAGATCTGACTGGGTAGAAGTTTGCCCCTTGTACCTTCACTCTTGTTACCTTCTCCTTTCTTGGGATCATGAGACATCCACAAGACAAACAAACAAGCCCACAAAAGCCAGAACCCACACCCAAAGGTTACTACTCTATAATACCGTCTACTCATTGGCTTTTTCTGGGAAAACTTAAAATAATGAACAGAAAGGCCATCGGCAGGCAAAGAAAAGATATGGGGTTACTTACAGGAGCATGGCTGTCCTCTGGGTAACTTGGCGGCATCCCTTTAGCACCGGACACTTATGAAAAACTGGAGCACTGGAATCTCCCCTGTGCAGGGTGCAGGCAGCTATGCTCCAGAAGACTTCCTTCTCCCCAGAAAGTTATGCATAACGCCCTGAGCCAAGGAGATATGGGAACCTCCCGTTCTTTCTGGGGGAGAATGTTAAGAGGCCTGATTTTGTGTGAGTCTTGTGGAGGCAGGTATAGTTGCTTTGATCCAAGATGGGAAAGACCATTTCTGACCTGACCATTTTCCTAAAAAACGAGTATCAACCTGCTAATGAATATAATGCCTTAATAAACCAAAGGAAATAGGAAGTAGGACAAGCGCGTGCTAAGATAGGTTCCTTGTGCCTGTTGTCAAGCTTCTCAGTAGTAGCCTAAGAATGGCGAGGACACTGGCCTGAATTGTCAACCCCTTATTGAAAAGCGTCTAAGTGAGTACCTACTGTGTTATATATCAGGTCCTGTGCTGGGCTGTGAAGACGCAGGGTAGGGAGTGGGGAGTGGGAGGATCCCAAGCAGACAAAGTTCCTTCATTGTGGCAGTGACAGTCTGTGAACTAATCACTCACAAGTGTATGTTGGATCTTAACTCTGAGTCCTGCATGAAGAACTTGGTGCCCCTGGAGGGCTTTGGCCCAGTTAGGGCAGCTGGGCACCGTCTCCCTGAGGAAGTGATGCTGCGCTAGCCCAGACAGGAAGGATGAGTTGGCGTGTTCTGGGCAGAGAAAGCGGCTTGTGTAAAGCTCTAGGCTGGAGGGCAGCCCCTGAGTCTGAAGAATTGAAAGGTCAGAGAGTCTGGAGTCAACAAGGAGAGATGGTGCAAGATGGAGCTGGGGAAAGACCTATCCTTGGAGGCCTTTTTAAGGACTTGGGTTGCTCCTAAAAGCTACCCCCAGGCACTTTGCAAGCATTTTCAGAGGGAAAGTGTTAGAAGCAGGGTTGGTTTTGCAATGATCACTTTAGGAAAATGGATTTCAAGGAGGAAGGAAAAGAATAAAGAAAGGCTGGGGCTAAAGCTCAGGACCAAGGATTCCTTTAGCAAGTACGAGGCCCTGGGTCCCAGCAGTGAGAAAAGAAGGAGAAAGAAAGGAAAGAAAGAAGGAAGGAAAGAGGGAAGAAAGGAAAGAAGGAAAGAGGGAAGAAATCAAAGAAGGAAGGAAGGAAGGAAGAAGGCGAGAGAGGGAGCAGGGAATGAGCCGTCACGATCACAGTAGCTAGTGGTCCCGGAGCTGTTACCATGAACCAGGTATTGTTTATTATTACTAACCAGGTGTTATTACTAGATTCTCTCATCTACTCCTCACACAGCCATGTGGGCCACATGCTGTTTGTTGTCTTGGTTGTTCTACTGAAGAGGAGACTATGACACTGAAAGATGAAGCCTGAGCTAGTAGAGTCCCCTGTGCTAAAGGCAGGCTGGACCCCCCTACAGGTACAGTTCATGGGTGGAGCACACATTTCCTTGCCCCCTCCCCCAGACCTTTCTTATCCACAACTCGGGAGAGTGTCAGTGGGGCTGGTGGCCTCACAAGACCTGGAAGCTCTCAAATATGAAGAACTGACCAGGCTGGGCCCCCGGATGGAGTTTGGGGGAAGTCTAGGATTCTGTGGTGGTTGGTGGGGTGATGCTGAGGAGCTCCGGGCCTGCTGTGAGGTGGGGAGTTGGGGTCTTCTCTACAACTCCCACCCTTGCCTTAGGCTCTCTTCCTTTTCTTTTCCTGGGGATTCCATAAGAGACACTGGGCATTGCTTGCTCTAGTTCCCTTGCCTTGAAAACCGAACCTAGGCATTTCTTTGCCTTCTTTATTTATTTGTTCAACTTGATGTTTAATTTTTCCAGTTTCTCAGGTTTTCACTTGCCCTCTGACTGCATCCCTAACAGTTCCTTGGGGATGTGGATCGCTTAGGTTTGTTGTGCCCTACTCTCCTCCCTGCATTGTCAAAACTAACTTGAGCAGACAGCCATGTTTTCCGATTTCCAAACACTTCCTCTTCTGCCAGCTGACATTCTTAATTCTGACCTGATTGCAGTGATCCTGGGAATGTATATATGACCTGATCGCAGTGATCCTGGGAATGTATATATGACTTTATTCCAACAGTGCATTTTAGGGATCCACATGCTAAATGTCTTACACAATAAGGAATGCACTTGTCTCTAGCTGCCCTTGAAATGTATCTTTAAATACCCAGTTTTAGCCAGGTACACCTTTAATCCCAGCACATGGGAGACTGAGGCAGGTGGAGAGGCCAGCCTGGTCTACAGAGCTTATTCCAGGACAGCCAAGGCTACACAGAGGAACCCTGATTCAAACAAAGAAAAATAAAAAGAAAAGCAATTTTACAATATACTTGTTTCAGTGTAAACACTTGGAAAGCGTGCCAGAGAGCAGTTTTCTGGGATGCGGGAAGGGCAGCTGGTGAAGCACTTGCTGAGCAAGGTTAAGGACCTGAGTTCGAATCTCCAGAACTCACAAAAGAGCCAGACTCTGTGTGTGTGTGTGTGTGTCTGTGTGTGTGTGTCTGTCTGTCTGTCTGTCTGTCCGTAAATCCCTCCAGTACTGGAGGTGGAGCAAATGGACCCCTGAAACTCACTGGCCAGCCAGTCTCACTGAATCTATAAAGTCCAGGTTCAGTAAGAGATCTTGTCAATCATCATCATCATCATCATCATCATCATGATGAGGAGAACAACAGAGGGAGACACCTGACTTTGTCCCCTGGACTCCATATGCATATATGCACACTAGCATCTGCACAGAAATGTGTACATACTCACAGGTCCATGTATACAAATATTACACATGAAAAACATAAACAAACAAAACTAAAGAAAAGAATAAGGGCCGTTATTTTTTTCTTTTCAACAGTTAGAGCACTCATTCTTCCAGAGGTCCTGGGTTCAAGTCCCAGCACCTATACCCACAACTGTCTTTAACTGCAGTTCCAGGGAATCTAACACCTTCTCCTCACCTCCGTAGACACCAGGCATGTGCACAGTCCACAGACATACAGACAGACAGAACACCTATACACATAAGCAAATACATTTTTTTAAAGACTGTAAAAGAACAGATTTTCAATTCAAACTACTGGGTCACAAAGTTCAATTTTGGAGAGTTATTTTATGACACTTTCACGAGTGTGTTTTAGAAAGAGAGACAAGAATGGGAGTGTAACACAGCCCTTAGCACACATAAAGTCCTGAGTTATCTCTATCTAGCACAAAACTCCGAGATCTCTGTTAGTGGGAGAGTGGCTACAATTTTAGCTACTTGGAGGCTGAGGTAGGAGTATCACTTGAGCATGAGAGTCCAAGGCCAGCCTGTCCCCAAAAGAAGATAAATAAATAACAAGAAAAAGATGAAGACGTGCACCAGTGTAACATTCTTTAAATTTTAGAAATATATCAAACACACAAGGGGAGTCCTAACAAAATAGCTGGGATTGCCTCTTGGCAAAAAACCTTCCTGAATGGTCCCACAAAGGCAGTGATACACAATGACAATTCTTTGTTAATATCCATCACAACTCAGGAGTTGGCCGTGCATCTGTCTGGTAAGACAGTGATTACTTGGTGTCTACCACATACCTAGACTGTGGTAGGGGTCCCTGCTATTCCAAGAGGGTGTAAACTCTGACTGTAATTTCAGGCTTGTGGAGGCCAAGCTAAAGAAGCAATTCTTTACAAGACAATGGCTACTGGGATAAAGTACAGGTTCTTTGGGCCCCGAGAAGGACATCTAGCTGCAGGTGGGGTGTGAGGGGCTAGTGCTGATCGTGCCAGACGGGCAGAAGTCAAGCTTAGACTGTGCCTTGAAGGATTGGCAGAAGTCAAGCAGAAAAGAGACACTCAAGATTGTGGGAGCAAAGGTGAGAAAGAACATAAGGTGTTAAAGATGTGAGCCGTAGGCCTGCACCTTGGGCTGTGGCATGCAAGATTTCAAAACCACATTAAGGTATCTGGAATCTGTCCTGACAACCAGACCAAAGGAGCAGGGTGTAGAACTGATTAAGCAGCAAGGCTAGAAGTACAGGGCTCAGTCAAAAAGTTGGAGAAGTCACAGGGAAAATGATGGCTGGAACAGAGGGACCAGATTCAAACGTCAAGCAGAAGGTCAGCTGTATGACAATGGGTAAGGAGAAGATGAGAGGTTGGCTCTCAGATCTGGCTTAGTGAACGTGGTGGATAATAGAGCCATTCACTGAAAAAGAGAACATGGGGGTTGACCAGCTTTGGCATGCTGTGGTTGAAGTACCCAGGGACACATAGAATAGATGGTCACTATATGGTTAGTTAGCTGAGTCTGGACTCAAGTATGGACACCATAGTTAAAGCCAGCTAGCGAGTGGAAGAGAGTGCTTCAGAAGAGATGCAAGGGCACAGGAAAGGGTACCAAGTGATCTGTGACCCAAACAGGCTCTACATTCCTAAGTTCCTATGCCATTGCAGTCGATATGGCAGCTGTCAGGAGGCGGTGGAACAGGACAGCTTCTTTCCTAGACAACAGAACTAACCTCAGTCACAATTTTTACATCCTTAGGTAAAGTGCAACCAGTCGAAATGGCTCCAAGTTAATGATTGTTCTAAGTACCATCTATGGGTGTATATGTACATACATATACATATTCACAGATATATGATCTATATAGTTGGAATCCAGAAAGAATGAATCCTATTAATTTATAAGTAACAAAACATGTGGAAAATGAAAACAGACCTAATCATTCAGGCATGGATGAAGGGCACAACTCCATCATCCTATCACCCAAGACTGATTTTGCGTTGAGGAAGACGCTCCTGGAAAGCTCTCTCTCTCTCTCTCTCTCTCTCTCTCTCTCTCTCTCTCTCTCTCTCTGTGTGTGTGTGTGTATGTGTGTGTGTGTGCAGTAGTGGTAGTTACAGCTGTTATGGTTGCTGCTGATGCTGGGTGTGCTTCATTCTTTAGGGAGGGCAGGTGTGTGCTAAGGCCAGCCAGAACTGAAAGGAGGAAGAAAAAAAGCACACATCCAAGTTAGAGAGAGTCAGCCAGTATGCAATGAACCTCTCTGGGAACTGCATCCACAGTCATAGCAACTAAAATGGTGACTGAGGGAAGACAATGCCCATTTCTGGCTGGCCTGGGTTGAAGGTCATTGGCAGTCCTCAAGCGGTTGACTTGTTCCTGAGTTGTCCCTGTTTGTGTCCCGCGTATTGTTAAGCTTTGTTGCTATGTGATCCCTCCAAAGTTATGTTTTAAAAAGGGGGGGCATTTAGCTTATTTGAAGACAGGCCCCTTTAGGAATCCTGGCTCTGCCATTACAAACTGTGTGACACCGTCAAAGGCCTCAGTGTTTCTGAGTTTCAGCGTTCACCTTTGAAGTGAGGAAAATACAACCTTCAGCACATACTGTGGAGAGTTCTGTGAAGACAGGCTGTGCAAGTCTCCGGGGTTCAACTGCTGGGTTCTAATTTAATTCCAATGACTTTCCAGACGTATGACTTCATGTTAGTAATTAATTTACATGTGTCTTATCTGTGCCTCCACACTGGTAAATAATAATAATAAAGCTTTATAGGGTCAGGGGATGATAACGCCATCTTTAGTCTTTTAAAATTAAAGAAGCTGCTCGGTGTATCTCCAGCAGGTAAGTAGTGCATCGTGAGTGCGCCGTAATTACTGTTATTATCACTAAATATCATGTGTACAGTGCCCAGGAGTGTCAGGAAGGTATTTCTGTCAGTATTTTCATTAAGTCATGTGAAGTCTGTAAATGGTTATATGTTGACAAATATATTCATTTCTTTAAGCTAAATGTACAGATAGATTTGTAATTTTTAAATGCTTTGTTAAAACAGAACATGATTTCACCAAGTATAGACGTCTTAAGTATGCATTCATATTTAACTCTGCTTCTAAGTGATTCGAAGAGCAAGACACTTTCTCTGATGAGTCTGTCAGTCAGAGGGAAGGAGCCTTGTTTATCTAATTAAAAGATAGCTATACTCACAGGATAGAAAGGCACACAAGCTTTGCCAACAAACAGCATGCATGTCACTTCGCTACCCAGAGTCTGAACCCACTCTGAGGAGCCTTGGCCTCACTCAGGAGGCACTGCAATGTTCTCAAGCAGACTGGCACATCTGTGTGTTCAGCGCCTCCAGCACTCCTCATTTAGAATCTTAATGCCCCCCATAGAAAATTACTTATTACAAGGAGTTCAACTGATCCTTTGTACATGTGTGTGCATGTGTGTGTACAATGTGTGTTCATGTGTGCACAATGTTCATGTACACAGTGTGTACAGTGTGTATGCTCATATGTGTATAGAATGTGTATATACAGTGTGTATGCATCCAATGTGTGTACAATATGTGTGTGTACAATATGTGGATGTACAATGTGTGTGTACAATGTGTGTGTATAGTGTGTATGTGTACAGTGTCTGTGTGTATGCATGCATTCTATCATGTGGGGAGGCACATGAGTGGAGGTCAGAGGACAGCTTTATAGAGTTCTCGCCTCCCTGTACATGGGCTCTCAGGGTGGAACTGCAGTCATTGCTTGAACAGCAAGTGCCTTTGCTTGCAGAACTATCTCACTGGCCCTCGGAATCTTGCCCTTTCCTTCCTTTCTTCCCGCCTTCTGGAAAGAATTTACCAAATGAGTGAAGCACAAACATCAAGAGCTCATGACTTTGAGAATTGTGTGTGTGTGCATGTGTGATGCATGTGTATGTTTATGTGTGGTGTGTGTGTTTGTGTATATGTGTGTGTATATGTGGGGTGTGTGTGTGTATATGTGTGGTGTATGTGTGTGTATGTGTGGTGTGTATCTGTGTGGTGTATGTGTGTGTATGTGTGTTTGTGTATATGTGTGTGTGTACGTGTGGTGTGTGCTTGTGTATATGTGTGGTGTCTGTGTGTGTATGTGTGGTGTGTGTGTATCTGTGTGGTGTATGTGTGTGTATGTGTGTTTGTGTATATGTGTGTGTTTGTGTATATGTGTGGTGTATGTGTGGTGTGTGTGTTTGTGTATATGTGTGGTGTATGTGTGTGTATGTGTGGTGTGTGTGTGTAGATGTGTGGTGTATGTGTGTGTGTATGTGTGGTGTGTGTATGCGTATATTGTGGTATGTGTCTGTATGTGTGGTGTGTGTTTGTGTATATGTGTGTGTGTATGTATGGTGTGTGTATATGTGTGGTATATGTGTGTGTATGTGTATATGTGTGTGTATGTGTGGTGTGTGTGTATATGTGTGGTATATGTGTATATGTGTGGTGTATGTGTTTGTGTATGTGTATATGTGTGGTGTATGTGTGTGTATGTGTGGTGTGTGTGTATGTGTGTGATGTATGTGTATGTGTGTTTGTGTATATGTGTGTGTGTACGTGTGGTGTGTGCTTGTGTATATGTGTGGTGTCTGTGTGTGTATGTGTGGTGTGTGTGTATCTGTGTGGTGTATGTGTGTGTATGTGTGTTTGTGTATATGTGTGTGTTTGTGTATATGTGTGGTGTATGTGTGGTGTGTGTGTTTGTGTATATGTGTGGTGTATGTGTGTGTATGTGTGGTGTGTGTGTGTAGATGTGTGGTGTATGTGTGTGTGTATGTGTGGTGTGTGTATGCGTATATTGTGGTATGTGTCTGTATGTGTGGTGTGTGTTTGTGTATATGTGTGTGTGTATGTATG
Source organism: Dicrostonyx torquatus (assembly GCA_028555095.1). Taxonomy (NCBI): domain Eukaryota; kingdom Metazoa; phylum Chordata; class Mammalia; order Rodentia; family Cricetidae; genus Dicrostonyx; species Dicrostonyx torquatus. Next base: position 4,227,556 of record JAQHUG010000177.1, read on the forward strand.
GTGTGTGTATATGTGTGGTATATGTGTGTGTATGTGTATATGTGTGTGTATGTGTGGTGTGTGTGTATATGTGTGGTATATGTGTATATGTGTGGTGTATGTGTTTGTGTATGTGTATATGTGTGGTGTATGTGTGTGTATGTGTGGTGTATGTGTTTGTGTATATGTATGGTGTATGTGTGTGTATGTATGTGATGTGGGTGTGTTTCTGTATATGTATGGTGTATGTGCGTTGTGTATGTGTGTGCTCGAGGCTTGAGCATGTAGATGCCAGAGATTGACATTTGGTGTCTTCCCAGTTGCTGTACACCTTGTTTTCTGAGACAAGGCATCTCACTGAATCTGAAGTTCACCAATTTGGCTCAGTGGGCAGCAGATCCTAGGAATCCACTTTGTCTCTGTCTCCCCAGGGCTGGGATTTCTGAGCCATTCTGCTGTGTTCACATTTTACTATGTGTGCTGGGGATAGGAACTCAAGTCCTCTGTTTATGCCATAGAAGCTATACCCACGGGACTCTCTCTCTAGCCCTGAAACTCCTTTATTCTGAAAACTAAGTTCATCCACTGTAACAAACCATACTCTCTGAAGTACCCTCTGCTAATCAGCACATTTATAACAATTAAACTCCTTCTGATTTCCAGAACATTCCAAAGGGAAAGCAGGTGTCCTTGAATGGATGGAATATTATTATTATACTTTGCAACATATATCTCACCCAAAGCAGCAAAGGTCAGTGAGTATAAAATACCTCTTTTCTCTATTTGCCTATATATTTTGAGAGCTAAGTTGTAACAGGAGTATAGACTTGAAGTGAGAAGCCTTGATATTTCTCTAATGCATATATCATTTCAAAATAATTTATCTTTTCTTGTTGATATCACTTTGCTATGCCCATCCTGTCTATAACCACTGATGTGGGATTTCCCACTGTATGATGTGGATACCATTGGTTAATGAAGAAACTGTCTTGGGCCTGCTCAGGGAATAGAGGTTGTCGGTGAAAACTAAACTAAATGCTGGGAAGAAGAAGGTGGAGTCAGGGAGAAGCCACGAACCCGCCATAGACAGATGCACTGAAACTGCTGGTAGGCCACGACCTCATGGTGATGCACAGATTAATGGAGATGGGTTAAATTAAGATGTAAGAATTAGGTAATAAGAAGCTAGAGCTAATTGGCCAAGCAGTGATTTAAATAATATAGCTTCTGTGTGATTATTTCGGGGCCGACCAGTTGGGGACAAACAAGTGGCCACTCCCCTCCAAAAAACCGCACCAGTCTGCACGCCCCCAGTCTCGTCTACCACAGCCATCCTGGGCGAAGCACTGTGCTCTGTGCATTTTCTCTTTCAGTCTTCATATTTAAAAAAGATCTTATGAAATTCACGATTTTACTATTTTTATAAAGAAATGGGCTCAGATATAAATGCTCTAGCTTAAAAACTCTGTGTGCAGGCTCATGCATCTGAGTCCAAGCCATCAGACCCCAGCATTGAACTCTCTCTGCCATCTAAGCTCAGTATTTTTTAATTGTACCATCTTAAATGTATTTGATAAACCTCGAGCACAAAGAGCGACTTCAGGATCTGTTGGGACACACACAACAGGAATTGTCTTTCACGGAAATTGTGTGAAGCATAGACTGTTAGAAGAAAGGTCATGTTGAATTAATAGGAAGTAGGAAATTTCAGCCGGGCGGTGGTGGTGCACGCCTTTAATCCCAGCACTCGGGAGGCAGAGGCAGGTGGATCTCTGTGAGTTCGAGACCAGCCTGGTCTGCAAGAGCTGGTTCCAGGACAGGCTCCAAAGCCACAGAGAAACCCTGTCTCGAAAAACCAAAAAAGAAAGAAAGAAAGAAAGTATGAAATTTCATTTCTGTGTCGTTGCTGTTGAAACAGTGGTGATGCTGCTCTTGATCATCTTGTCCTGGTCTCCCGAGTGCCACATGTGGCTTGAAAGTATGGAATTTAGGCTCATAATATGATAGCTTTGTTTTTTCCTGGTACCTTTCGTGTAGATTTCAAAATGGCTTCCCACCCACTCTCTCATTCCGTGCTTGTTACAAGTCCTCGAACTAAGCAGACTCTGTATTATCCATCTCCTTTTGCAGGTAAGAAAAATAAGGGCTGATAAAGTTAAGTGCCTTGCCGATGGTCATAGAGCTGTTTCGCGGCAAGATCGCACTTTCTTACTCTGCAGGGTGACCTAACAAATTCCTGCTGAATTACCAGATAATTACTGGACAAGAATAATATGTATTCTTACATTAATTATTCATATATAAGGGGTTGCCCGAAGTGCTCCAAGATGCATTTCAAGCTTTCCCCGTATAATCTCATTTACATTATTTCTCTGCGCTTTTTAGCCAGACAGCGTTTGCTAAATGAAGGAAAATTCCTGCCCAGATCCCAATCAAGTTATTATAAATTCCAAATTAATAGGGTCTAAATAAATAAGAGCTTATTATGGAGCTAAAAGCTGATAATGTTATTTGTTTCTGATATCTTTTTTTATTTGCTTCAGCCATAGTTGGTACATTTATCTGTGGCATTCCCCCCTACCCCTGTTTCCTCATTAGAGAGACCAGGCAAGAGAGGCAATGTAAGGAGAGATTCATGTGTGAATTTATTAATAACTTAAAATTACAGAAAGGGGCAGCGAGGCATCTTTTTGGTAATTTATCATAATGTTTAGTAACGACAATTTGCAGTAATAACTAATCCTTCCTTCTCCTGGGTGTGTGTGATGTTTTCCCGTTTATGATTTACTTACATTCTTTATCACTCCATTTGTTTAATTATTTAAACTTACAAGACAACCTCTAACTTATTAATGGTAAGGTGGGCTTCTGAAGTTTGCGTCAGACAAATAATTATTTCCTTTTGGAATCCTTGTTTGTATGGGAGCCATGCACCTCCATGAGGTGTGGCTGGAGTGTGTGGAGAATATGAAGCCTGAGCCCACTGCCGTCGGGGACAGGCAACCCAGCCTGAACCCTAAGGACGAATGGCAGCGCCACAAAAGAAACCGTCTGTAAAAATAATGCAGATGGAAGCTTGGTTTCCCTGCTTGTGCATTTCCTTATGCTTTTAAAAAGTCCTCAGGGATGGGAGGGAGGGAGGGGTCGGGCCATCGTAGGACAGAATGAAAGGCTTAGTGCCCTCTACGCGCCGTCCATGATTAAAAAATAATGAATTTTTGGTTGGCCAAGCGCAAGGAGTAAACACTCTTGGCTGCTCTGTTCTGTCATTCCTCTCTAATCTACAAACTGGCCACAAAGGCCCCTCTGTTCCTTCTTCCCTCGCTGGCATTCCTCATTTAGGCTCCTTCCTGTTTAGCGTTCTGCTTCTTGCTTCCAGAGGGTTCTTTGCTTTCCTGCACAAGCTTGGGTTTGTTTGTTTTGGGGTTTCTCACATTTTCCTATTTTTGAATTGTTTCTTTCTGGAAGACAAGCTCTCTGTCTCGCTCCTTTTTCATGCCGCTCCCTGTCTGCTACATACCTGATGCTATTCATAATCTGTTTCTATTTATTCTCTCCTCCTTGGCTCCCACTTCTTTATCTCTGGCCCCTTATTTCCTCCCCTTCCCATCTCGATGCCCTTTGACCAAACATCCTCTCCCTGAGCCTGCTGAAGAAACAGAGGAGAGAACGTGCTGGAAGGATGGAGCTGGCAATGTGGGCCTGAGAGGGGCACTCACTTATGTCAGTGAGGTCCCCATCCCCTGCACCCAGAGACACAGACTGCAGCAAGGCCAAAGGGAAGAAGAAGGAGGAAAGAACTCGGTCTTTTAAAGTCACCCAGTCAGCACTGTCGGCTGTGTTAAAGCATTGGGTCACTTCCTCCCTGCTCCACTAAGTCTGGAGGGAAGTAGACTTGCTGTTTCCACTTGACCCCAGATCACCCCACTGCTATGCTGGGTGGAAGGGTGCTGGGCACCTCCCAGTGAACTTCCCACTGTCCATGGCTTGGCTTTTACCTGGGCCTTGCCCTTGGCAGTGTTCATTTTAAGATGCCTTCCAAATATGTTTATAACTACCTCGGGCTTTTTAGACCCACCTTGCTGCCACTCCGATTATACCAGGAGGAAAAAAATCGGTGACAGTTAACAATGTGGACACTTTGCTTCTTCTTCTTTCGCCCTTGGGGGTGGGGAAGAACCCGTTCTAAGTTTTTAAAAGCCAGTGATCAAGCCTCACTCAGGCAAGTGAGACACCAAATACTGTGACCTTTCTGCCTGGCCCTCCCCACACCTGTGGGAGAGGGAAGCAGGGCATGGGGAGCACTTTCCAGTCACTTGGCATGCTGCTTCAGGAGACTGATGAGAGCTGACCCCCAGTCTCTGTCTTCGGGCTGGGTGCCCCTTTGTTGATTCTGAACCTGAGTCTCAGGGGAAACACCTTCACTGTTCAAATTCTTCAAAAATAATAACAAATAGGTTCTTTTCGTGCGCGTCTGTTCTGATAAAAAGAAGTCTCTGGAGGATGAGGGGAAAAGAAGGAAAATCACCCCAAGTTTGAGACGATTTTCAAGGCCTCTCCATGATGTAAGTCTCCCCACCACCACCACCTATTGCCCGGCCTGGGCTCCTCTTTACATAAAAGGGAGCAGAACTGGGTCTCAGAACCTCTGGAAAGGACAACAAAGGCCCAGGCCCCAGACCTTTGTCTCATTCAGAACAAATCGAGGCTGTGAGGGTTGTGCAGGCTGTGCACCCCGCCTCCCACCAGCAGGAAGTCCTTCCTGGCATGGGGCTTCCAGGCCAGTTGCCGGCCTCTCCCTTAGGATCTTTCTCATGAATATGGGGCAGTTTTGGATCTGCCTTCACAGTTTCTACAGGTTCTGTTTGTATTTCCTGGCCACATAGATAGGTAGATAGATGGATGGATGGATGGATGGATGGATGGATGGATGGATGGATGGATGGATGGGTAGAAAGGTAGGTAGATAGATAGATAGATAGATAGATAGATAGATAGATAGATAGATAGATAGATAGACAGACAGATAAGTAAATAAATACAACAAAAGTCATGGCTAGATGGAGCTGGCTTGGGTTTTGCCAGTTTTTTGTTGGTGAAACCTTTGACTCCTAGCTCAACCTGGCTCCGCGGCTCAGGACTCTGCAGCCCAGCTGAAGAGCCTGTCACCATTTTTGTCAGCAGCTGTGTAGAACTAGAGTCCAGTAGGTACAGGGTATTGTATTTATCTCTGGCACAACCTATCTAACTTACCAGGGCTCCCACCTGGCCTCTGCCTTACCACAGACAGAAGGATTTCACTGGCTCTCCACTTTCTATAGGAAGGCAACCACCAACAGGCCCTGTGTTCTCAGAAAAAAATAAAAATAAAAAGAAGGAAAAAAGAAAAAAAGCAAACAATCACTGGAACAAAGAAGAAGCCATGAAGTCTCGTCACTTTCTCATGGAAAGATCACGCACTAGAATAAACAGATTTACTCTATTTTCTGATCATTGCTAGAATTCAGCACATTACCGTCCTTGAGCCTCCCTAACAAAGTATCACAAACTGGGTGTGTACTTATTTAACAAAACAAGAGCAGCATTCCACAGAGGAGGTGCAGCAAGCTGTGCTCCCTCCAAAGGCTGCGGAAAACCTGTGTCCAAGCTCTCCAGGTCCTGCCTGCCTCAGGCTTTCCCGGCTTAGAGATGCTCTGATCTGGTTCCCATCTCCATGGAGCCTTCTCCCTGCCTCTTCCCCTCTGTGAGTCTGTCCATCTCCACGGGGCCTCCTCCCTGCCTCTTCCCCCTCTGTGAGTCTGTCCATCTCCACGGGGCCTCCTCCCTGCCTCTCCCCCTCTGTGAGTCTGTCCATCTCCACGGGGCCTCCTCCCTGCCTCTTCCCCCTCTGTGAGTCTGTCCATCTCCACGGGGCCTCCTCCCTGCCTCTTCCCCCTCTGTGAGTCTGTCCATCTCCACGGGGCCTCCTCCCTGCCTCTTCCCCCTCTGTGAGTCTGTCCATCTCCACGGGGCCTCCTCCCTGCCTCTTCCCCCTCTGTGAGTCTGTCCATCTCCACGGGGCCTCCTCCCTGCCTCTTCCCCTCTGTGAGTCTGTCTCTATGTCCAACATTCCCCTCTCATAAACTTGCCAGGCAGACTGGATTAGGACCCACCCTAAATACCTCATTTAAACTTGGTTATATAGTCTGTAAAGACCTTATTTTCAAATAAAAACCTATCTGAGGTATAGGAAGTAGAACTTAACATATCTTTTGAGGAGACACAATTCAGCCAGTAACAGCAGACCTTGAACTCCTTTCCAATGTAAAAGAAAGACATTGTCTCTGGTTTGTGGGTCTGCATGTGGGATGTTCTGTAACTATATTAATGACATTCAAACAAATGGCAAAGGAGAAGTGCTCAATAGGACAAATAGTAGCCTGGCCTTTTGCAGCTTCTCTATATAGGCTTAAATCCCTTCTGGTCTCCCTGGACAAAGTAGAAGTGAGTCTGTCCTTTAAACTGAGATTTTTCTTGCCCAAGATCTCATTTAGCCCTGGGGCACATTTGAACTACCTTTTATTTTTCTATGCAAGGATGTCTCACACCTGTAACAAAATCGACTCTCCCCACTTTTTGTGGTGTTAAGGATTGAACCTAGAGCCTCATGCATGCTAGGCAAACACTCTACCACCAGGCTACAACCCCCTTCCCTTACTATTTATGGAAGTTGGGGGAGTTGCTGAAAAATAACTCAGCATAGATCACATTGGTTGCCCCAGAGTAATTCACACCCATTATTGTATGGTCACATGTAACACTTAAGGTGAGATTTTAAGTGTTTTTGAAATCCTGAGATGAAAGAGCAATTGTTGGGGTTGGGTTGTCATGGTATTTTTCCAAATAATATCAGAGCATATTAGGGTTAATGAACATCTGGGGTTCTCCTAATTTTCTAGGCAATATTCATAACAAACCCATGATACAAGCTTTTCCCTCCAGGGCTTACAGATTGGCTAATCATCCTTCCTTTCCATAGCACTCCTGCCCCGCAGCTCTTAGCCTCCCCAGTGAGGGCAACAGACAAGATGAGCAGAGCAGGAAAACAAGGAGGATCAAAGAGTAGGGAAACTCCACAAGTGATCTCCGGGAGGACAGGGTCTCCATCCTTGGCCGAGCCTCCTTTTAGTTTAGCTGGCGGCTGGCTCTTCGCACAAATCCCAGGGGTAGTAAAACATGATTTCATTTACAGGTTAGGCTAGTTGTCACAATCGTGTTTGAATGTTCTGTTTTGGATCTTTGTTTCCAGTTTTTCTAGTTGGGTAAGGCGAAGGCAGATAAGTTGGATCTGAGGTGAGATTTCTCACCCTCTCACCTTGGGACTACAAAGGCTTCAATGCAGGTGGGATTTAAAAGGGAACTGGGTGAGGGGGAGGCTTAGAGAAGCCGGGAGAGAGAGGGAGCCAAACTCTTGTTTTTGCATAGACTAAGCAGGAGTTCTGTGAAAGGGAAGAGCGGGGCTGGATGACTGTTTTTCTATTTTCTCTCTCACTTTTCTTTCCAGTTTGAAAAAGTTTGTTTTCTTTTTTTGCTCGTTCACTGCCATTGTACAAAATTAGACATGAAGGGAAAGTGGAAGGTTGCAGTTTTAACAGTCTACTTCTGTCTAGAGGATGGCCACATTGTTGGGTCAGCAAAGTCTCCTTCCAGGCTTTAAAAGCACTTTTATCATTTTTATTTGTGTGTGTGGTGGGGGTGGGGCGTTTGCCACAGTATACTTGGGAATGTCAGAGGACAGCTTTCATCCAGAGGTTGGATCCTAGAGACTGAATTCAGATCCTCAGCCTTGGTGACAGGAACTTTTCTCCATGGAGCCATCCCCACACACCCCTTTCTCAAGTCATTAGCATTATGCCTGTCATCACAGTCACATTCTCCATAGTTTGTGCCAGCTCCTTCTCTTCTGATAGTGCAGGTAATAGCTCTTCACACCAAACCACAGGGAAGGAAGCTATGATTGTTAAAAACCATGTTTTAAAATACAACATTTCTTGTGTCGAGTCAAACCATGAAGAGAGGTTAACAAAACAAAGTCCCTGACCTGTAATCTTTCGCCCCAAGGTAAGCATCATAACTACCATGACAGCTTCTGAGGGTCTTCTAGGGGGCACGATGAGTTGTACGCACTCCATGTGTGTGCGCATGGGGAACGTTTGTTCTGTTCTGCTCTTGGCCCTATGTACTATGTCTTGAGATTTTACACCCTATTAATTATTCCCCAATAGCTCCATCTTCCAGTTTCTATCACCTCTTAGGTCTCACTAAGTCAGGGTCCTCAGTTTCCAACCGTTTCCCAGCAGACTTCACCTCGGAACACTGCTGGATTGAGACGAAACCCTCAACACAGCTTTGGGGGACCATCTAAGATAGGGGTCCCCTCAGTTATCATAACTGCAGTTGCCATAGTGAAGCCTTACAGTCAAGTAACTCTCGTTTTACTTAATGGTTGTCTCCCAAGTGTAGTGATGCTGGGAGTGTAGGACCGCCAATGAGAAGCTGTGAAGTGCTTCCTTTAACTGAGAAGGTGAATGTTCTCAATAGGGAAGAACTCATGTGCAGAAGTTACCACGAGTTATGGTAAAGTATTACTAGCCTCTTACTGTGTCCAGTGCATAAGCTAAATGTTGTCCTAGCAAAGAAGAGCATAGTTGATGTGGGGTTTGCTGCTATGGGCAGTCTCAGGTATCCACGGAAGTTCCCTCGTGGAAGGACGCCTGCAAATTGAGTGAAAATTTAAAATTAGAAAGATGTAGGGGAGCAGAACAGCTTGTCTTCTGGGTCTCTTCTGAGGAATACTTTAGAGAGATAACAAGTCCACTAAGAAAATCATTCTTATTTAAACAGCCAGCCCCCATAAGCGACTTTGTATCCTGTCTTAGGCACACAAAAGCAAAGCTAATAAAAACTGCGTCTTTAAAGACCTTCACTCACCCTTACTGCTTCTTCCTCTGTCTAAGTCACCGCCGTTTTCTCATCACACTTAAAAAACAAGCCCATTACAGAGCCGATGACATCATGGCAATCAGAACTGCATTCATTTTCTCCCGCAGACATTTTCCTACTAGATGAGTGGCCTCCTTGTTTAAATATGGAATTCACTGATCATAAAATGGGTTTTATCCAGACACAAAGCATGAACAAATGAACTCATGGGAAGTGACCCTTGAAATCCACACCACCCTTCCGGCTTGAAAGGACTTTCTGTTTCATTAACTTCAGATGAGCCATGATAATAAAACATAGGATACCATACAACGATCCGAAAATGGCAAGGAATACGCTTCATGGTTCCTCCCAAGCCTTGTTTTCTTACCCTAACTCCTTCCTAGGATTCACAGCCAGTCCAGTGGGCCTCTTCCTGGAAGTCACAATCCTTCTGCTGAACTGGAGGTTCCATCTTTCTTTGCAGAACACTCTGACATAGCACTCTTTTTGACACTGGATGGGCCTTTTCCCTAACACTATTGTTAGCTCCATGGGTCAAGGGAAATCTCTTTATCTCTATGTAGTTACAAGTCCTCACCTCTGCTGACACTTTGTGAGCTGTCAGTAGTCACTGATTTGCTGTATTATTGCGAAGACTTTGTACTATACTAAGAATGGTCCAGTCTTATATTGGCTTACTTATGGTGAACACTGTGGATTGCCTACCTAACAGTTATCACGGTCCCTCCTCACTTTATGGGGGGACCTCATTTTATTCAGAGTATGTGCTCAGGGTTACTTCCCTTAGCAATCTGGGATAGGGACGCAATGGGTGATTGGTCTAGCCCACCTTGGCAATTACTTTCCTGACTTGTGGTCCATTCCCAGCCAGTTTCATACTAGAGCTTTGGCAAAAGGCTTTTCTTATGCTGCAGAGAGCTCATGGAAGGAAACTCATTATTAGGATATTGCATGGGGTATCTGGAACTATTGCAGATATCTTGCAGACCAAAAGAGCTACTCCTACTAAAGATCACAGAGGAATCTTGATGGCACACTAGGACAGAAGCCACCCTGCCTGCAGACTTTCGGCATGTGAGACAGTATCTGATTGTATAAAATAGTACAGTCATCCCACTTAATATGGATGAGGATAGGGGCTGTAGAGTTGGCTCAGTGGTCTTACAGAGGACCTTGGATCAATTCTCAGCACCCACATGGAGGTTCACAGCCATCTGGTCCAGGGAATCTGATGCCCTCTTCTGACCTCTGCGACACCAGGCAAACACATGGTTCACATGCATATATACAGTCAAAACACTCATAAATGCAAAATAAAATTAATAAAGAGGATGAAGAAACAGAGGAGAGTCAAGCATCTTCTCTCAGGAAAAACTTAGTGGAAATAAAGGTTAGAAGGAACCAGAGAACTTACATCATGGAAGAGAAAACCTTATGGATGAACTGGAAGTTTTAAACTTTTCTCTTACATTGTGGGGAGTGTGTGTGTGTGTGTGTGTGTATGCGTGTGCGTGCCTGTGCCTCTGTATGGATGCGTGTGTCTCTTAGGAGGAGGCACACCTGCCACAATCTAGAGGTCAGAGGACAGCTTGTAAGATTCTGGGTTCTCTCCTTCCACTTTGTGACAAAAGTCACGAGCTTGGTAGTTAGCACACTTACCTATTGATCCATTTTGCCAGGCCATGAGATTGGCTTTGGAATTCATGGAAGGTTTTACTGCCAGGACATCATGAAGATGTTTCCATGGCTTCTGAAGATCTGAGAGGAAAGGAAGAGGAATTGAAGCAGCACAAAGCGACTACATTTAAAGGAGAACTTGCCTCTAAGAACGGTAAGACACACAATGGTTACCGAGGATGATTCTGTCCTTTGGAGAAAGACAAGGACAGGGCCAGGGTGGGTCTCTGAAGCATTTATTGATCCACTCACCTAAGAGCAATGGGAATAACTAGACAATAACTTACACTTTATAGTTGTAGGTGCTCTGGAGGAGAGAGGCTCCTCAAGTTTAAGCAGAAGGATCAGCGATAGGCCTCCACAAGCATCATTAAGCTCTTGGTTTGACCTTGCAAGGCTAGAAATACCTGTTCCAGTACCATCGGGCTGGAGCGTCAGCCTGGCATCCAGTGTGTAATTTACGTTGAACACACACTGCTTTATCAGAGCTTGGCAATTAGTCACATGCCCAGAACAAGGACATTGCATGAGAAACGTAGCCTCGGGGACGGTGGCTGGTTATTTCCCGGGTGCTTAATAGAAAGGCTGAAGCTAATTCCAATTCACTTTTCCCTGTTAGGTTGCAGGAGTAAGTACTGGCTTTGGTCTGTCCTCTGACTATGTCTGCTATGAAGTACTTGTGCTCAGGGTCACGGGCTCCTAGGTCTAAGACCTAGACTAAGGGACGTACTCTAATAAATGGCATTGCAGGTTGATTTACTGGCTGTGGAATTATGGAGCTGGATCATATATAATTTGGAACAATGGCTATCTCTCCCCTTATAACCAATTCACAGAAATGCTATTATTATTTTGTTTTTGCATTACCGCTGAAGTGAATGTAAATACAATAAAGATATAGTAACAGCTTTTTAAAAGTGATTGTTTTGATTAAGCCTGCATTACTTTGTTTTACTGAAATGGTCACTGGGAAATTTTTTTCCAAAATGTGTAGGACAGATGTTAATTTGTAGGACAAATGCTAAACCGTGGATGCGCTGTGTTGAGATGCAGCATCCCTTCACAGATTCTTCTTCCTTGGACCAGTCTTTTACAGCAACAGCCTCAGCTGACAGCCAGCTTTGGCAACTGGGGCTCTGTCCCAGGCCCCTCTCCCTACCCCTAACCCATTTCTTGATCTGCACGTGGATTTCCCCACTCCTTTCGCCACCGTTCATATTTTTTTAGACTGTTCTCAAACTTGCTGTAAAGCAGATAACCTTGAACTTCTGAACCCCTGTCTGTTTTAGAATCACAGGACTGCACCACCATGCTGTTTTCATCTCTGTTTTGCGACTCCCTCTGTACCCACATTGGGGTCCTGAAAACCCGCTCTGAGTTTGGACCAACCTCCCTGATGTCAGAAGTGTGGCCTGGGGTGGGGTGGGGAGGATCTGCCCCGTGGGACCAGGACTCCCTTTGTCACTCTTCTGCCTCAGGCCCAGCCTCCAGCAGCTAAAGGAAGTCTGCATACTGATGTAATGCCAGCCAGACCTTGTTATTCAGGGCCTTCACATTGTCCCTTCTGCCTGTAAGGACTGAATATGGAACAGGGGGTTAGCACCTTGTTTGTTGACTCCAGAGCCACCCAGACCTGGAAACAGAATGCAATCGGCCATTTGATACCACTGTCTCTGAAGCAAGGTATTTCACCTATATGAGCCCCAAATTCCTATAAAATGAGGGTTAACACTGTTTATGACAGACATTTCAAAAGACATTATCTGAATAGAGACCATCTCTTTTTAAAAACAACCAGGACCATCTGTATTTGCAGTCAGCATTCAGTAATAGCCAGCACCTGCCTCCCAAACTTCAGGCATTTCCTTTTAAAGGATATAAAGGATCTTTTCAACCCTGGTAAAACAATGGAAGCACCTAAGGCCCTAGTCCTAGGGGACACAGGACGGCTCTGCCTTTTTCTAGATGGACAGAGGCCAGTCCACATGCCTGCAGGGACACAGGGAAGGTTAGCCAGATAACATCTACATGGAAACTGCTGAGGTGTGCTCACCTCTGCCTAAGCTTGCAATCACCCTGATCTTGGGGCAAGCGCTCCTTTGTCTGGCTTTGAAAGAGCAGGAGCAGCAATGAGAGGGAAGCCAGACATCCTGTTCCCAGGCACTCTGAGGTTCTCAGCAGAGCCACTGCAGTAACTGCCTAAGTTTCTGCGTTCAGAATGAGATCCTGGTTGACGCTTTCTGCAGTGTCTTGGAGGCCACTAGCTACAGAGTCATGGGGTTCCCACCAGCCACCCTCTGGTGGCTTCTTTGAGCCACTATTTCCTTCCCAGAAAACAGGATACCTCTCCCTATTTCATTCAGTTCAGAAGCTACAAAATAAACCTGTTTTGGAAACCCAAGCAGGGTGCATAGAAATTAGATGCTATTTGGTTTTCTCTCACTTCTTATCTGAAAGTAACCAAGGTCAAGACAGAAACACCTGGCTCCATTTGCCTGCCACATGGAGGTGCCTTTCCACAAGGCCAAATTATGGATCCGGAGCTCTGAGAAAAGATGGCAGGATTTGGTTCTATTTTTAAAGAACAGCTTAGCCACGGCACAGTGCTTGCAGTATGTAGAGCCACTAAGCCCTGCTATTATATAGAAATAGTATTAACTTTTATTTATGTAGCGCTTGGAATTTTTTCAAAAGCCTTCCAACTGGTATTATCCCACAATGCCATTTAGTATCTGTGTCTCGGCCCCTGTCTCTCCTGTACCTTTTAGAACAAGCGCTCTCCCTTTGCTGGGTCTAACACTGAGACCTTGGTCTTCAGGATCTCGGGTGTGTGACCTTGGGAGATCTGCTGACTGTGACCTCAGTGGCAGCAATCGTGCAGGCAAGCAAGACAGCCTGAGTTGCCCAGGCAGTAGGACAGAGGAGACACCGTTGTCCTGTTATGGGGATGTCAAGCATCTCTGTATGACCCTGGCCACCACGAGGTTTAGGAAAGACTCCCATTTTCCCAGGGCCTTTGCTGTGGCTCGCTGACAAACCAGTCCCTCAATAATCTGATTGTATGCTTTCAAAATAATTCTCAGTAATGCCCCAAGAATGTCTGTACTGCTGTGTGAACCCACTGGCTTGCATAGTTTTCCGCTTATTATCGGGAACTCGGGTGGACAAGGCCCATGACCTTGCTTTTCCTAGGACCTCCAGGCGGGGCCCGAGGCAGTCTCTCAGGCTGGTGAACTTGCGGTGGCCTCCTGGCCTGTTCTGATTCTTAAACCGAGCCCAAATTCTCTTCCTGCTTCCTCTTCATAGCCGAGGTTACAACAGGGAAGCTTGGTTTTGAGTATAAATCACGTTCTAGAGGACGGCGTGAGACTCTAGCTCTGAACTCCCATGAAGTGAGGATCTAGAAAGAAGGTGAGAGGAGAGACGGTGCTGTTTCTGGTGACCTGTTTGCTCGACCTCGGGGCACGCGCAGCTTCTGATTGGGATGATTGTTCAACTATCCTGCTTGCCTCCAGCTTGCCATTCCTAAATCTCCGATACATCCCAGGCCGACCAGATGCAACTGTGACCTTCCATGGAGGTCCCAGGGGGAGAGCTAAGTCTTCATTAAAAAACGAGATCTGGCTGAGCAGTGGTGGCGCACGCCTTTAATCCCAGCACTCGGGAGGCAGAGACAGGCGGATCTTTGTGAGTTCGAGGCCAGCCTGGTCTACAAGAGCTAGTTCCAGGACAGGCTCCAAAAGCTACAGAGAAACCCTGTCTCGAAAACAAAACAAAACAAAACAAAGCAAAAACAAACAAAAATAAAACAAGACCTGATACTAGAAAATCAAGCTTTTCCAAGTGTCCTGAAAGGGCTTATTTGACTGTTTTAAAGTGCGTGGATGTGAGGACTCAGGAGACACTGCTGTCCACCTTTGCTAGATGCTGCTGCTGATACAGAGCCTGAAAGACGATCCACAGCAAACGCAGGAACTGGAGGGTGAGGCACTTTGCAATTCCCCCGGCTGGTCCTCAGCTACATGCATGTATTCTCTTCTCTGAATGTCCAAGCTTGTGCGAAAGTCAGAAGGACCTTAGCATCACGGTCCTCCAGCGAAAGACAAATGACCCCTCTGGCCAACAGGTTTAAGACTAATTCCCTGCTGTTTGCTTAACTTATTCATTCACTTTGGTACTTATTATTATTACTGTTATTACATGTGTGTTTTATGCATGTGCACATATGTGAGTGTATGCACCTATGTCTCACTGAACCTGGAGCACACTGGCTGTGTGGCGCTGGGGCTCTCTCTGCCCGTCTGCAGCCCCCATTCCCACTCTACTGCACTGGAGGTGCAGCTGGGCGCTGCCCTCTGGCTTTTCCTACGCTTGCACTTTATGTAAGCCCTTTGTCCACGGAACCGTCTCCCTGGCCCGCTCCTCATTTTAAAAAGGAATCTTTCCTGATTATTATTGCTGTTGAGACTTTTCTCTAAAAATCCTTAATGCTCTAAAAGACCTCACATCCTCTAAAAATCTTGGTTGTCCTCCCTACAAATCTTATGAATATATTTCTTCCATCTTGGTTTCTGTGTTTGTTTGTTTGTTTTTATTGTGCCTTATCATTTGGGTTCTTATTTTAATTATAACATTATTAAAAGTTTTAGGTATTCTTCTTATCTAAAATTGGAAAGGTCATTATTTTTAGCCCTGTGTGTAGTTTTAATCTTCCCTATCAATACTTTTTTGCTAACCAGATGTACTTGTGCTGTGTGTGACTGGCAGCATGTCGTGTCATTTGGGGGCTTGATTCTTCTACTTTGTCTCCTGGGTACTCCACACTGCAGTCCTGACTGCTTGTGTATAAGGCTTCTTCTTCATCAGGCCATTGTTTTCACGATATTGTGGGATTTTTAAAAATTGCTTTGTTTTCTCTTTCTTTTTTTTCTTTTTCTTCCTTCTCTCTCTGTCTCTCTCTCTCTGTCTCTCTCTCTCTCTGTCTCTCTCTGTCTCTCTCTCTCTCTCTCTGTATTTTTGAGACAGAGTCTCTACATAACCCCAGCTCTCCTGGACCAGGCTGCCTTAAACACACAGAAATCCTCTGCCTTCTAAGTGCAGGGATTAATGGTGAGTGCCACCACACCCTGCTGATCTGGGGAAATTTTTAGGAATGATTGAAGTGGTGTTCTCAGGCAGGAGATGATCACATTTGTTGTGGCAACTGTAACTTGAAACCAACTCTTTTTTTTTTTTTCTTTTAGCTTGAGGGTTTTTGGTCCTCGCAGAGAGTTTCAAATTTTGGGTCAAAAACTCCTGTGTAGGTTTGTCTGTGGTTATAAATTTTCAGGGTAAAATGCCCAACGTCTCAGAGCTGTCATCAAGGTAAGTTTCCGTACTCTCTCTGTCTGTGGGTGGGTGTGTAGCTAGCTGTCCCTACCTTAATGCTATTGCCCGTTGGGGTCCTAGCCTTATGCGCTACTGTTCCCCTTGGCCTTCACCTTTCTCAGAATGTGGTCTCTCCTCCCTTTTCCTACGTGTGTCCCCTGGGAGGTGAGATCAGTGTCCACAAGGGCCTACCTATGCCTTCATGAAGAAGACTACATTCAGAACACTTTACCTCTCAAGGTGCCTGTGTCCACATCTTTTTTTGCTTCTGATGTTTCGTACATTCCTATTAATACATTTAAAATCAACTTTTGATATCTAATTCAGAATTCTCAGTTGTTTCATTGGAGGGATGGTCAGAGAATGCAGTCTGCCCTGCTGAAGCAAGCAGGCATCCTACTGTATAATTTGTTTTCTGTGTTTGCTGTAGTTCATATTTAAAAGAATATGAACTGGGAAATAAGCAAACTTGGAAGGAAATAGACCCCCACCCCAACAACATTAAAAGGTGATGGGGAGATAATTGGTGGGAATTGTTACCCCCCAACAGCCCGGGCTTTAGGTTGGTAACCTAAAGAGTCTTTAGCATTGCTTCTTAAGTAACAGTTCACGGTGACTCAAGAAGCTGCCACTCACCCTTGAGCATAGAATTTGCTCCCCTCCCTCTCTTCATCTCATTCCCTTGATTAAACAACGGTCCATTTCCATTTGAGTTGACAAGTAATTCTGAACTTATTTTAATCAAGTAAATGTTAAAAAGAAGGAACTTTGTCTCCAAAGAAACCCTGTGATATGGGTAAGATTTTATATTCTTAAATATAGCAGACCTAATAGTCAGGTGGTGGTGGGGCATGCCTTTAACCCCAGCATGTTGGGGACTGTGAACCCCCAGACCCTGAATTTCCTGTGACCCCCTGCCTGCTGGAGTAAACAACTTGTTTTCCTGTGCTTGCAGCTGCTCTGAGCATGAGACCCTCAGGAGTTCCTGATGGCAGGGAGTAAGGGAGTGGCATGGGAAGAGGTGGGCTTGCA
>JAQHUG010000177.1:4245670-4256199 GCA_028555095.1 Dicrostonyx torquatus
CATAAACAACCGGAGTCTTTTGTAAACACACAGTTCAAGTTCGTATGGTGTTGAGTAAGGCAGCTTAGTCTACTGTGACCGTGAGGTATAGCCAGCCAATGGCACCCGACTCTGTAAACAGCCCCCATCGAAAACCCCAGGGATGGCATTTTGTAGCCTCCATTGATACTGTTGATGAGCTCATTTTCCTTATTCTGCACTCACAAATAAATAATCCAAGTTTCAAATTGTTGCCTATGTAATAGCTAACACTGGCATCTCGCTGTAATTCTCCAGTTACTACTCTGTCCTTCCTAATGGCCGCATATTTCACAACAGTAAACAACCTGCATCTGCATTCTGTTGCTGTGAAGAGACACCATGACCGCTGCACTGTTACAAAGACAGCAGCATTTCACTGAGGCCGGCTTACAGTTCAGAGGCTCAGTCCATTATCATCACGGCAGCATGCAGGCAGACATGGTGCTGGAGAGGTAACTGAGACTTCCACATCCGGATCAGCAGGGAACAGGAAGAAAGAGTGACACTGGGCCTGGCTTGAGCATCTGAAACCTCAAAGTCCACCCCCAGTAACATGCTTCCTCCAATAAGCCCATATTTGCCACTCCCTATGAGCCTATGGGGGTCATTTTCATTTAAACCGGCACAATTATGTTCCTTTCTAGTTTTTGTTTGCCTAAACAATGCTATGAATGCATGCATGTGTGTGTATGCATGCATGTTACACATATCAGATTCAGTATTCTGCTACATGATGCTAGACTATCTCAGAGAAAACTGCCTCCTGTGTACTTAACCTATGGTGCTATACAGTTTAGCTGTGGGATTAGTATGAATTCCCACCTGCTTCAAAGAAAGGTTCCCCTTAAAAGGAATATAGGTTCTTACATTTTTTAACTTGTATTTTACAACTTTACATTATCATTATTATTATCATTATCATTATTATTTTCCTAATCTAAGATATAGGGATATCTTGTTATTGGAAAAAAAAATTACAGACACGAAAAATCCCAAACTTGCAAAAAAAAAAAAAATGGAGTGACTATTTCCAGTACAAAACTATTATTTGCCTTACAAAATGTTACCAACTTAAATCCCAAGCACCTTGACAATATTTGAAGTATAGCTAGATTTGCAAAAATTCAATTTACAACAGACTTTTCCAGAATATATGCAGTATGTGAAGGGGTCCATCCAGTCGTGCACGGCTTTGTGAGCCGAAGGAGGTTCATTTTCTCTGCCGCCGGGTCCTTTGTAGAGGGGAAGTGTGCACAGCACGAGGAAACCTAGGAAGGATCAACACGGCTTCAATTATGTGGGTTTTTTTCCTCTCAGATTCTCGCTTCGTGATTGTTATTATTGAAGTCTGTGCTTCAAAAGCAGGAAGCCTGTCTCCGCTTCCCTCTTTGCTTTCCAGGCTTCTCCCTGCATGCCAGCCAGCAGAGTGGCATATGGCACATAACATGTCAACCTCCCACGGGCATATTTGCAGAACCAACAGTACATATTGAACCAAACCACACCTCACGTAAAAGATTCACAATCACCCTTTCCTCTTCAGGATAGAAGAGTGGGAGTCGGTGGAGACGGAGGAGGAGAACTCACTTGATGGTTGGCAAGAGAGCTGAAGGGAATGGGAATAACGGCGTTACCAAGAGCTGGGGGAGGTGGTCTTCTTATCATCAGCTCTAATTCCCTTGCCAGACACATGCAATGACAATCCTGTAGGGGTTAGGGAGAATTGGGGCAACTCTGGGGCAGGGGGCAGTAGAGAATGTATTGATGACAGCCTGCCTAGGCCATTGAGTGGCAGATGAAGCAGGCACACACTCTCCCAACATTTAGCCAGCCTCGGGCCTAACAGAGACTTTCCCACTCCTCTGTTCCAGTCATCATCTCTTCGGAGCCCTGTTCCAAGATATGCAATATGTTGCTATAAAAAACTTTAGTTTTTTGGATTTTTTTCCTTTTTTCTTTCTTGGTAAGAGGTGTCCATCACAAAAGTGTGAGAGGCGAGAGCTTGGCATTTTCCCAGCGTGTTCAGGAATCCCTGCCTGTACTCTGACCATAATTAGCATGCTGTCTTCAGAATGCAAGCCTCGGGGAAAGAAGACAGGGAGCAGGCTAGGTCCTCCGTCACCTCCCTGTTTGCTCTCCTCCTTCACCACCCCAAGAGTTGCAGGCAGTCACTAGGTGTGTTCTGGGCATCCCTCAAGATCCAAGAAAGGGGCTGTCATCAGGGGCTTGGGCTTGTTTGTCACACCCTAGATTTACAGCTTTTGGAGTAGAAAAAGCTTGGTCCATTTTGCCTTTGATGAGGTCAGTGGGAAATTAAAGTAATTAAGGACAATGAAACCTGGCCTCCGAAGACCTGGGTTTAGGTCAGCTTAGTCATGTGACCTTGAGCAGTAACCATTCCCCCTCTAAGCCACAGTTTGCTCAGCTCAATAGCGACGGTTAAATCAAGTGATCTAGAAAAGTGAAAATGGGCATGTGATGGGCGGGCAGATGTGACGGTGCGTGCCAAGCTCTGTGTGTGTATGTCCGTGGCATTAATACAGACTCTGAAAAGTCAGACTCAAGCAAAGACAGATAAAACTACAGCAGCCTGAAAGGCCCACAGCGAAAGGAACAGGAATGGTCAGAAAGGCCAAAGGAGAGAAAGATCTTGCCCGCTGACGAGGTATAGCAGATTATTCCAAAACTTAGCAGAGGCAACTGAAACCAAACAGTCACATGGCTCTCCACAAAGGTGCTGACAGTTGTGGATGAAGACTGCCACTATCTAAGGCTAAAAGGGGCCGTCAGACCATCCAAGCTGGGCTAAAAGGCTGCCCGTGGGGCTGCAGGGGCTGGAAGCTCAGATGGCTGTGGAACAGAAGACTTTTCTGAATGACTTCTTCCCGTCAGGCTTTTTAAGGGCAAGCATCTCCCAGAGAACCCAGAGGCTGCAGCAGGAACTTTTCTGAACCAGCCTCCAGGTCACAGGGTACCACTCTTCAGTCTTCAACAGCCCATCTTGAATGGAGAGAATGGCAGAGAGTGTGGGAGCCACTTTTTTCTTAGTATCTCTGAGATAAATGTCTTGATAATGTATATAATTTAATCAGCTTTCTGAGACAAGAGGCTCCCTGAATAACGCGCTCCGCCAAGTACTTAGGAAGTAAGTGTGCTTAAGAAGTCACTGTACTTTTCAAGTAAATTACACGACTCTGCCTTGGAGTTAACTTTAAACTCCACAGCTGTTTGATGTAAATAAAGTCAGCTGCATAGCTCCTCAGTGCAGGGAAAAGGTAAAGAAAAAATAAATAAATACTGCCACCCACCACGGACTCTGATTTCCAGGCTCCCAGGAGCCAAGGCTCTCGTGATGCAGGGCAGTGTGCCATGCAACCCAGAGAAAGACATCAACTCTCCAGGAGTGCCTTGGGGCGGGGCCACTGCCTGGACCCCAGCTCTCCTGACACTGCCAGCTGCTGGCAAGCACCCCTCAGGCGCTCGCTCTTCGATGGCTCTAATTTCGGTGATTATTTGCTTCTGTCGTGTGCTGCCACTATCAGACTGGCTTTAGTCCCGAGGGATGAAGCAGTTTCTGTAGGTTGTTATCACTTTCAGTGGAGCATAGCTTCAAACACCTTCCTGGATAATTACCATGGCCCGGTGACTGGGGAATCACCGAAGTGATTTTAAACACACACACACACACACACACACACACATACGCACACACACACACACACGCACGCACACACCTCAAGTGTGTCTCTGTATGTTTGTTTTGTTTCTGCATCGTCAATGCCCAGTCATTCCTGAGAGACAGTAGAAGGACAGAATAAGAAGACATATGGTAGAGCTTAAATTATTCCCCAAAAGGGAAAGTGTCCAATATTAAATTATTCAGTCTTCCTTCTATTCTGAGGTAGGGAAGATGCATTTCCACCAAGAAAATCATAGTGTCCCCACAATGCCCAGAGGATCCTGAATTATATTATCATCTCTAAATACAGTCAGTTTTATTTCACCAGAAAAACTGCTCCAAAAAAGAAACCTGTAATGTTTATGCTGGGAAATAGCCAATCCTTTATCCTGTCCCTACACACATGACACACGCACAGACATGCACACATATCCCCTCTCAGTTTCCCAGGGCCCACAGGGTCATTCTGCTTTTCTTTCTTTTAAAAAACACTCTCAGGATGTATTTTATGTATATAAGTGTTTACCTGCATGTATGTCTACGCACCATGTGTGTGCCTGGTGCCTGAAGAGGGCGGAAGAAGGCGGAAGAGGGTGTCAGGTTTCTTGGAGCTGGAGTTACAGGTGGTTCAGAACCAGCATGAGGGTGCCAGGAACCGAATTCAGGTTCCCTGCAAGAGCAGCCGCTGAGACAGCGCTGTAGCTCCTCCTTCTGTTTTCCTAGCCAGCATGCAGGTGATGCTCTATTGAGATGCCCAAAACGGACAAAAGGTCCAACTTGGCCTTATTTTTCAAAGTGTTCTAAGAATCTGTGGGTTCATTTGACGTGAGTCATGGAAGATGGCAGTGGGAAGGAACTCAATCAGGACATTCTAGGGATCTCTTTTCATCTCGGTTGACTAGAGGAGTCAAGTGTGGGTTGGAGTCCAGCTTCTTCCTGCTTGACTCCGTTTCTGCAGTTGTTTCCATCTGTTCCACCCTGGCCTAGAGTTGTTATGTACAGCGTTGAATTGAATGAGCTAGACCCTGAGAAATAGTTTTAAATAGTATTCCAGGGGTAGGTGGCTGCATCTACTTGGCACAATATCAGAACGACGGAAAACTTGGTGTGTCAAAAGTCTGTCCTCATATGTCTGTTACAGTTGTGGCTCTGTGCACTGTTAGTTCTTGTGTGTTCACCAGGTGTGACCTGTTACAGTTGTGGGTCTGTGCACTGTTAGTTCTTGTGTGTTTACCAGGTGTGACCTGGTGCAAACAATCCTATGTTTTCCTCGTCTTTTGAAGAAAGAATTTAGGAGACAAGGAACTGGCCATTTTGTCCAGGACTGAAGTCCTAGCTAAGTTTCTATCTCTGTGATAAAGACCATGATCAAACGCCTCTTAGGCAGGAAAAGGTTTATTTAGCTTACTGCTTACAGTCCATCATTGAGGGACACCAAGGCAAGAACCTGAAGGCAGGAAGTGAAGCAGAGACGGAGGAGGAACACTGCTTACTGGCTCACTCAGCGGGCTTCCTTATCCAACCCAGGATCACCTGCCCTGGGCTAGCACTGCCCATGGTGTGTTGGATCTGCCCACAGCAATCAATAATCAAGAAAGAGCTCCACAGACATGCCTATAGGCCACGGATCTAACAGAGGCAAGTCTTCAACTGAAGTTCTGTCTTCTCAGGTGACCCTGGTTTGCGTCTAATTGACAAAAGAAGTCAGCACAGATGGGAACACACCAGCAGAAAACACATAGTGGTTGGTGGCAGCTTGGAAGTATCGAAACTTCTGTTACTTAGACACTGGGGCACATGAGTGTAGGCAGAGGCTGTTTGTTCGTTTCCCGGCTGCCCAGACCTGAAATAATCACATAGAAACTGTATTAATTAAAACACCGCTTGGCCTGTTAGCTTGGGCTTCTTATTAACTAACTCTTACATCTTAAATTAGCCCATTTCTATTATTCTGTATGAAAGCACGAGGCTCATGGTTGGGTGTGTCCTGTGGCCTATTACTCTTAGAGACGTGATGAGCACTCGACGTGACAGCAAACCGAGCACAAGAGAAAATGATGTTTCCAAGAGCCGTGTAAACTCCCAAGATGTATGAGGCTGTGTGAGATGGAGGACCGTTTTAACTACAAACTTGTTTTCTAAACAGAAGGAACACACTTAAGAATGATAATAGAAGTATAGTACAGCAAATGCCTAGGCAGAAACAGTTGTTTATTGTTATTAAGTATTATCTACTGTACACAACTGCAGGTGTTATGTACAGAACCACCAGTAGGTAAGTTTGTCTGGGCCAGCACTGCCAGAAAGGCCCTGTCTTAAGATTTCGGTCAGAGTGGGTGGCGCCGTGTGCTGTGACCTTACAATGCTGTGGCATCACTTAGGTGACAGAGCCTTCTTGGCTTCATTGTAATCATATTGGATCACTGTTGTGTAGGCATGTGGCCCACCGTTGATGGAGGTCCCATGAAGAGGTGGATAACAGTAGCTTACTCTTTGACAATTGCAGGTCTCCAGCAGAATAATTCTGTAAATTTCAGTGGCTTCAGGGATGTGTGTAGGCAGATAATTGATGAAGGTGTTGGGTGTGGCACCACGCCAGACACAAGCCCTAAAATGAAAAAAACTTAAACTCATATTTTGGAAATGAACAGAGAAAACCTTGTGTTTCAAGCAAGTCAAAACACAATAGCAATGCGTTTGCTGTTGTTTTTGTGTAGTGCTCTATGCCAGATGGATAAAAGAGAAAACTAAATTGTGAATGACAATCAGAATAAGCTATTGCACACGTGTATATTATAACAATTGCTTCCTATTGTAGACTTTTCCCTAAAGTGCTATAAGTTTGTGAAAATCAAATAAAATTTGATTAAATATTTAAAACAACTCTTAAGGTGATTCATTTATTTTAATATTATATTTTAACTAGCTTTTTTATTAAAAAGGAAATGCACGAACATTATAAGACTTTTAAGAGTAAAAATGCATACAGCAATGGGAACTGTAATTCCAGATACTTCGGAGGCCCACCAAGTTCAAGGTCAAGCTTAATCCTCAATAACCACAAACAAACAATATATATGTAGGGAAATTTTCTCCCTCCACCTAATCTCAGATTGTCAGGCCTATTTCCAGTTCTCAGAGACAGTATAACACCACAGAAATGTACCACGGTTCTTACAGAACATCCTGCATATTGTAGATTGCTGTCTTAGTTAGGGTTTCTATTGCTGTGAAGAGACACCGTGACCACTGCAACCCTATAAAGAAAACATTTAACCGTGGTGGCTCGCTTACAGTTCAGAGGTTCAGTCCATTATCATCGTTGTGGGATATGGCGGCATGCAGGCAGGCATGGTGCAGGAGAGGTAGCTGATCAGGCAACAGGACGTGGTCTGAGGCACTGGGCTGTATCTTGAGTGTGTAGGAGACCACAAAGCCTGTTTCCACAGTGACACACTTCCTCCAACAAGACCACGCCTACTCCAACAAGCTCACACCCCCTAAGAGAGCCACTACCGTTGGGGGTCATTTTCTCCCAAACCACCACAGATACAGATATCAGTTTTTCAAGACAAAGGGACCTGTGTAGAAATCCCACTCTTCTCTTTGTTTAGTCTGAAGTAGCACCTCCGTCGTCTCTCACCTCTCCCAGTGTTGCCTAACATGGCTTTGGAAGGAAGATCAGTCAGGAGCTGGAACCTTCTTGTACAAGGACTCTACAATACATAAAAAACATTTTTTGATCGTCTTTTGCCACATATGAGCTGTGACCCAATCTCCTTATTTGGCACCCACCCTGGGATTGGTCCCCTGGCTTCCCTGACCCCAGTTTTATCTCCAAGACCATGGAGCTCACCATAGGTCCCTTCCCTGCACTGCATCCAGGGACGCAGTGGATTCTCAGCCTATTTGATCCCCTCTCAGGGTCACTGCCCCGGGGTGTCCGACCTCTGTGGGCCACAAATCATCCTGCTTTGCAGTTCAGTGGCTTCAGACGGGAGAAGCGAGTCAATCAGTTCCCATCCTCCAGCTCAGCCAGAAGTAGAAGTGTCATATTTTTAGACACCAAAGTGTTTCCTGAACTTGAATGTGTACTATCATCTGAGAAACTCATTAAAAATAAAGATTCCTGGGCTTCCACCCAGAATTCCTGATGCCAAAGGGGCTGCCTGGGAACTTGCATCTGCACCCAGAGCCTCAAGTGATATTGACTACAACCTGCCACGGGCTGACCTGTTGTCAGGGACCTTCTGGCTTATAGGCAGAGGGTGTTTGTCACCGAGTTATGGCTCAGTGAATAATACTAACACTTAACCTCCTGCGCAAAATTAAAATGAGTGGTGAGATGGATTCCTTGACAGAGTTAGAGTACTGCGGTTTGGGGGACACACTTCTGCCCCTGATGAACGCTCAGAAAGGATTGAGTTCCGGAGGACAGCTCTGCTCGGCTCAGCCTACAACAGATGGCTATGTTTGATGGCAAGTTGGAGGCTGAGTTGGAAGGGTTGTATTTACTTGTCTGCACAGAGAGGCCACAAATCCCAGCACTTTCAGTTTAGTTAAACTCATTTTGGAAAATCCTTTTGGCTCATGTGGTCTTACGCTTTGAGTTCCATTTTTAAGCACTGGGCCCATCCAAACCCACCGAAGCCCAGCCGACGCAGCCAAGGAAGATGCTGAGTTTCACACAGCTCTCTGCTGAGTCTGTAAAAATTTTACAGATTTGTCCAAACTGCCTTGTTGAGAAACCAAACTCAAAACAAAACAAAAATCCCTAATCCCAGTGGGGTTGGTAGGGTCCTGTGGCTTTAATCCGATGAGAGGTAAAAGCAGGGGTCGGTCACATGACTGACAAACCTAAAGGTTTCATTATGAAAGCTGAAAGAAACCCACAAGCTTAGTCTTAAAATACACTCCCAAGAGATGAACCAGAAAAAAAAAATCATCTTAGTTTTGGCTCTGGAGCATAGACTGTGGAAACAGGTCCAAACCAAATGCTGTCAGGGCTCGCTCATTTCAAACCCAAAGCGGAATTTTATTCCACTAGGGTGACAGTGTTTATTAACACTGTCTGTGGCAATTGGATTGTCTAGAAGGGTTCAAGGAAGCTGGAGCCCCCCTCTTGTTTGTGTTATGAACAGAACCAGACGGCTGTCCAATAAAATCAGAACCAACAACATAAATGATGAGATTTTGTTTTACCATATTTTCCTTCCTCTGGGATGCGTAGACAACACTGTACAACATAAATTATACTTTCTGTCCTTTAATACAAGAGTTTGCTCATTAAATGTCAGGTCCTTTTTAGCGCTGACTCTGATTATAGCAAAACAAGTACAATTAAAGAAATTTGGGGAGGGCCTGGAGGGATGGCTCCGTGGTTAAGAGCACTGTCTGTTCTTCTAGAGATCCTGGGTTCAAGTCCCAGAACTCACAGAGAGGCCGACAACCATCTGTACTCCAGTGTCAAAGGCTTCCACACCCTATTCTGACTTCTGCAGGCACTAGACATTTATGTGCTGCACATAATATATACAGGCTAGTCTCCCATGCACAAAAAATGGAAATGAGAAAATTAATTAAAATTATGGTATCTTCCTATTATTGTCACTGTATAACAAATGACTCCAAAATATAGGGAATAAAACAACAGCATATTAGTCGCAGTTCCTAATTTTGTGGGTCAGGGATTCTTCTTATATGTATGATTGGCTGCGATTATCTCTTAAGGTTCAGCTGATCCTGTCCCGAGTGTTCAGAAGGGCTGCATCCCCATACCTGCAAGGCTGGAAGGACAACTGTGGGGCTGGATCAGCATCTGCTGTTTCTATTCATGGTCTCCTCACACTGTTCTGATGGCCAGGACTTCCAGGCCAAAGTGTAGCCTGGAATGGGTGTGAGCCCCTCCATTGATCAAAGCAGCCCCGAGCCAGTTTCAGGGGGTAGGGGGGAGAAATGGGCCCATCTGCCTGTGGAAGAAATGTCAAACGCCAAATAATTTCTGGCTGCCCTTTTACTAACTCAATGCAAATGATACCATTGCAGTCCTAGAAAACTCCAATTTATTGAGTATATGGTAAAATTAAGCATCAGAACTTGAGAAAACATTCACTGGTGCAAAGGGTCCTGATAGCAACTTTGAAAAACACGGCTCTCCAAAGCCCGCTTCTAATCAGCCAGCAAACATGGATGGGGTGTCCTGCTAGAAAGCCAGCAACAGGGCAGAACAAAGCAGGGTTCTCAGCACAGGTGGCTGAGGCAAGCATCCGAGGCTGAGAAATGGATATCAGATCCGATGATATGATGAGCAATTGATATCAGAGCCGATGATGTGCTGAAATGAGGGCCGGTAAGAATGAAGCCCAGAAACAAGCCAAGTTGGGGTCTTCAAGGTTGCAGCAGGAAGTATTGGGGAAAGGAAGGGAGCAGGTAGCATGATGGGGCGTGAGCACTTCCTTCCTTCCTTCCTTCCTTCCTTCCTTTCTTCCTTCCTTCCTTCCTTCCTTCCTTTCGTGTGTGTGTGTATAATCTTTACTCTCAGGCTTTTGACAGGTTCATCTCCCCTACCATCCTCGTAAACATGTTTATTACTTGTGTATACATGTGTGTATCTGTGCACGTATGTTTTTGGACACGTGTATATTAGCGGGCATGTGGCAGTTAGCGGAAAGCTTAGTGCAGTCAGTTGTCCCCATCCACCCTTCATGTTGAGTTCCTGAGACCGAGCTCAGGTCCCCAGAACTGTGTTGCAAGCACATTTACCCGCTAAGCCGTCTCTGGCCCTCCCTCGGTCTCTTGTTCAGTTTGGGCCTACCATCACAAAATACCA